>CM035100.1:47791230-48396230 GCA_020205505.1 Panax japonicus
AATTATTATTATTGATATTTCATTTAATGATTAATTATTTATATGTGTTATGTGATTAAAGGATTTATTTAATTAATTATGATTTGTATTAATTAAAATTATGAAAGCTTGATTAAATATAGTGTGACAAATAACTATATTATAAGGAGTTATTAAATAATTAAAAGTAGTTTAATTTAGTTTTTTCCAAACAAGGCTTAATATATTAATTCTTTAATATTTAAAGGATTTTTGCCAAACAAGTCTTATGGCTTTTGGGATTCTAGTTTATTTAAATTAAATAAATAAATAAAATAAATAATAAATATATATAATTATAACTTATACGTTATTTTTATATAACTGATATCCTAATAAGTATACGTATTAGTATTATATCAGTTTTATTTTTTTACGCATACATGTTAGTTGTTTAGTCTAAGCCTAAGAGAAGAAAGCTAAGAAGTTTAGAGAAGCTTGAGAGAATTGAGAGAAAGCTTGAGAGAAATTGAGAAGAATTGTTTGCAATTACAAGAATTATCACACTTATTTGAAGGTATTTATCTAACCTTTGTATTATATATATATATATCTATATATATATATATATACATATATGAAGTTACGGCATAGTTGTTTGTATTATGTGAATCAAAATTTGAATTATGGAAAGATACTTGGTAATTGTGATGATACATGCTATGATGCTAGAGTTATGTTTAAACAATAAATTTGTATGCTAATTTCATGTTTGACAGTAGAAAATTTTGACAGTATTGTATTCTTTGTATGGTAAGTACCAATTTCAATGGTCAAATTGTATGTTAAAGTATAATTGAAGCTTGTATATGTTAGTTCATTGAGATACGAACATACGTAATTTGAATGAGGTGATTTGGCCAACTAATGAATTCACGGTGATGATTTCTAGGATGAATGTCAAGAAAATTGAGTTGAAAAACATGAATTTTAAGAAATTAAAATTGTTTTAGTTGATGTTAAATTTGTGACACTCTCAAAATAGGCATACATCACCCATTCTGAGTCGCCAAATACATGGTACAGAAACAAATACAACTTCATTAAACCGTGAGTTTAAATACAAATAGAGAGTATAAAAACTCAAAAGGAATTCTCATTACAATTATTGATACACTATTTTAAAAATAGTGAGGACTGCTAAAACAACTTTCTAGAACCATCACTCCGTACCCCGACTAGTTTCTGTTATGTTCTCACCTCCTAAGAAGAAAAATGGAACAAAAGGGTGAGCTTAACTAGCCCAGTAAAGAATTAACTAAGATATACAACAAATTATCATTAGTCTTCAACATGGAATAATCTGATAAAATATAATAGACAACAAGTTTTAGATCAACAACTGCAGCGGAAAATAGCAATCCATTAGAAGAGTCAAGTAGAAAAAGAATTCTACTATCTTTTAAGATTTAAAAGTCCATCGTCAATATTTTATCCCTGTAACATCAATCAATATACATCTTGAATCAAATATTCATCTTTGTACTACGGGCCAAAGATATTCATTAGGTAATCATTCATCTTTGCACTACAGGCCAAAGATATTCATTTGTATCATCATTTAGGACTGAGGATGATGAAAAATATTTTAAAGAAAATGAATCCAGTGAGATAACAGATCAAATATTAAGGATTCGTATTACAATTTATCCAAGTTCAATAATATTCCGAAATAACCAATTTTGAAGCAGAATTTAAAAATAATGATCAAAACATAGATACAATCAAAGATAGTAACCATAATAGACAACTTGGACAAAAAGAAGAATTTTTTTTTTTTGGTGAATAGTGTCGTATTCGTGAATAGTTCCGTATACGTGAATAGTAAACCCTACACAAAAAGTTTCAAATTTGATAAAAAGTTCATACCAATATTTTGGCATAATGATATTAAAGAAAATATCATTTAAGAAGAAGATAATATCCCTTACTTCAAAATCAGTACTTCTGATCGGAATATCGTATAAGGCTGAAGGAAACTTGCACTGATGAATAGAAACTCACAAAGTATCTAAATACTCATAAAATACACTCAATAATCTAGAGAGAGAAAGAGAAAAAACGTGTTTCTGGTGTGATTTTCAATTCTAATTTAGCCCTCTATTTATAGGAAAATGTTAGCACGCCGAAGCAGACTTAACCTGCAACCTGATGGCTTTACCTGCTACTATTTCCCACCCACCACATTTGAATAAAAATCTTAGCACATATCTTCACCAACCAAAAGTGGGGCCCACCAATTCTAGAATTTTCACAAAAATTATTTATAACCTAATTTCTGAATCAATCACCTCTTAAAATTTATTACAAATCATACGTTCCTTTTTAATGGTTCAAAATTTGCGGACATATACTCAACTTATATATGTATAACATATCCAAAATGACAACGATCAAACGGTCGGATTAAAATTATAACTCCTGCAATATATCTCAAAAACCACTGGTTAGATTTTTAATACCTCAAATCCGACAAAATACTGATAAAACACCTCAACATTAATTCTTTCATTTTTAACCACAATAAATATATCCAACATTTATATCCACATAAAATAAATATGTCCTTATCATATGAATCAATAATTAATTATTCACAAATAATATTACAGAATCACATTTATGACAACCAGGCCGTTTCCAAGAAAGAGGGGGCTTTCCAATAAGAATTTCTCCTTATTGTCGCACAATTAGGTGACCAAACCTCTCCTTGACAGAACTTTCTAGACATTGCCAATAATGCTATCTAATAATATTATTCAAATAATATGAATTATTGATCTGATAATGGGAAATACTGTGCAAGTGACAATTATTGAAACAACAATAATATAAAATATCAACGCAACAATTATTGAATCAATAAATAAAATATTGAACAGTAACTACTATAATAATTATTGAGTAGTGTCTTCTTACGTAAGGATCAATAATTCAACAATACTATGCAATACCGTGTGCTACTGTGCAACAACGCGTATTACTGTATTTAACCACCAGGTATTCCAACAGTGTTAACGGTAACAATTACGCTGTTATTCAATTTTGTCATTTTCTTCATCCGACAATTATCCGTTATGGGGCCCACAAATAGCTGCGCCGTCGTACGAATATTCCCCGACAGAAAGAATATTCCACGACCAAACGAATATTCCCCGACAACAATGAAAATTAAATAGCCACTTGCTTATTTTGAAAATTTTGCACATTTCACCTATAACGAAAGTATTATATCAAATTAATACCTTATTATTCACAATAATAATTAAAGGAAATTTGATTTTATTCATTAATAAGTTGGGGTCTTACAATCTCCCCTCTTTATAAAATTTCATCCTCGAAATTAACGTACGTACCTGGTGTTTTGAAAAGGTGAGGATACCTCGCTTTCATTTCTGATTCTAACTCCCAGGTCATTTATTCAATAGCACGGTTTCTCCACAAAACCTTAACTTGTGGTATAACCTTCGTGCGTAGGACATGCTCTTTCCTATCCAAGATCTTAACAGGTACCTCCTCGTATGTTAAATCTTCAGCTATCTCGTCTGGTTCTAACTCAATAATGTGGTTCGGGTCTTTAACATATTTATGAAGCATGGATATGTGAAAAATATTATGAACACGAGACATACTTGGAGGTAATGCGAGTCTATATGCCACATTTCCTATTCGGTTAAGAATCTCAAATGGACCAACAAATCGTGTATTGAGCTTTCTTCTCTTTCCAAATCTTGTAACTCCTTTCCATGGAGCAACACGTAACAATACATGATCCCCAATATTAAATTTCACGTCCTTTCGATGAAGATCAACATAACTCTTTTGTCGATCTTGTGAGGTTTGAATACGTTGTCGTATCATTTGGATCTTTTATGTAGTCATTCGTACCAACTCTGGTCCCAACAATGTTGCTTCACCCACCTCGTCCCAGCATACTAGAGAACGACATTTTCTTCCATACAACGCCTCGAATGGAGCCACACCTATACTTGCATGATAACTGTTGTTGTAGGAGAATTCCACCAATGGTAGGTACTTATCTCAACTCCCTTTGAAATCTAGGACACAGAGTCTTAATAGATCTTCAAGAGTTTGAATAGTCCTCTCTGATTGTCCGTCCGTTTGAGGATGGTATGCCAAACTGAATCGTAAATCCGTGCCCATAGCTTTCTGTAAGCTAACCCAAAATCGTGAAGTGAATCTTGTGTCACGATCTGAAACTATGGATACTAGCATGCCGTGCAATCTCACAATCTCGTTCACATACATACTAGCAAGACGTTCAAGGGAATAAGTCTCACGTATGGGCAAGAAATGGGCAGACTTGGTTAATCTATCAATAATAACCCAAATCGCATCTATGCCTTGGGAAACCTTAGGAAGACCCATAACGAAATCCATAGTAATGTGTTCCCATTTCCATTTCGGAATCTCAAGTGGTTTTAATGGACCCTTTGACATTTGATGCTCCGCCTTTACACGTTGACAAGTTAAACACCTCGAGATAAACTCCGCGATCTCTCTTTTTATATTGCTCCACCAAAATGTATGTCGAAGATCATGATACATTTTGGTACTCCCAGGATGGATTGCAAACGGTGTGTTGTGTGCCTCCATCATAATTCTATGCTTCAAGTTAGAATCATTAGGAACATAAAGTCTGGAGTTGACTCGAAGTATTTCTTCTTCATCGGTTCTTGCTTCTGGAATATCACCTTCTTGCACTTTCTTCTTCATACGCATCAGCTCCATGTCCGTAGCCTGAGCAACTTTAACTTTATCGATTAAAGTCAGTTCTACTTGCATGTCTGATATCATCACGTGGGTACTTGGAGCCTTCATCTCTATCTCCATCCTTTGCAAGTCATACAAAATGGACCTTTGTGTTAACAACATTGCACTCGTACCCGCATATGATCTTCTACTTAATGCGTCAGCTACCACGTTTGCTTTTCCAGGATGATATTGGATGGTGTGATCGTAATCTTTCAACAGCTCGAGCCAACGTCGTTGCCGCATGTTGAGTTCCTTTTGGGTGAAGAAATATTTGAGGCTTTTATGATCTGTATAGATCTCCACTTTCTTCCCATACATGTAGTGTATCCAAATCTTCAACGCGAAAACGAATGCTACCAACTCCAAATCATGAGTAGGATAATTCCTCTCATATTCTTTGAGTTGCCGTGAGGCATAGGCTATGACTTTCCCATGTTGCATGAGAACACATTCTAACCCTTTGCCTGAAGCATCTCTGTAGAAAACAAATCCATCCGAACCAGATGGTATTATCAGAACAGGTACCGAAATGAGTCTTCTCTTGAGTTCTTAAAAACTCTTCTCGCAATCCTCGTTCCAACCGAATTTTATATCTTTATGAGTTAGCTGGGTTAACGGAGTAGCGATTCGAGAAAATCCTTCCACGAATCTCTGATAATAACCAGCTAAGCCTAGAAAGCTACGTACTTCGGTCACCGACTTTGGTTGCTCCCAACTTTTTATGGCTTCAATCTTTGTCGGGTCGACAGATACTCCATGTTTTGACACCACGTGTCCAAGGAATGTTACTTCCTCAAGCCAGAACTCGCATTTTTTTAATTTGGCATACAACTTGTTATCACGAAGCCTTTACAGTACCAGATTCAAATGGTTCTCATGATCTTCATGGCTTTTGGAATAGATGAGGATGTCATCAATAAAGACAACAACGAACTGATCCAAGTATTCTTTAAACACACAGTTCATCATATCCATGAAAGCAGCAGGAGCATTAGTCAATCCAAAAGATATGACTAAAAATTTGTAATGCCCGTACCGAGTTCTGAAGGCAGTCTTTGGAATATCCTCAGTTTTAATCTTCAGTTGATGATATCCAAAACGAAGATCGATCTTTGAAAAGAATTGTGCTCCTTGCAACTGGTCAAATAGGTCATCAATGCGAGGTAGCGGATACCTATTCTTGATAGTGACATGGTTCAACTCTCGGTAGTCAATACAAAGTTACATACTCCTGTCTTTCTTCTTTACGAATAACACAGGAGCACCCCAAGGAGATGTACTAGGACATTTAAAATCGATGTCCAACAACTTCTGTAGTTAGACCTTTAACTCTTGAAGTTCAATAGGAGCCATTCGATATGGGGTTTTAGAAATGGGCTTTGTATCAGGTTCAAGGTCAATAAAGAATTCAACTTCACGTTCTGGGGGTAGACCAGGAAGTTCTTCAGGAAATACATCAGGAAATTCACTAACAATAGAAATAGTATTCAAATCTGACTTGTTTTTGTTCAAGTCCGTGATATGGGCTAAGAAATCTTGACATCCATTTTTCAATAAACGAATAACTTTATGGCTTGATATGACAGTGATTGATTTTAATGGTTTGGTTGTTTGAATTCGCATGATAGGTTGGTTAGGAATATGAAAACTAATAACCTTACAAAAATAATCAATTTTAGCATGATGCGTGGTTAACCAATCATTCACCAAAATCACATCAAATGCAAGAATTTTCAACGAAATAAGGTCGGCAGGTAATGTGATGGTACCGACTTGAATTATGCAAGATTTAAAAACAGTAGATGTAACGAAAATTTCTCCTAACGGAGTCTCAACAGATAAGTCAAAGTCTAATTTCTCCGGAGTCAAGTTTTAACGTTGAGCACAAGCAGGAGAGATAAAAGAATGGGTAGAACTGGTATTTAATAAGGCATAAACTTCGCAAGAGTTTATGATTAGCTTACTCGTGATCACCTCGTTTGGGTTCCTCGCGTTTTGGGCAGTCACGAAAAACGCCCTTCCAGGAACCACATACTTTAACTTATCCGGGACAACCTTTGGAGTCACCATCCCTGTTGAACTTGGTTTCGCAACTAGACAATCTCTAGCTATATGAACTTCCTTTCCACAGTTATAACACACCTTAGATTGTTGTGGGCAGTTTGGACTGATGTGTCCCTCTTTCTCGCATTTGTAACATACGACCCGTGGTCGTTCTCCTCCCCTAGAAACAGTTGATGTTGGTGCTGACGTCTTTATGCTATCATTGTTGTATCTTCTCCTCTTGAAATCTCCTCCCGAGTCGCTCCTTCTATTATCACGTCCACGATTACCACCAGAGTGGTTACCGCTTTTGTCCGAATGTTTTCCTTCCCTCTGGTTGTCATTGCTCCGATGACCGCTGCCACCGGTATGACCCTGGTTGTGTTCCCTCGGTTAAATATACTCATTATCCCGCTCTAATAATTGAGCCCTGTTTACAACATCTGAATATAAAGAAAATTTATGAGAGATAAGATATTGTTGAATCTCGGGCTTTAGACCTCTCATAAACATCCTCGTCATTCGTTCCTCATTTTCGACCAAATGAGGTGCAAACCTGGATAACTCTGCAAACTTAGCCTCGTACTGGGACACCGTCATGTTGTTTTGTTCCAGTCTGATAAACTCCACCTCCTTCATATGACGAATACTTTCAGGAAAGTACTTGTCATTGAATAGTTTCTGAAATGTTTCCCAAGAATGCTGAGTGCGGCTGGCTGGGTACGCTTCACAGACTCCCACCAATAGTCTGCCTCACCGCAGAACATAAAGGTGGCGAATGGAACTTTTTATTCCTCCGTGCATCCCAAGACATCGAATATCTTGGTAATTTGCTTGACCCATGTTTCCGCCATGATCGGATCCGGCTTTCCCTTGAATTCTGGTGGTCCCAACTCTTTGAACTGCTTGACTGTGACAAGCCGCACATTGCTAGCATTTCCGCCCGTATTTTGTGCACGAGTCTCACTCGTCTGGTTTTACATAAACTGCAAAAAACTTCTAAACATCCCATCATTCATCATTTGTTCGGTAGTGTTGTTTACAGGAGGACTATTGCCTTCCTGTTGCACGTTCCCCTGGGTAGTGATCAACAATGTTCTAAAAGACGCTAGGCGGGAGGCGAGCGGCCGAGTGGGGCCTAGCGCCTAGGGGGCCTAGGCGGGATATTTTATTTTAAGGTAATTTTAATATTTTATCTTACATTTATCCAAACAAAATAATAATATAAAGCAAATCAATCTATAATAAAGATAATAAAGGCCTTTTCTTAAAGTTCAAACACATATCCATATTGCTAATATCAAAGTTCAAACACATATCCATATTGTTAATGTCAAAGTTCAAACACAAACATGCAATTGTTCAAAGTTTAAACAAATTTTTAACGTATTAGTTTTATTTATAAATAAGATTGCTATTAAATAATAAAATTTAAAATTTCAAGAATTTAATTCAATATTAAAACTTAAGAAACTAAACATAAATTTAAGAATTATAAAATTGAATTAAACTAAATATTACAAATGTATTCTCATTGATAAAATTTGAAGTTGGTACAAGTTTAAAAAATTACAACTATAATAAAATTATCCATTTTGACTTGATATTGTTCAATTCTTATTGTGATTTGATATGCTACAACCTGTATTATGAATATGGTAATCATTAGAAAAATAAATATATCAAGATTTGGTTTGGGTAGTTATTAAAATAAAAAAAGTCTCTCCGCCTAGAACACGCCTAATTTTCTAGAGGGATTTTTTTGTGGCCTTGGGGCCTAGGTGAGGCACCTGGGGGCTTAGAGGCGCTAAGGGGGGCCCTAGGTCCTAGGCGGGGCTCCAAGAGGGGGCATAGCGCCTAGGCGGGACCTAGGTGGACCTAGGCGAGAATTTTTAAAACAGAGGTGATTAAAGGTGTCTCCACGGTCCGATTCACTCTATTATTAACGTTTTCAGCTGCCATTCTTAAATACTGCCTTAAAACAAGGGTTAATAGTCATGCAACATATTATCCCTATACTCTGACCGATCAAATAAACTTAGTCAGGTCATACTAGTGAAGGAATTCCCCGTCTCTTCCCTCCTAGTTCTTGTCTCACATCTCAGCCAAGGAACATATCCCTAAGCTCTGATACCAACTGTGACAAATGTCCTATTAGTGGACAACACCTCACAGTGATACCTATCAGTTTGCCACCGCAAAACGGCGTGCCCTACGGAGAGTCTGGCTTCTGTGCATCCCCCATCAACAGGAAGTCACCAGCGAGAGGCTCGGGGCTCTTTACTTATAGCTCTGATACCAACTGTGACGTCCCCAAAATCGGTATACATCACCCATTCCGAGTCGCCAAATACATGGTACAGAAACAAATACAACTTCATTAAACTGTGAGTTTAAATACAAATAGAGAGTATAAAAACTCAAAAGGATTCCTCATTACAATTATCGATACACTATTTTAAAAATAGTGAGGACTGCTAAAACAACTTTCTAGAACCATCACTCCGTACCCTGACTAGTTCCTGCTATGTTCTTACCTCCTGAGAAGAAAAATGGAACAAAAGGATGAGCTCAACTAGCCTAGTAAAGAATATTATGACTAAGATAATATACAACAAATTATCATTAGTCTTCAACAGGTAATAATCTGATAAAATATAATAGACAACAAGTTTTAGATCAACAACTGCAGCGGAAAACAACAATCCATTAAAAGAGTCAAGTAGAGAAAGAGTTCTACTATCTTCTAAGATTTAAAAGTCAATCATCAATATTTTATCCATGTAACATCAATCAATATACATCTTGAATCAAATATTCATCTTTTCACTACAGGCCAAAGATATTCATTTGTATCACCAGTTGGTCATGTTCATCTCAACACCTGTTCATCTTTGCATTACGGGTCAAAGATATTCATTAGGTAATCATTTATCTTTGCACTACAGACCAAAGATATTCATTTGTATCATCATTTAGGACTGAGGATGATGAAAAATATTTTAAAGAAAATGAATCCAGTGAGATAACAGATCAAATATTAAGGATTCGTATTACAGTTTATCTAAGTTCAATAATATTACGAAATAACAATTTTGAAGCAGAATTCAAAAATAATGATCAAAACATGGATACAATCAAAGATAGTAACCATAATAGACAACTTGGACAAAAAGAATAAAATTTCATTTTTCGGTGAATAGTGCCGTATTCGTGAATAGTGCCGTATACGTGAATAGTGCCGTATACGTGAATAGTAACCTCGACACAAAAAGTTCTAAATTTGATAAAAAGTTCATACCAATATGTCGGCATAATCATATTGAAGAAAATATCATTTAAGAAGAAGATAATATCCCTTACCACAAAATATCTGTACTTTTGATTGGAATATCGGTATAAGGCTGAATAAAACTTGCACTGATGAATAGAAACTCACAAAGTATCTAAATACTCACAAAATACACTCAATAATCTAGAGAGAGAAAGAGAGAAAACTTGTTTCTGGTGTGATTTTCAATTCTAACTTAGCCCTCTATTTATAGGAAAATGTTAGCACGCCGAAACATACTTAACCTGTAACCTGATGGCTTTACCTGCTACTATTCCCACCCACCACATTTGAATAAAATTCTCAGCACATTTCTTCACCAACCAAAAGTGGGGCTCACCAATTCTAGAATTTTCCACCAAAATCATTTATAACCTAATTTCCGAATCAGTCACCTCTTAAAATTCATTACAAATCATACGTTCATTTTTAACGGTTCAAAATTTGTGAACATATACTCAACTTATATATGTATAACATATCCAAAAATGACAACGATCCAACGGTCGGATTAAAAATTATAACTCCTGCAATATATCTTAAAAACCAATGGTTTGATTTTTAATACCTCAAATCCGATAAAATACTGATAAAACACCTCAACATTAATTCCTTCATTTTTAACCACAATAAATATATACAACATTTATATCCACATAAAATAAATATTTCCTTATCACATGAATCAATAATTAATTTTTCATAAATAATATTACAAAATCACATTTATGACAACCAGGCCGTTCCCAGAAAAGAGGGGGCTTTCCAATAAGAATTTCTCATTACTGGCGCGTAATTAGGTGACCAAACCTCTCTTTGACAGAACTTTCTAGACATTGCCAGTAATGATATCTAATAATATTATTCAAATAATATGAATTATTGATCTGATAATGGAAAATATTGTACAGTGACAATTATTGAAACAACAATAATATAAAATATCAACGCAGCAATTATTGAATCAATAAAATAAAATATTGAACAGTAACTACTATAATAATTATTGAGTAGTGCCTTCTTACATAAGGATCAATAATTCAACAATACTGTGCAATAACGTGTATTACTGTATATTAACCACCGGGTATTGCAACAGTGTTAACGGTAACAATTACGCCGTTATTCAATTTTGTCGTTTTCTTCATCCAACAGTTATCCGTTATGGGGCCGACAAATAGCTGTGCTGTCGTACGAATATTCTCCGACAGAAAGAATATTCCACGACCAAACGAATATTCCCCGACAACAATGAATATTATATAACCACTTGCTTATTTTGAAAATTTTTCACATTTCACCCATAACCAAAGTATTATATCAAATTAATACCTTACTATTCACAATAATAATTAGAGGAAATTTGATTTTATTCATTAATAAGCTGGGGTCTTACAAAATTATTCTAATTGGTTGTAAATGTGAGCAATCAAGTTTATGATAGTTGTATATTTCTTCGTCTGTCTGAACACTGGTGTAGCTGCGCCGGTGCCTAGGCAGAAAACGGCGCAGCTGCGTCGGTCCTTTGTATGGCGCAGCTGTGCCATACCCTGGTTTGAGATTCTGACTTCTGCTATTTCTGTAGATTTGGGAAAGCTTCATAACATGGTCTGAAATTGTGTTAGCATGTTAAATTTGTAATTTTAAGGTTAACATAACATAATGAATGGTGGTTAGTAAGTTCAAAGTTGCAAAAATGATTAGTAAAGTGAGAACGCGTTATGTGATAACTTAGTTTATACAATGAACGTTAGTTAAGTGTTGTGATGATTAACACTTGGGAATTCTAAAATGTAAATGGTAGCATAAGACTTGTGCTAAAATAACAAGTTTAGCTAGTAATGCGTTTTATATTGAAAAGTGGATATTAGTATGTCTAATAGATGTTGTGGTTTTAGTACTGTGTATATGTGAACGTGAGTTTTAATATTTTAGCTTACGCTCGTGGCAAGTTTTCTAACTCTACACTTTCGTTGAGTTAGTTCTATTATTATATTGTATAACTTCTTGCTTTTGATTGAGCAAGCTTCTTATCTTAATTGTTATTGAATAAATCAATTGTCCTAAAATTCATTCGAGCAAACTCTAACTCTAATGTTATTGGAAATTCTTATTGATTGATTCATTCTAACTTGTTTACCATTAAGCAAGTTTCTTAAGTTCTATTATTGTATAATGAACGTAGTTTTGAACTCTCGTCTCTATTATTGAACTATTTTAATTCCTTGCATGAGTTAATACATTGTTGGGAAAGTTTTTAGTTTCCAGCTTGTTATCAGTTAAATGTACGTTCAGGAATATCATTCTAATGTTATAAGACTCGAACCTTAGCTTATGTTACTGTTCAAGCAAAGGTTAACCATTTTATTAATTTATTGAATGCTTATGCTCTATAGTTATTTCAAGCATGAGTTTGATATGTAGAATCAGTTCATTTATAATTCTCAAATGTTTTAAGTTATGTTGTTATTAAACAACTATTGTATTATCAAGCATTGTTGATTCAACTAGTTCCCTAGTTGATGATCATTAAACTTCAATTACCCTTGAAAGCTTATCCAAATCAAACTTTCTTTGGTGTGGACTTGTACTCTAAATACTGAGATGAACAACCCTATGTTTAGGGGTTTACTCTTAGCGTTGAAATGGTTGTGCACAATACATTGTATGAAGGATTGATCCCCCTAAGTACGTGGAGTCCTTATAGTCATATGACTGTTAAAGTTAAAGTTGAAAGATTACTTATAACTGTGGACATGGTTCATGGTCATTTGACCCTCAATAGTATATTTAAGAATGTTAATAGAACATATCATTCAGTTCTATTGAGCCTATGAATTGGCAAATGCTGTAATGTTAATAGAACATATCATTCAGTTCTATTGAGCCTATTATTTTGCAAATGATGTAAATATATTTATTCTTATTTTAAGTGAGCTTTGTTTGCTCACTCTTGCATATTTATACACTTATTGCAGCTATGAATGAGAAGGTAGATATACCTACAACTAGCAAAAGAAAGGGAAAAATATACAAGTGATGAAGACTTGTAATTTTGTTTTATCGTTATGATGATATACTTTTAATAATGATGTGATATAATAATTTAATTTCCGTACTTGAATGATTGTTTTAAAGGTTAGAGAACCTGGGAGATAATGTTTTTATTAAAGTAATCCTGTATGGGCAGGTTTTTATTATTTAATTTATTATGATTGGGTAGTTAGATATGGATGTTTTGATTACGTGAACACCAAATCTTGAGGTAATGAAGTACCGGGATTTGGGGGTGTCACGTCCTTGCTTTTGGAATATACCAAAATGTCATCGATGAACACCACAACAAACTTATCTAAAAACGGTTTAAACACCCTGTTCATCAAATCCATAAACACTACAGGTGCATTTGTTAAACCAAATAACATTACTAGAAACTCATAATAACCATATCGAGTTCTGAATGTCGTCTTCGGTACATCCTCCTTTCTCACCTTCAATTGATGGTACCCAATTCTCAAATCTATCTTCGAGAAGTACCTAGCTCCCTTCAGTTGATCGAACAAGTCATCGATCCTTGGCAACAAATACTTATTCTTAATCGTGACCTTATTCAATTCTCTATAATCAATGTAGAGCCGTATTGATCCTTCCTTCTTCTTAACGAATAATACCGGCGCTCCCCACGGTAATATGCTCGGTTGAATATACTTCTTGTCTAACAGTTCTTGTAACTGCACCATCAACTCCTTCATTTCCATTGGATCCATTCGGCACGAGGCTTTCGATATCAGGGCAGTCCCTGGTGCTAAATTAATCACGAATTCAATCTCTCTGTCTGGCGGAAGTCTCGGCAAATCATCTGGAAACACATCTGTGAAATCTCTAACAACCGGTAACTCTTCTAGTTTCGTCCCCTTCTTCTGAGTATCGACTATGCAGGCTAAGTATCCCACACATCCTTGTCTTAATAACTTCCTGGCTTGCATCATCGTCAGAAAACTCGCTTGTCTAGGTGACTTGTTACCATAAAATACTACCTTCGACGTAGTCGTAAGGTTTACACAGTTCTTTTGGCAATCAATTACCGCCCCATAATTAAATAGCCAATCCATTCCTAATATAACGTCAAATTCTCCAAGTTTAATAGGGATTAAATCTACCATCATCACGTTCCCTTTAATGTTCACCCTACAGTTCTTCTGTACAAACCTAATAGGAATT
Organism: Panax japonicus; assembly: GCA_020205505.1. Taxonomy (NCBI): domain Eukaryota; kingdom Viridiplantae; phylum Streptophyta; class Magnoliopsida; order Apiales; family Araliaceae; genus Panax; species Panax japonicus. The sequence goes on from CM035100.1 coordinate 47,805,620, forward strand.
ACCTCAATATTCGCAATCTCTATGTTCAAAGGGCAATCTAATTCCTCCTTAGGCAACTCTAAATTATTAGCAAAATCATTGGATATAAATGAACAAGTAGGACCCGAATCAAATAATATGTAAGCATTAATACTATTGATCGGAATGATACCTGACACCACATCCTTTGACCGTTTGACTGCACAACATCCTGCACGGTCATGTTGAAAGTTCTGGCGGTGGGTTATTTCGATGTCGTTGGTCTAGTGATAGTCAAGGTACCACCATTGTATCTTCCCTTTCCTTCACCTCCTCCTCCCGCTGTCTTCTTAGGACAATCACAAGGCAGATGATCCCTCGACTCGCACGTGAAATAATCACCCTTCTTCGTACTAGGGAAATTTGGCGCAATATATATATATATATATATATATATATATATATATATATATATATATATATATATTAACGAGCGTATTTTGTGAATATTTAGATACTTTGAGAGTTGCTATTCAGTGCAAGTTTCCTTCGGCATTACATCTGATATTCCAGTCAGAAGTACTATTCTTTTGAGGTAAGGGATAGTAAGGGATGTTATTTTCTTCGTAAATGATATTATTTATTTTGATATCATTATACTGAAATATTGATATAAATTTTATTGTGAAATTTTTACCTTTTCGTGTTGGGGTTACTATTCACGTATACAACACTATTCACGTATACGCTATTCATGTATATGGCACTATTTACGTATATGATATTATTTACGTATACGGTACTATGTACGAATACAAGTACTATTCATGAGTTACTATTCACGAGTTACTATTCACGGGTACTATTCACGACAAAATTGGTTTCTTTTTCTGACCAAATTATCGTTGATTTATGAATCTTACTCTTGAAATTAAATGCAGTTGTTGATCCTATTATTTGTATTATCATATATAGCATTTTTATAATCCCAATGATGTAATTTCTCTTTGACTTGAGTGTAAAGATGGGTAGATTATTGGTATGATCGTGACTATGAGTTCCCTTTAGGCAGTAGTGCAAAGATGAATTGTTGACTGGTATGATCATGACCATTGAGTTTATAATTGAATATCTTTAGCTTAAGTACAAAGGTGAATTGATCAACATGGTTATAATTATTGTTTATATAATTTCTGAAATGATTATATATTTCTTTGAGATATTAATATTTTTGGCCGGTAGTGCAAAGATGATTTATTGTTGAATATCTTTGGCCTGTAGTGCAAAGATGATCTTTTGTTGAATATCTTTGGTCTGTAATGCAAAGATGACATGTTGTTGAATACCTTTGGCATGTAGTGCAAAGATGAACTGTTGACGAATATCTTTGGCCCGTAGTGGAAAGATGAATTTATTAGTATTATTATGAACAGGAACTGTGATTTGGTATAACCATGATCTTTGATGTTTCAGGTAAAGACAGGTGATGTAAATTATCTTCATCCTAGATGAGAAGAGGAATTTAGAACCACAATTATGATTATAAGTTATTCATATGATTGTGGACCAGAATTGTTGATTGATGTTACAGTGATAAAAGATTGTTGGTGGACTTTTAACATGGAGAAGATAATAGACTTTATGGTCTATTGGACTCTTCTAATGGATTGCTCGTTCCGCTGTAACTATGGTTGAAAAGTTTTATTATCTACCATATGTTCTAAATCTCTGATTTATTACTAACGAAGGCTATTGATAATTTAATTATCTTTAGTCATGATGTTCTTTACTGGGCTATTTGTGCTCACCCTTTTACTTCACAATTCCTTTCAGGTAATAAGAGTGTAGCTGGGTCGAGCGGGGGTAACAAGGGAATACAATGGTGGTATCTAGTTGTAGAGGTTCTCCCTAAACAGTATGAAAATAATTTTATTGAGAACTTTAGAATAGTGTGTTGTATTTTATACATCATTTAGTAGTTATATTTGGTGAATCAAATAGGGGCGAACCCAACATTGGAAGGGTGTTTTACCACTATCATACAAGATGTATAATGACATACGACTTCGTGTTATCATAAGATAGGGTTGTGCACATCCACTTGCTGAGTATATCTACGAGCACTACCTATATAATCTTGGAGTTTGGTTTAAATATAATTCTCAATTGGAGACAATGGAGATAATTATATGTCAAGAGAAGACTCACCATTGGAAAGAACATGATAACAATCTTCTCATTTTCTTTGGGGTCTATTGGGTCAACCAAGGATAATTCTCGAGTCATATGATATATATTATAACTTAGACGCATGGCTTCCCATGTACGAAGGTTTCCTTGAGCATTTTCCAAAGATTTTAATTTCTAAAATAGTTATTGATTGTACCTTTATGTAAGATACCACTTTAAGGTATCAATGTGAGGTGATATCAATGTAAAGGGATGAGAGTCACCGTTGGTATCTATTTGTATTAAAACTCACAACATATGTGTTGTCGTATTTTGTACGATAATTGTAATAATGCAGTTTGTATTCGGAAATTGCATTAAGTGTATTTCGTGGCGACTCAGAATAGGTTGGGTGGAATAGACCTATTTTGGGGGCGTTACAAAACATGTTGGTGGGCCCCATTTTTTTGACTGAAATTTGATTATAACCTGTAAAATTGTCCGTATGTGAATTTCGGTCAATTTCTGCTTGGAATTTAGAAAAACTTAAACTTACAAAGTTGTAGAGAATTGAATTTCCTATGGAATGGACATAAGATTCAAATTTTTTCTCATAAAAGGGCTATTTATCATGAATTATTGAAGTTCTGGAATAATTTAATTTTGAAGTTTTAAATAATTTTTTAAAGTAAAACATTTTTATTTTATTGGTGGGCCCCACTTGATGTTGCAAAATTCTGAAATCAGATGTCTAAGGTGTGCGTAGGAATTTTTATTAAAAAGAATAATATTTTATTAAATTTTCTGCTTTGGCGTTCTAAGCATTTTCCTATAAATAGGATGCTTAGGTTAGAATTGAAAATCACACCAGAAACTGAAATTTTCTCTCTCTGTATTATCTAGCGTATTCTTGTGAGTATTTTGATACTTTGAGTGTTGCTATATGGTGCAAGTTTCCTTCCGCACTATATCCAGTATTCTAATCAGAAGTACTATTCTTTTGAGATAAGGGATGTTATTTTTTATAAATGATATTATTTCTTCTAATATCATTATGCCGAAAATATTGATATGAATATTATTGTGGAATTTTTACCTTTTTGTGTCGGGGTTACTATTCATATATACGACACTATTCACGAATACGGCACTATTCACTAAAAAATGAAATTTTCTCTTCTTTGTCCTAGATGTCTATTTTGTTACTATCTTTGATCGTATCCATGTTTTGATCTTTATTCTTGAATTTTACTCCACTATGGTATATTAATGGGGTGTTTTTGAACATGGATAACCCGAAGTACGAATCCCAAATCTTTGTTCTTTTTGGTCTCACTGGATTCCGTTTTCTTTAAAATATTTTTCATCATCCTCAGTCCTAAATGATGATATTACTGAATATCTTTGGCCTATAGTGCAAAGATGAATGATTTCCCTGATGAATATCTTTGGCCCGTAGTGCTAAGATGTACATGTGTTGAGATGAACATGACCAACTGGTGATACAATGAATAATCTTAGGCCTGTAGTGCAAAGATGATTTTGATTCAAGATGTATATTGATTGATGTTACAGGGATAAACTATTGATTATGGAATTTGAATCTTAGAAGATAGTAGAATTCATTCTCTACTTGCTATTATAGTGGATTGACTGTTTCTGCTGCAGTTCAGTCTATTGATCTAAAACTTGTTGTCTATTATATTCTAGTCAGATTTTTTTTCCCATGTTGAAGACTAATGATAAATTGTTGTATATTATTTAGTCTAATATTCTTATGGGCTAGTTTAGCTCACCCTTTCTTTTTGTTCCATTTTCTTCTCAGGAGGTTGAGAATTTAGCAGGAATAGTCGGGGTATGGAGATGATTATTTAGAAAGTTATTTAGCAAGTCCTCACTATGTTTATAAAATAGTGTACAATAAATATAATGAGGACCTCATTTTTAGTTTGTTATACTGTCTATTAGACAATATTTGTATTTAAATTCAGGATATTGTGTTGTCGTTTGTGCATGACAATTGTAGTATTAATGAAGTTGTATTTGTTTATATACTATATATTTGGCGACTTCAGAATGGGGTGATGTATCTTTTTTGGGGGTGTAACAGTTGGTATCAGAGCTTGGTGAATATGATCTCGGCGGAGGGATCGGGGAATAGAACTAGAAAGGAGAGAGACGAGTAATTCTTCGCTAGTGTGTCATACCTAAGCTATTTGGTTGGTCAGTCGGAACATACGGTTAATATGTGATATGTTAATTTATTAATTAACCCTTGGTTTTCTGAAAGTATTAAGAAGACAGCTGGAAAATATTAATAATTGAGTGAATGAGACAGTGGAGACACCTTTAATCACCACCAAGGGACGCTTGAACCAGGAAGGCAATTCCTCCTGTAAATAACACTACCGAACAAATGATGATTGATGGGATGTTTAGAAGCTTTTGCAGTGTCATGCAAAATCAGGACGAGGGAGATCTCATGTATCAAATATGGCGTGGAAATAATAGCAATGCGTAGCTTGTCGCATCCAAGAAGTTACAAACGAGTTGCGACCACCAGAATTTGTGGAAAGTCAGATCCGATTAAGGCAGAAAACGTGGGTCAAGCAAATTACCAAGATATTCGATGTCTTGGGTTGCACGGAGGAATAGAAGGTTCCATTCGCCACCTTTATGTCTCGCGGTGAGGCAGACTACTGGTGGGAGTCTGTGAAGCGTACCCAGCCTACCGCACTCAACATGCCTTGGAGAACATTCAGAAACTGTTCAATGACAAGTACTTTCCTAAAGTATTCGTCATAAGAAGGAAGGTAGAGTTTATCAGACTAGAACAAAACAACATGACTGTGTCCCCAGTACGAGTCGAAGTTTGCAGAGTTATCCAGGTTTGCACCTCATTTGGTAGAGAATGAGGAACGAATGACGCGGATGTTTCTGAGAGGTCTAAAACCCGAGATTCGACAATATCTTATTTCTCATAAATTTTCTCTATATTCAGATGCTGTAAATAGGGCTCAATTATTAGAGTGAGATAATGAGTATGTTCAACCGAGGGACCACAACCAAGGTATACCGGCTGCAGCATTCAACGGAGCAATGACAACCTTAGTGGGGAGGAAAAAACATTAGAAAAAGTGGGTAACCATTCTGAGTGGTAATCGTGGCCATGATGGTGAAGAAGAAGCGCGTGGGGTGGGAGATTTCAAAAGAGAAGTACACCAATGTAACGTGAGACGTCAACACAACATCAGATGTTCTAGGGGAGAGAACGAGCACGGTCGTTTGTTATCAATGCGGGAAAGAGGGACACATCAGCCCAAACTGCCACAACAATCCAAGGTCCGTGTGTTATAAGTCTCGTGGAAAGGAAGGTCATATGATATATATTGTCTTGTTGCGAAAAACAAGTAAAACAGGGATGGTGAGACTCAAAGGCTGTCCGGAAAAGTCAAAGTCGATGGTTTCCTGGAAATGGCGGTTTATCTAGACTGACACAAATGCGAGGATACCGAATGAGGTGATCACGGGTAAGCTAATCATAAACTTTGCGAAGTTTATACCTTATTAGATACGGTTCTACCATTCTTTTATCTATCCTGCTGTGCTCAACGTTCCTGAACTTGGCTCAGGAGAAATTAGACCTTGGACTTATTGTTGAACCAGTTAGGAGAAAACTTTCATTACATCTAAGGTTTATAAAATCTTCTTGATTCAAGTTGAACCATCACATACCTGCCGATCTTATTTCACGTTGAAAATACTTGAATTTGATGTGATTTTAAGGATGAGGTAACCATCACTCATGCTCAAATTGATTATTTTCGTTAAGGTTTGTTAGTTTCATATTTCCATAACAAATCGTTATGCGAATTCAAAAAACCAAACACCTAAAGTTAATCACTGGTCATATCAAGCCATAAAGATATTCGTTTTTTGAAAAAAGTGATAGTAAAGCTTTCTTAGCCCATGTCACGGACATTTGAACAAAAACACTGAGATTTGAATAAATATCTCTATTGTACGTGAACTGTACTGACGTATTCCTGACGAAACTTCTCGCGTCTACCACCCAGAACATGAGTGAAATTCCTTTATTAACCCTTGAAACTTGTACAAAGAATATTCTTAAACACCCAATATCAAATGGCTCCTATTGAACTTCAGGAGTTTAAAGGTCCAACTACAGGAGTTGTTAGACATCGGTTTCTTTATCTAGTAACATCTACTTGGGGTGTCCGTTGTATTTGTAAAGAAGAAAAATGGGAGTATGAGATTTGTATTGACTACTGTTGAAATTGGAATCATGTCATATCAAGAATACGGTATCTGTCTCCCTCGCATTAAAGACTTGTTTGACCATTTGGCAAGCTGAGCACAATTTCTTTTCAAAAAATTGATTGATCTTCGTTAGGTGATATCATAAGCTGAAGATTTAAATGAGGATATTTCGAAGACCGCCTTCATAATCGGTCAAGGCACTGAATTCTTAGTCATGTCTTTTGGATAGACTAATGCCTCCTGCGGAATTCAATGGTATGATGAAGCCGTGTGTTCAAAGAATATTTGGATCAGTTTGTTGTCGGTCTTTATTGATGCAATCCTCATCTATCAAAAAACTGTGAAGATCAGAGCACCATTTGAAGCTGTACTGCAAAGGCTTCGTGATAACAAGTTATATGCCACGCGTAGAAATGCAAGTTTGGCTTAGGGAAGTAGCATCCTGGGCACGTGCGTGTCCCAAAAACATGGAGTATCTGTTGACCCAAAAAGATTGAAGTAATACAAAGTTGGGAGCAACCGAAAGTCGCGTGACCAACGTACGTTAGCTTTTGGGCCTTAGTTGGTTATTATCGAAGATTGTGGAAGGATTTTTTTTCGAAATCGCTTACTTGTTTAACCTCAGCTGGACTGTAAAGATACAAAAATTCGGTTGGAGCGAGGATTGTGAAAAGAGTTTTCAAGAATCAAGAGGAGACTCATTTCGGACACTTATTCTGACAATACCACCTGGTTCGGTGGATTTGTATCTACATCGATGCTTAAGGAAAAGGGATGTGTTCTCATACAACTATTGGAAAATCATAGCCTATGCCTCGTGATAACTAAAGAAATAAAGAGGAATTATACTACTCATGATTGGAGGTTGGCGCAGTCGTTTTGCGTTGAAGATCTGGAGCCACTACGTCCGCGGAGATAAGTGGAGATCTATACAGATCATAAAAGCCTCAAATATTTATTCAACCTATAAAAGGAATCAACATGCGGCAACGACATCTAGCTCGAGTTGTTTGAAATATTACGTACATACCGTCCAATACCATCCTGGAAAAGAAAACGTGGTAGCTGACGATGAGTCGAAGATCATAAGCGGGTAAAAGTACAATGTTGTTAACACAAAGGCCCATTTTGTATCGACTTGCAAAATAGATGGAGATTAGAGGTAAAAGGCACCACAGTCCCACGTGATAATATCAAGCATACGGTTGACGACTTTAATCAAATAAAGTTAAAGCTGCTCAAGCCTACGGACATGGAAGCGATGCGTATGAAGAAGAAAGTGAAAGAAGGTGCTATTCCAGAAGCAAGAATCGATGAAGAGGAAGGTGTCTAGAGTTTTATGCCTAGAGGCCAATTATGATATAATTGCTAAAGTTTTGATATAATTGGATTGAATAAATGAATGATTTATTTATAGCCATTATATGTATGTTAAAATAATAAACATCTTGAAATTGATACAAATTATATAGTCAAGTATATGAATTTGAAAAGGAGGATATAATTTACAATTTAGTACATTTTCTAAATGTCTTATGTTGCAGTATCATTGTTGATGGTGACAACAATGATGCTTAAGACTAGTACGTGGATTGACTGTGCCACATCTCTTGGTCATAAAATATATGAGATATATATTAAGTCAATGCATACGTAATCTGGTAGAGAACGATGTATAGACAGGACCCACCCATGAGAATCTATGTGCGAGATTATGCGAGTGTCATTAGCAATTCTCAAGGACAATGATGTAATGGTCCCTCAGACCTGGAAATCACTATATTTCTTACGGCGAAACCCTTGCATTAAATTGGTTATTTATGTTGTGTTTTTGTCTGTTGAAAACCCTACATTAAGGAAACTTCGAGTTAACTCCAGACTTTGTCTTACTAACGATTCTGACTTAAAACCATAAAATCATGATGGAGGCACACAACACACTTTTTGCAATCAATCTCGGTGAGTACCAAAATGTATCATGATCCTTCGACATACATTTGGTGAGTTGAGTAATATGAGAGAGAGATCCTGGGAGTTATTATCGACGGTGTTACTGTCAAGTGTTTAAAGGCAGAACATCAAGGCCCAAAGTGTCATTGCACCACTTGAGATTCCAAATGTGGGAACACATTACTATGGAAATTAGTTACTGTGAGTCTTCCTTGGGTTTATCAGGCCTAGATGCGATTTGGAGTTATTGTTAATAGATAAAAAGTCTGCCCATTTCTTGCCTATACGGCAGACTTTTCCCTGAAAGTCTTGTAGATTACGTAAATGAGGATTGTTGAGATTGCATTGGCATGCCCAGTATCCCTATTTCGGACGTGACCCAAGATTCACTTCAAGATTTTGGGTTAGCTTGCAGAAAGCTACGGGCATGGATTTACGATTCAGTTTAGCATACCATCCTCAAACGGACAAGCAATCAGAGAGAACTATCCAAACTCTTAAAGATCTATTAAGACTCTATGTCGTAGATTTCAAAGGGAGTTGGGATAATTATCTACTATTGGTGAAATTCTCCTACAACAACAGTTATCAGACAAGTATAGGTGTGGCTCCATTTGAAGCATTGTATGGACGAAAGTGTCGCTCTCCAGTATGCTGGGATGAGGTGGGAGAAACAACGTTATTAGGACCAGAGTTGGTACGAATGACTATAGAGAAGATCCAAATGATCCGACAACGTATACAAACGGCACATGATCGACAAAAGAGTTATGCGGATCTTCATCGAAAGGACGTGGAATTTAATATTGGGGATCATGTATTGTTACGTATTGCTCCATGGAAGGGAGTTACAAGATTCGGGAAGAGAAGAAAGCTCAATCCACGATTTATTGGTCCATTTCAGATTCTAAACCGATGTAGGAAATGTGGCTACAGACTCGCGGTTACCTCCAAGCTGTCTCGTGTTATAATGTTTCCCACAATCTATGCTTTCGTAAAATGATGTGAAGGACCCAAACCCACATTATGTTAGTTAGAACAAGACGAGGATAGCGAAGATTAACGTACAAGGACTGGGGTACCTGTTAAAAAACTGGATAGGAAAGGCATTTCCTCTGCACAAGGTTTACACAAGTTAAAGTTTTGTGGAGGAACCATGCTATTGAAGAAAGCAGTGGGCGAGTTGGAATCAGAACTGAAAACGAGGTTCCTTATTCTTCAAAAACACCAGGTACGTACGCTGTGAAATTTAACGGATGAAATTTAATAACAAGGGAGGTTGTAAGACCCAAATTTTTATAAATAAAATTGAATTTGCCTATATTATATTTTTGAAATAGTAAGGGTTGATTTGATTAAATGTGGTTAGTTATGAAGTAAAATGACAAAAATTTTTAAATAAGAAATTGGTATAACAATATACAATTATTGTAGGGGAATAATCTTACGACGGCGCCACAAACTTTTTTGGGGCCCATAACGACAAGTGATTGGATGAAGAAAACGACAAAGTATGAATTTTTATAAACAACGACACTAGTTGTTACGTTACACTATGAAAATACCCTCGGTTGGTTAAAATAAGTAAATACGCGTGTTGCACTAGTACCACACGTATTGCAAAAATATTGATTCTTACATAAAGAAGGCACTATCCAATAATTTTTTACGTAATTTACTGTTCAATATTTTTATTTTATTGATTTCCAATTTAATTGCTACGTTGATATTTTATATTATTTGTTTTTCCAATAATTGTACTACACAGTATTTCCCATTATTACGATAATATTATATTTTAATAATATTACTAGCTAACATTATTGGCAAATGTCTAGAAAGTTTGTCTAGGGAGAGGTTTTGCGGTCATCTTAATTGTGCGCCAGTAAGTAAGGAAAAATTCTTATTGAAAAAACCCTTTTTCTGGGAACAGCTGATTGTCAGTATTGGATTCTGTAATATATTTGTGAATAATTAATTATTGATTTTTATGTGGTAGAAATTGGATGTTTTTTTTTTTTTTTTTTTTTAGAAAAGTGACAATTGTTGAAAATTGATATTTTATCTTTTTTGAGAAAATAATTTATATTAATATATATAATATAATAAATGGTGATATTTTATGCGATATGGAATATGAATAAATGAAGAGGAAAGAGTATTTTCTGTTACCAATAATGCACAAAAACACGTTTAAACTATTGGCGGACCCCGATTTTTGACGAATTGATTATCGCCTGTTAAAATCGTCCGTATGAGAATTTCGGTACAATTTCTGCTTGAATTTGGAAAAACAGTAAACTTACAAAGTTGTAGAGAATTGAAATTTCCTAATGGATGGGCATAAGATTCAAATTTTGATTAAAAGGGCTATTATATGAATTATTGAATTCCGGAATAATCGATGTTTTAAAGTTTTAAATATTTTCTTAAGAAAAACATGTTTTATTATGTTGGCGGGCCCACTGATGTTGTAAAATTCGAAACAGATGTCTAAGGTAGTGCGTAGGAATTTTATTAAAATAATAATATTTTATTAACTTTTCTACTTTGGTGTTTTAATATTTTTCATTATAAATTAGGATGTTAGGTTAGAATTAAAATCACACAGAAAAGAAATTTTCTCTCTTATATTATCGGAGCGTTTTCTTGTGGTATTTGATTACTTTGAGGGTTGTTATACGTGCCAAGTTTTATTCAAGACTATATCCAGTCTTTATGTCAGAAGTACTATATTCTTTTGAGGTAGAATGTTACTTTTTATAAATAATATTATTTCTCTAATATCATTTATGCCAAATATCTATTGATATAAATATAGTGCATTTCTACCTTTTTGTGTCGGGGTTCTTATTCACATATACGACACCTATTCAACCGAAAAAATGAAATTTTCTCTTTCTTGTCCAAGATGTCTATTTGGTTACATCTTTGATTGTATCCATGTTTTGATCTTATATCTTGAATTTTACTCCACTATGGTATATTATGGGGTGTTTTTGAACATGGATAAACCGAAGTACGAATCCCAATATTTGTTCTTTTGTCTCACTGAATTCATTTTCTGTAAAATATTTTTCATCATCATCAGTCCTAAATGAAGATATTACTGACTATTTTTGGCCTGTAGTGCAAAGATGAATGATTTCCTGATGAATATCTTTGGCATGTATTGCTAAGATGTACATGTGTTGAGATGAATATTATCAACTGGTGATATAAATGAATATCTTTGGCCTGTAGTACAAAGATGAATATTTGATTCAAGATGTATATTGATTGATGTTACAGGGATAAAATATTGATGATGGACTTTTAAATCTTAGAAGATAGTAGAATTCATTCTCTACTTGACTCTTCTAATAGATTGTTGTTTCCGCTGCAGTTGTTGATCTAAAACTTGTTGTCTATTATATTCTATCAGATTTTTCCCTATTGAAGACTAATGATAAATGTGTATATCATCTTAGTCATAATATTCTTTACTGGGATAGTTGAGCTCACCATTTTCCTTTTTATCCATTTTTCTTCTCAGGAGTTGGTTGAGAATTAGCAAGACTACGGGGTATGGGTGATGATTTTCGAAAGTGTTTTAGCCCATCCTCACATTTTGTAAAATAGTGTATTCAATAATTATTGAGCATCCTTTTGAGTTGTAATACTATCTATTAGACAGTATTGATTTAAACTTACAATTAAATGGTTATTGTCGTATTTTGGCACGAGTAATATATAATGAGTTTTATTCCCCTATTATGTATATGTATTTCACAAACTCAGGGGGGGGGAAATGGGGGCTGTTATACCATTTTGCGGGGTTTCACAACTGAGGTTGATCAAGGAAGGAACCAACCCGCGGATCAGTAAGAGAAAAAGGATATGGTTGACTCGTACATGAGGAAGCTCGGTCTTCCAAGGGTTATGATTTGATCTCATACTCTATATAGACTGATAATCAAGCACCAAGAATTGATCTGTTTATGGTTTTAAGGAAAATTTTTTTAACATCCGTTTTCTACTTCACTTCTGCTTATTATGTGATTGATGCATGCTCTTGTTTCTAGAAAACCTAACACCGTTTTTATGCATGTTTCATGTGTATATGAGCTTATTAAAGTGTTTAATGATTCAAGACAGAGTGCGTAAAATAGAGGAAAAAGGGAAGATCACAGGGTTTTGAATGTATGATGGATGCCCATGGTCTGGCTTGACGACTTAGATTTTATTGTATAGCTCTTCCTAGCTAGCCAGAACATCTTGAATCGTCCCAAACCGGAGTTCATATGAAAATGTTAGATCTTGTTACAGACAGAAGTTGAACCTCAAAGTTGGAATTCCTGCAATTTTACATTAGCAGTCACTTGGAGCCAGATTCGACCTTGGTGAGCAGAATCTTGGTCAATTATCAAAGATTAAAAGTTGTAGATCTCGTTGAGATGATTCGATTTTATAGATAGCAGGCCTCTAGGTCCCAGATCAAAGTTAGGCATTTTATCAAAGGTCCGTTACTAGAAACATGAAATACTTGCCCCAACGAATTTGAGCGGGAAAATCGGGAAAAATAGAAAACTCTAGATTTTTGAAAAGTTTTTAAAAGATTTTGGCAGCTTTCTACATGGAAGTGGATTGACTATTTACATTAGATTTTTTTAGGAGATCTTTAGACATTGAGATTTATTTCCAAACTAGGATTTATTTCTTTATGGAAATAGTTATGGATTTGTACTCCTTTTGGATTGGATTTCTACTCCCATAGGATTAGGGACTACTTAGCACTATAAATAGAGGTATAGCAGGGTTTTTATTATTCAAGCATAACCCCCCCCCCCCCTACATTCTCTCATCTACAATATTGGAGGTAAATACATAACTATTCTTTTATTAGTTCTAAGGGATGATTGAACCTTATTTATAATTAATAGTCAATTGAGATTCATTATTTATTCATTCTCACCATGAAATTCATTCTTGATAATCTGATTTAATTTCTGAATGCTATTTGGCTTAACTGATTTGATTTGTCTGCAGGATTGAGTTGATTAACGAATATCATATGCTAGATTAGAAATAATATGACGTGTAATTGATATTGTTCCTAATCATAAGTAGTAATTAGTAATACCTGATTGTGGACAAGCCTTTGAGTATTGCTATGATTATCAGAGAGACAAGTTAAACAATCCAAACTTATGTGTTTGTTACTTGAAATAGTCTAATTCCCTAATTCTTAATGCTACTGTTATATTAAATCTAGAGAGCTTGTTCTAGGTTATATAATGGTTAGAATGCTTGTAAAGAGCTTGTTTCATTGAGTGACCAATCTAAGGGGAGTTTTCAGGTAGCAGAGCTTGTTGTACCTAGGGCTATTTAGTTTCATTGAAGGGTAAATAATGTACACTATTAATCTATTTTTATAAAAAAGTGACACTGAACTGAATGAACTGAGCTGTTTTATTCATTGTATATTCTTATTAATTTATTCTTGTTAATTTAATTAATTCAAAATCCCCTTTTCATTTGAAATCACTAGGATAAATATAAAACCAAAGCATCTCTGTGGGATACGATCCTTGCTACACTGTGCTAATTTTATTTGACAATTTGTAAAGTGAAGTTGAGGTTTAATTTAGGAGTGGTAAATGACAGCTCCCAAATTTGGTTTTGCCTGTTGCACAGGACGTGTGTATTTGTTTTTGTTTATTACTTTGTTTTAATTTATTTTATTATTTCTTTTTCTTTGTGTTTATGATCATCTCTAACTTTATGATTAACTAGATCAAGAGATAGAGGAAAATTGCCGCTACAAAAGAAGTCTTGTCCATTCACTTGAAGTGAATGATATGGTGGTGAACACAATAACAGAAACTTTGAAAGAATTGGCTATTCATGATCAGATCTCAACCATATTTTTGTATTGAGTATCCTACTTTAAGTTTCTTTTAAATTAACTCTTGAATAATTCATCCTTTGCTACTTTTCGTGGTCTTAAGGTGAAAAATACATATAACGCATCTAAAGGGAGTGCCATGGTGGTGTGTTTCCACGATGAAAGCACAAGGGTGGCAGAGGAGTAGCGTGAAAGCTTAAACTTTTCCATTTTCTCATTAGCAGAGTTGGCTACAGAATGGTTATACTATCTACTTAAGGATCAAACGATATGATTGATATGCAAAGGCGATTCTGGAAAGTCTTTACTTCCTGCATTAAAGAGTTCGCAACCTAATGAAGAGTCCTGTGGAATATGCAGTAATGGAGAAAATCTCTGCAGTAGTATTATGAAAAAGTTCAAGAAGTTGTCGTTCCAGCTTGTCCACCTCACAGAATATGGGACCACACTTGATCCAGTACTTCTATGAGTCGGGTGTTACCAATGGAAAGAAGTATGATAGATACGGCTAGTGGAGAGAGGAGAAATATGGTAGACAAAATTCCAGACGCAGTAGAACTTAATACACCATAGCAGCACTTCACAACTAGTATGGTCAGGATGACTCATACATCACAAAGGGTAAAGGAAGTGAGCACTTGTAATCTTAAGCAACAGTTTTGTGAATTAACTGTTATAGTTTGACAAATGGCTGCAAGGAATACGCAAGGTTTTTAGCAAGCTCAACCTGTCAATTCTGGGACATCTATAGAGGATATGTTAAAGGCATTCATGAACCAAACACAACAGTTCATGAGTCAGACACAGAAATTCCAGTAGGAGACAAGAACTTCTGTTCAAGATCTGAGGGACCAAGTTGGTCAGCTTGCATGTGACGCCCCCGAAATAGGTATACATAACCCATTCTGAGTCGCCAAATACATGGTACAAAATTTAAATATAAACTTTATTTATACTATACGACAAAAATGTAGCTGAGAGTTTTCAACATGATAACTGCTTTGTAGAGTAAAATTCAAGAATCATATTCATGTATCAAAATAATTTGAACAGAAAAGAAATCAATTTTTGTCATGAATAGTACCCCGGGTGAATAATACACGAGTGAATAGTACCCTGTGAATAGTACTCCATGAATAGTACCCCGTGAATAGTACCCCGGCATGAAAAGATCAAAATTTAACAAGAATATTCAGAAAAATATCCTTGTGAAACGATACTAAATGAAGCGCAAATTTTAAGGATATTCTACTAATTTTAAGGAGTATAGAAGCAATACTTAACAAAATGAGTGTAGAATTCAGAATTTGAAAGGAAATAATATTACTTACATACTACAGAGTATGGAAGAAAATATTATTTCTTACGAATATTGAACAAAAATAATATCCCTTACCTTAAAACGAGAGTATTTCTGACTGGTAGGGCGGAGATATTCTTAAAGAAAACTTGTACTGTTTTCTACACTCAAAGTTTCCTTAAACTCTAAAGAAATACGCTCAATAATATAGAAGAAGAATTCTCTGATTCTGGTGTGATTTTCAAATTATAAACTAAGCATCCTATTTATAGGAGAATGGCAGGATACTATTTGAATTTAGAAAATCACGGGTGAACAGTAAGGAAATTCATGGGCGACGTTCGGCTGAAACTTTTAAAATTTTGATTTTACTATGTTGCACTCTGCAGCACTATATAAACACTATGACCAGTAAGATTGCACTAAAAAATATAAGATATTCTATTTTAATTATATAATATATATATATATATAAGTAATAAGAAAAACTGAGATACACTTTCTCCTACGATTTTGAAAATGGTAAGTGGGGGGGGTCATGCAAAAGCCCAAATTTACAACAATAATAATAAAAATCCCCTCTATTTATTCTCATATTCATGTGGTCTTCATAACATTTTTAATAACATTTATTCATCATTTATAACTCACATATTAACCAACAAGATTATTCCCACGGAAAAAAGGGGGCTTTCCGGATAAGGACTCTCCTTATGGGCGTTGCAAGTAGGTGACCAAACCCTTTTCTTGACAGAACTTTCTAGACCATGTCAATAATGTTAAATAATAATTATGAATAATTTTGTTATCTCAATTATTGAGTAAAAATATAAAATAGGAAAATATTAAATCCACAACACTTTTTGTTATTTCCACAACAAAAATATTGTTGTAGATGTATAGCGACGGTGAAAACCGTCGCTATAGCATTTATAAGGACACTTTTATTGTGGAAATAACATTTTCTGTTGTGAATTTAACAATTCCCTATAAAATATTGTGCAGATGATACTGTGACAATAATTGAATCAATAATGTGAGATACTATGCAGCAATTACTGTGGCAATAATTGAATAAAACTGAGTAATTTCTCACATAAGAATCAATAATCAAAGATATTGTACAATATCGTGTGCCACTATCCAACCACGCGTATTACTGTATTTTTACCACCATGTATTTCAATAGTTAACTGTAACAGTTTTGCCATTATTTTTATAAAAAGTTATTTATGTCGTTTTCTAACTCCGATAGTAATTCTGTTGTGGGGTCCATTAATGATTGTGTCGTCGTACGAATGTCGACATCCCCTTTTCCGCGTTGCAGCTCCCTATTCAAGACAAATCAAGGCGCTGCAGCGCCAGACACGAATTTTTGATAGATTTTAGCTATTAAATACTCAACCTAATGACCCAATGAACTATTCTTTCATTTTTACTTGCAACCTAGAGGAGAAAAAGAGAGAGGCAGCGGCTTGGAGAAGAGGAAGGCCATGGATCTTGGCCATGGTTCTTCAAAAGCTTCAAGGAGCATCAATGGTGGGAGCTTCAACCAACAACTAAGGGAAGCCATCCTTTCTTTCTTTCTTTTTCCTCTAGCGGCTAGAACTCATTCTTGAGGATCTAGTGCAAACAATTGTAACACCTATGGAGGCAAGGAAAAGAATTAAACTTCTAGCTTTTCTTTGATACTTGTATGATCCATTGGATGATTACCTAATATTTAGAATAGTTTGATTTATTTGTTATGAATTAAACTTCTAATTTACTTTCCTTTTGATTGGTGTCATACGAATTGGTTCTTTATATTTCATGCTTAATGTTTAATTGCTAAGGATTGGTAATTAGTTTGGAAATCTATTTGAAAGTAGAAAATGAATTGTGAGTTTAGACCAAAAATATAAGGGTATGTGATTATGTTATGCATAATTTATGTATTGTCAATTCATAGTGGCCACCATGATCATAAAGAGAGTTAAGAGAATTGAACAAAGTGATGCACGCCAAGTGTTTGACAAAATGTTTGTGTGTGGATATTGTGTTCTTAGCTCTTTATCTATCTATCTATCTATGTTTTGTTTTTCTGTTATTTTAATTAATTGTAATCATAATTTATCGTTTTAATAAACTGTTTAAATAAGACTTAGGCAATATAAAGTTAATAATTAGTTAATCACTAGAGATAATTCCTCGTGGGTTCGACACTCTACTTATCATATATTAATTGCAGACCGCGTATACTTGCGCGTGTTTATCGGTTGCAAAATCGACCAACAATGGTATTGCACAGTATCTTTGATTATTGATACTTACGTAAGAAGTCACTCAGTTTCATTCAATAATTGCCATAGTAGTTGCTGCATAGTATCTCATATTATTGATTCAATTATTGTCACAGTATCATCTGCACAATATTTTATATTATTAAATCAATAATTGAGACGACACAGTTATTCATATTATTATTTACATTATTGTCTAGAAATTTCTGTCGAGGAAAGAGGTTTTGGTTATTTAATTACGCGCCATTAAGGAGAAATTCTTATCGGAAAGCCCCCTCTTTCCTGGGAAAGATCTGGTTGTCAATATTGTGAGTTATAATATTAAATGATGAATAATTGTTGAAAGATTAAAAAACTTCAAGAATACGTCAGAAAATTTATTAATAATAGAAATATCATTCAAAACTGTGACTCTCATCCAAGACTTGGATAGTACGTCACATTGATACCTATCAACTTGACATCGTCATTCACAACGTCCCCTACGGAAAGTTCGGCTTCGGTGCATTCCACACAAGGAAGTCACCAGCGAAAGGCTCTTTACTTATGGGTTGATATGACAATGATTGACTTTAGTGGTTTGGTTACTTTGAATTCGCATAATAGGTTGGTTAGGAGTATGAAAGCTAACAACCTTACGAAAAACATAATGAGTAGTTAACCAATCGTTTCCGAAAATCACATTAAAGGCAAGTATTTTCAAAGAGATAAGATTGACAGGTAATGCAAAAGTGTCAATTTGAATTAAACAAGATTTATAAATAGTGGATGTAACGAAGGTTTCTAATATCGAAGTTTTAACCAATAAGTCAAAGTCTAACTTCTCTGGGGTTAAATTTAAACGTTGAGCGTAAGTACGAGAGATAAAAGAATGGGTAGAACCAGTATCTAATAAGGTATAGACTTCGTAAGAATTTATAATTAACTAAACTGTGCTAACTTCGTTCGGGTTACTCGCTTTTTGAGAATCACGAAAAACGCTCTTCCTGAAATCAACAGACTTTGTTTTGTCCGTATCCGCCTTTGGTGTCACCGTTCCAGCTGGAGTTGACTTCACTATATGACAAAATCGAGCTAAATGACATTCCCTTCTTGAAATTTCCACTTCTATTATCTTGGCCATGATTACCACCGAAGTGGTTACCATTCTTGGCATGATCATTTACCCCACGATGGTTATCATTGTTCCGATGGTCGTTACCACCGATATGATTATTATCTTGTTGTTGGTCGTTACCTTTTGGTTGAGCTGACTCAACGGTCTCATGTGCTTCATTGTTTATCTCAACATTTTCAGATGTCATTCTCAAACACTGTCACAAAACAAGGGTTAATTGACATATCATATATTATCCCTATATTCTGACCGACCAATTAAATAACAAATAAACTTAGGTAGGTCATACTAGCGAAGAATTCCCCGTTTCTCCCCTCCTAGTTCTTGTCTCACATCTCAGCCAGGGATCATATCCCTAAGCTTTGATACCAACTGTGACGCCCCCAAAATTAGGTATACATCACCCATCTTGGGTCGCCACTTATATGGTACATAAATCCAAATACAACTTAATAATACAACAGTCGTGTATAATACGACAAAGCATAATCTATGAATTTTAATAAGAATATTGTTTTTCTAGACAAATCAACACAGAATGGAGGTCCTCATTACATTATGTCACACATTTCACAGAATCGTGAGTCTACTAATGCTACCATAGAGGGGACCACACTCTGTTCCCCGACTAGTCCCAGCTACGTTCTTATTCCTGACAGAGGAACGTGAAAGAAAAGGGTGAGCTCAACTAGCTAGTAAGATAATATATAAACTAAGGATTAATGCAGAATAACTATTATCATTAGCCTTCAACAGGTGGTTAAACTGCTAGAATACAAATAGACAACAAGTTAACTGCCGAGAACAAAACCATTAAAAGAGACAGTAGAGGAATAAAATCTATATCTTTTATGATTTAAAAAGGTTTTCATCACTTTTACGCTGAGACTAGATTAATAAAATAATACACATCATCAACCATCCCTCCACTACCAGGCCAAGGATATTATTTAGTATCACGACCATAAATTATTCATGCACTACGCGCCAAAGATAATCGTGTTTTCATCAACGGTCCTGATCATGCCATAAAATAATTCATCTTTGCACCCTTGGCAGAAGAGAATCCATAGCCATAATCATACCAAAACTGTCCATCAATGCACTATGGCAAATGAGGATTTTTACCACATCATTCGTTACATTACGGTCATGATTACACCGAATAATCCCTGGTCATAATCATACCAAGTCCATCTATGCACTACAGGTCACAGATGATTTTATCCACATCATTTGTAACATTATGGTCATGATTACACCGAATAATCCCTGGTCATAATCATAATAAGTCCATCTATACACTACAGGCCACAAATAACTTTCAACATAATATAAACATGAGGATGATGAAAATGACATAATATTCAATAAAACAAGTTTAAGAATTAATTTATCCAGGAACCAATAACGTCCAAATTGTCAACATAATACTGCTTTGTGGAGTAAAATTCAAGAATGCTCAGAAGAATATTTACATG
Organism: Panax japonicus; assembly: GCA_020205505.1. NCBI lineage: Eukaryota > Viridiplantae > Streptophyta > Magnoliopsida > Apiales > Araliaceae > Panax > Panax japonicus. The sequence continues at coordinate 47,826,045 of CM035100.1, forward strand.
AAAAGATACTGGATAAATCGCAAATATCAAGGATATTCCACTAATTTCATGGATTATAGAAGTCAAAACTTTAACCAACTGAGTATAATAAAGAATGGAATAACAAAAGAAATCACCAGGCATGCGATAGACCGCACAGGCAGGTTATTCCAACAGAATAATAAATAACAGAATCAGGTCCAGCGTAAAACACACAGACAGGATATTCCAACAGAATAATAAAGACGAACCAGGTCCGGCGTAGAACGCACAGACAGGATATTCCAACATGATAATAAAGACGGAACCCGGTCCGACGTAGAACGCATAGACATGATATTCCAACAGAATAATAAAGAATGGAATAATAGAAGAATTTCACCAAGTATGCGGTACTTCGCATAGACAGGTTATTCCAACATAATAACAAAGAATGGAATAATAGAAGTTATCTTCCTGAAGACGAAAGAAAGAAATAATATCCCCTACCTTAGAAGAAACTGGATATAGAAGTAGTGAAGTAGCAGAATACTTTTCTTCTCTCTCTCTATAATTTCTCTCTATAATAATTGCTCTATAGCTTTAGTGAATTGGTGAGAAATGAAGGAAGAATGAGCTTCTATTTATAGAAAAATATAGTTTCGATAATTGCATGTTTTGGGGCTCGAAATATTACAGTACAATAACTCTAACTTTTCTTTCATTTTTAATTTAGTCATGCAAGTATTATCAATCATGCACCAACTCCCTTAATAGTAAATCATGCGAATCAATAGTACAATCATGTGAATAAATAGTATAATCATGTGAATAAATAGTATAATCATGTGAAAAAATTAATTACAGTATAGTACTTTCAACTATACCTCCATTTTTAACTTAGTCATGCAAGTATTATCAATCTTGCACCACCACCCCTAATAGTATAAGAATGTGAATCAATAGTACAATCATGTGAATAAATAGTATAATCATGTGAATAAATAGTATAATCATGTGAAAAAAATCAATTACAGTACTAGTACCGTCAAATTACCTCCATTTTTAACTTAGTAATGCAAGTATTATCAATCTTGCACCACCCCACCCTAATAGTATTAGAATGTGATCAATAGTACCTGTGACTAGTAACTCGTGAAGTGTACTCCGACAGAATATGCTCAGAATACCCGATCCCTGCCGTGAACAATATAACCTCCAGACATAATACAAATTTGCGAAAATAAATTTCAATTTCCACTAACACTACTAATCCCAATAAAGGAACAATCAATTTCACTTTAATCAAACAACCTATTACATTAATTTATAAATCATAATATTATTAAAAACCAGGTCGTTTCCGGAAAGAAGGGGCTTTTTCTGATAAGGATTTATCCTTCATTTGGGTCAATTAGGGACCAAACACCATCTCTTTGACAGAACTTCTGACATTTGTCAATATTGCAAATAATAATAGGATATAACGTTTCGTCTCATTATTGATTTAATAATAATAAATATTATGCAGATGATATTTTGACAATAATTGAATCAATAATATGAGAGATATGATGCAGCAATTACTGTAGCAATAATTGAGTATAACTGAGTGACTTCTCACGTAAGCATCAATAATCAATACTGTGTGCTACTATGCAACCACGCGTATTACTGTACTTTTAACACCGTGTGTTTCAACAGTTAACGGTAAAACTTTCGCCATTATTTTCATAAAGTATTTTTGTCGTTTTATCAATCCGACAATAATTCTGTTGTGGGGTCCACCAATGATTGTACCGTCATATGGATATTCCCCGACAAAAAGAATATTCCCCGACCAATCGAATATTATATAACAACTTGCGTACTTTGTAAAATTTATAAATATTACCCACAACTATAACATTATCTCAAATCCACACCATAATATTTAAAGAAATTATTTCGAGAAAATTAAAATTTATTCATAAAATCTGGGGTCTTACAAATGGAGCATGCATCTGAGGGGGAGCAGACAATAGACATCCTGAAGATATACATCAAGCAGTCAATGAAGTTAAAAGGTATATTTGTTGCCATATAAGTATGTTTTGGGTCAAGGATGTAGAGTGTCAAATAGTGTGTAAATTTTGTATTATCATCAATGACATTCATAATTATCTGTTTCAGAAATACAGTTACTAACTGTATAATAAGATTCATTCATCTCATACATATGCACTTATTATTTTTTATCATAATCAAATAAGGGGAGATTGTTAGGAATAAATATGAGAATGCTATTCTTATTTATATAAGATTTGATTATGATCTTTATGAATGAATATGCAAATATGTCTGCATTGAAATAAGTTGTAAAGTCCTTGAATAGATAATAGGAATTTATGTACATGGACTTAGACTGAAAATATCAAATATGTTAGGTTGATTCTACATGAACAAAATAGTTTTGTAAAGTCCTTCAAAAGAACATGATGTACAAGGACTAAATATAGAAAGATCAAGCCTGTTAGGTTGATCTTATATGATGAAATAGATAGGATGTTATTAGGTCGCAGCCATCTGTACAGCCTTCGAAGTCTGACCAGGAGGAGAGACCAACGAACTCTAAGACTATCAAGACAGAAATTAGTTCTATCGAGCCAGCTGAAGGATTGCAGACGCCAAGACAGGAATCGTTAGAGTATCGAGGAAAGTGCTACAGAATGAGTCTGCTCTTGCGAGGGCCTCACTAAGAATAATGATTTGGTCCGAGCGACTGCCAAGCCAATTAAGAATCGTAGGACACACTTGAGTCATGGAGTTATGACATTATCAAATAGAAATCGTAGTCGAGCTAGACAGCCAAGCGGACACACAAGTAAAGGTAGAAATCCGTGTCTGTTGGAAATTGCTCTTGGATCGTACGCTGTTTGCCGAACCAAAAGCTATAGATCGTAGTTGCAGACACAAGTCTTCGACAAGGTCTATCATTGCTCACAATGCCAAGGAAGAATCGTAGTGATAACACGATTCTCAACATATGAGCACTTCCAAGGCATCCAAAAAATGTAGCCTCTTGTCAGAACTTTAAAGATACAATCTACCTGAAGGAAGCCAGAGAGCACTCACCAAATGGCTTGCAAGAAAATAGAAGATCGAAGCACTAATTTAATCAGTATCCTGATTGAGAAGTGAAGCTATTCAAGGGAAGTCTTCCACAAGCAACGGCAGGAAGACTTCAGATAACGCGACTGACAAAAGGAAGTCAGCAGTGCACTAGCTGTCAAGATAAAAAAAGATTACGATCTTGGGTGTGCCTATAATCGTAGTGCTTGCCAAATGAGAAGCAGGAACTTATGTGGTTTATACAGAGATATTGGCCAACCTATAAAGAATAGACAAAGAAGATTAAGCATGGGTCAGACCATTGATGATATGTGAACGGGAGATCACAAGGAGAAAGAGAGCTGAGCATGACCAATCAGATGAGACTTGAAATTCAGGAAGGCAAGAGCACTCAAATAAGTTGTCAGTGACTAATGCAAGTCAAGGCAAGCAGAATTGTTGAAGCAATGCACGGGCGAAGGAAGAGAGGTTCTACATTGCATATCCAAAGAACACTCTCAAAATCGTAGTGTTGTCTCAATCAGTCAATGAGTAATATTCAACATACTAACTACGATCAAGTTCAGGGTCATCTGCATCAGAATCGTAGAGTTTGATCATCTGAATATTGAAGCCTTGGCAACGTCTCAATATAAAGACTGATATTCGAATGTGTTGATTGAAAGCATCAATGTAGAAGGACAACTCATGATGTTCTGATTGAGGAATCAGAAAGAAGAAATAAAGGTGACTACCAGCCTGACGCGTTAAAATGACATCTCTGATGTGGTAGGTGAAATAGTAGACTACAATGTCAAAAAAATCAAAAAGGGACTACCATGTCACATCAGTAGTCTGTATCAAATAACTCGAGATCTGCGAATCAATTCAAATAGCTTCCAACGGCTATAGTCCAATGGGAAGCTTATGGAAAGATATTTAACAACTGAAGCTTGAATGTAGAAGTTGTTAGTTTTGATAAGTTGTTGACTCTACGAGTTCTACAAACCTAAACAGAAATATGTCTTAGTAGTAGTGAGACTACGAAAGTAGAAGTGAAGCAAGATAAGAGAAGAGCTTTAACAGAAAAAGGCTTCACTCAACAACAATGAGAATGCCATTAAGAATGTCAGCTAAGTTGAGAGCCGAGAAGGCCAAGAAGATAGCATTTAGAAAATTGGCAGATTAGAGAGAAGATTCAAAGAGTCATTCTACGAATCACCATGAACCATTAAGAGCTGAAGAAGAACAGATACAGAACCAAATATGTACACAAGTCAACCAAGGTTTGAGGGATGCTAAATGCTAGACAGAGTCTACCAAAAGTGCAAAGACTTAGTAAACCTCAAGTGGTGAAGGTGTGCAAGCTGAGATCAGATAAAGATTAGCACCAACCATAAGATCAGCTGCACCAAAGAAGAAGAGACAAACTATAAAGTACTCAAAGAGATCGAGCTTCATGAATAACTTAGCAGTATGTCCAATGGTGATCCAGTCTCGATACAGAATCCAAAGAGGATCACATCAAGTTATAAAGTATCAAAGGATGAACAAGCTTAAAGTCATCTTAGTGATTCAAAGAGCCTTGAAGGAATCTTAGTGATTCAAAGATGTAAAGACTTCCTTAGTAGAATCCCTGCTTATTAAAGGAGAATAGTGGATTAGGAGCTTGAGTCTCTGAACCACTTAAAAACCCTTATGTCTTTTACATATTGTCATATACATTCTAACTGCTATAACTGTCATAACTGCTATAACTGTTATGAATATAATAACCTCTCACGTCTAAACTAACTCTAGAAAAATGGTCAACAAAATATCTATGAAGGGGAACCTTAACTTATTCTGTTGTGTTTGATATAATTCTTAAGTTTGTCATCTGCTAATTACTTAGAAATATAAACTAAAATGGAAAAGCTTTTTGAAAATAAAAAGGATATATTCAACCTCCCCCCCTATAGATCTATTGTGTGCCCTCTGGGAACAAACACATTGCATTGCATAAATGATAAGCGGATTTTATATCCACGAATTGGTTCCTAATCCAAGCTTAATCGGTGTTAATTACTCGTGTTTATGTTCTATTTCACTCGTTTATTGTATTTAATGTGTAGGTGTGGTGGTGTGGCGCTTGAGCATCTAAGAAATACATTTATGGCAATAATGTGACAAGGAAAAGAGAAATCAAGAGCAAAAACCAAGTCATGTGACATAGCTACCCCCTCCGGGGCGGGCATGTTTTGGCCTACTACCCCCGCCGGGGCGGGGGGTCTTCATGTCTATGTGACAGGAGCAGAGCCAGTCGGGGTGGGCATTTCCTATGTTAATACCCCCGCCGGGGCGGGGGTGCCGAATTCTGAGCTCTCCTAAGTTGATTCAAACACTGATGGAACATGGAATGTGGGACTTGGATAGCGTATAGACTCTATTTGTTGAGGGATTTCAACCAAAGCTTGTGTGTTGGATATATATTGCTGAGTAAACAATGAAATCATCATCATACAAAGAAATTAACATCGATTAAGGACAGATTTGGATATTGAGCAACGAAGTGAAGATTTTGAAGAACGTTCATATCGATTGTGAATTAAGGCTAAAGTGAAGGGTGTTCTGCGTTATTCTTCTACTTTAGTTTTATTTCTGTAATTGAGAAGATGTTATCTTTAATTTATTCGTTATTCTTTCGTTTATTATGAACTAATTACTTTTTAGGCTAAAGAAGAATCTTTAACTGGAACGATGATTATGTAATCTTTGATTTCATTTTAATAAGATATTATCCGGTTTATCTATATTAATTTGAGCGTGAATTTATGAATTGCCTGATCAACGATTCTTTGTGGACTTGTATGAACTCAAGAGATGAAATACGAGTCTAGACTTAGTAGATATAGAATGTGTTCTTGATTTATGTGAATGAACAGAATCTTGATGAATGTTAGGGTAGAGATATGTTTGACATCGCATGTAATCAGATAAAGAGCTTAAACTTCAACCTTCTTTAATTGTAATTCACATAGAGATATAGTGAGTTAGTTGATTAAGGTGTTTAACATAATTCTATCTTAATTGTGGATTTAGGTTAATACGGTATTAGTGCATCGAGAGGTGACTAGTTCTACATACGTGTTCTTGATTGATAAACTGGGATAGTGAGTTAAACTGGAATAAAGGTGTAATAATCAGAGTGATGCTTAGAGTGAAGTCGAAAGCCTAATTCTCCATTATTTGTTTAAAAATTCAGTTTTTAGCGTTTATTAATTGTGTGGTGATTTTAATAGTTTTAATACATTTAGTTATAAACTGGAAATTGATTAGTTTAATAAAATTAGGATTAATAGAAAATTGGTAATTGTGAAGTTAATTTCTTGCTAGGTCTCTGAGGGAACGATACTCTACTTACTATTATATTACTTGTTGACCACGTATACTTGCGTACTGTGCATAATTAGATTTTACCCAACAATAAACATGACAAAGAGGGACATATGTAGACACCCAAAATTTTGTTTTTCTTTTACTAACCCTAGCAGGAGGGAAAAAGTGACATTTCTCCTCGACGTCAAGATAATCAAGTAAAGATCACGTAGCTAAGGATGAGTTCATAGAAGCCACCACAGCGACCTCCGAGTAGTAGACTCCTCAAGGAAAGACAGTTGACTATCCCCTGAGGCCTATAAATGGACAATTTCGTCTCATTTTTGAAGATAGGAGCACAAATAAATAGTTTTATAGAGAGAGATAGAGGGAAGTCTAGAGAGGAATCGGGTTTGAGAGCAAAAATGCTCTAGATTCCATATAAATCTAGCTATTTTTAGATAGATCTCTCATCCATTTGAGTGTAATAGTATAGATCCAAGGCTAGGGGGCTTGTTCCTCCATTTTCAAAGGTGAAAGATCCAATCTTTCTTATATATTCAATATATCTATTAGATCTCTTGTGTTTTATTTGTTATTGTGTCTAGATCTTGTTCAATTTTTTATCTTTATATATATACTTGTTGATTTCCTATAGATTTACTTCATTTTATCGGTTATTTTGCTTGAAAGTTGTTAAAGATTAAATCTTTTCACTAGATCCATACTAAATCTAGCTCAGATATAGCTTATTCCCGATTCTGAGGCTTTAAGCTTGAATCTTTATGCTAGATTGGCTTAGATCTAGTTTGGATCTAGTTATTTTCAATGTATTAAGTTGATTTTGTTTACCTTGGAAAACCCTAGATTCGTATCTAGTGGTGATGGGGTCCCACATACCTGTCGTCAAGGGATTCTAACAATTGAATCACCTAATAGTTAGTTTCGGATATATTTTTTTCTTTTCTATTTGAATCCTGATTATATCATTGTATGGATCTCATGTATCGTAGATCTACGAATTTAGGTCCTAAATTCTAAGTACTTTTAATAGATTTCATCAATACATATTGTTGTGAGAATGCATATTATGATTTGATGTTTTAATGCATGTGTTCATGATTATTTGTAAGGTCCTTTAAAGAATATATGTACAAGGACTTAGTGATAGATCAAAATTGTTAGGTTAATCTAAGCTTTCAATGTGTATCATTCTGTTCTAGAATGTATATATAGAAAGATCAAAACTGTTAGGTTGATCTTGAGATGTAATAGATTAGTCTTGAAGAAATCGTAGTGCATCAATCTGATCAACATTGCAGAAGTCAAGGCAAAAAACGTAGAGCCTGAAAATCGTAGTGTGCCTGCCTTGAAAGGGGACTCTTTGGAAATCGTAGAGTGGTCCCAACGTTCACCAAGCTAACTCCACGATCGTAGTGTGCTGAAGGAAACGTAAAGTTTATAAGTTAACGATCGTAGTGTGGTCTCGGGAACGTAGAGTCAACAACACAAGCAAGAGAAGATCATAGTGCATGAAAGTTTAAGAGAAATCGTAGTGTTCTCGACTGATAGCATCGTAGTATGCAAGTCAAAGCCACTACGATCTTAACCGTAGAACATCACGATCCAATCGTAGAGCATCATCTGTCTCATGTCAGAAAACGTCAAGCCTCATGAGTTGTTAATTCAACATACGAGGAATGGATCCCAGATGCTGCAGTGCTCATCAATCCCAGAATATATGAAATATCCTTAGTATGCAACAAAGAAACGTAGAAGCTAAGGATAGTACTATGGATAAGAGGGACAAAACACCTTTTCAAGTGGTAGGTGAGAAAGCAGCCTGCAGTGTCAGTAAGCCAGAATGCAGAATTCAGAGATGTGCAGAAATATCTCCATCACAGCACAGAAAGTTCAGAAGCATTTAATGCCACAACGGATGGATCCAACAGATAGTTTTCAACATCACATATATACAGATCAGACAGATGAGAGAGAAAAACAAGCAAGCAATCAAACATTCAACGTGAAGAATTCTCTAAGGCTCAACTCTACGATCCAAGATATTGAAAAGCTTGCTCAGCTACTCAGTTCTTAACGAACCAGTTCTTACACAGCAAACTGAGTAGCAACTTTCAGAACGCAACAACAATAACCATCAATCAACTGAAGAAGAGTACCAAGTCTGCTGGACTTGAAGAGTTCGTAGTGAACTGTAAGAAAGTCAAGTCTGCTGGACTTGAAGAGTTCAAGAGTGAACTAGAGAAGTTCCTAGACTGGTGGTATAGAAGGAATCTATGTGATTCAGAAGATCGTAAAAGTCATCCTTAGTGGATATCCTACTCTTTTAGTAGAAGAGTGGACTAGGAGCTTTGAGTGCTCTGAACCACTTAAAAACAACTGTGTCATCCATATCTGTTATAATTGTTATATCTGCTATAACTGCCTTACTCGCTCATAACTCCATTACTTGGTTAAGAAGATTAAAACAAATACTAATTCCGCTAAGTTTTAATCACTATCTAAGAACAAGTTTAAAATAGAAAAGATTTTCAAATATCTATTCAACCCCCTTCTAGATAACTTGTGCCTACTAAGAACTAACAATTGGTATCAGAGCAGGTTCTATTTTACAGCTTACACGCTTTAGTAGATCCAAATGGCACTCGTACCAAGCGAATCCAGGACCGGGGGAGGCAGTAAGCCACCAATGTGCAACAAGGATAAATTTGCTAACTGGAAAGTTAGAATGCAAGCTTACATGGACTCAATAGATGAAGATCTATTTGAGACTGTTCTTAATTGGCCCTATATACCAACAAAGCTTGCACCAACCATTGACGAGCCAAACAAAGTACAAATCAAAGTGAAAGAAGAATGGACAGACACAGAGAAGAAAGCCGTCCAACTTGACAAAAAGGCTAAGAACATCCTGTTCCAATCCTTGGAGGACGATCTGTTTGACAATGTTTTAAACTAAAAAACAGCCAAGGAAGTCTTGGAAGCACTGCTGATCATACACGAAGGAACTGAAGAAGTTAGAGAGAACAAACAGTCTCTTCTAACGTAGTAGTACGAGATGTTTGCTCATGTGCAAGGCGAAAATGTAACTGCCACTTATGAAAGATTCAACATTCTGCTCAACTCTCTACGAGCATATGTAAATATCTATCCTAACAAAGATCTGACCATAAAGTTCATGAGAGCCCTACCGAGCAAGTGGGATGCCAAGACCACTGCAATAAGAGAGTCAAAGAATCTTAACGAGATGATAGTTCAACAACTGTATGGCAATCTCCTGACATACGAGCTGAAGCTGACCCAACGTGCTGAAACCCTTTCAGAATGAAGAAGGAAGGAAAATGGTGTTGCTCTCAAAGCAACTGAAAGTGTATCAAAAGTCATCACTGAGATTGAATCTGACGATGATGAAGACGATGATGACGATCTTGCCATGATGGTAAGAAAACTAAGAAGGTTCATGCGTCAAGGCAAAGCCGGCAAGCAAAAGAAGGTCAGCAACTACAATAGCCATGAGCAAATAAATGATTTATGCTACAACTGCAAGAAGCCTGGGCATTTCATTGCCAACTGCAAAAAACCCCTAAGAGAAAACTAAAGAAGAAACAGCATGGAAAGAAGGAGTACAAAGGAAACAAGAGGCCTCATAAAAGAGACAAAGGCCTGGTAGCTGGAGGATCATGGAGTGATTCAGATAATGATTCAAATGCTGACTCTGGAGATGAAGAAGAACCACAAATGGCCAATCTGTGCTTAATGGCCAAACATATAAAGGACAAACAAAGCCTTAACATTCACAATGTAAATCTTGATGAGGTATTTGATTTCAACTCACCTGATGTAGATATGAATGACTTAAGAACTGCACTGTGTGGCATAACCAATGATCTACATCAATACATGAAGTGGTTCAGAGTGATATCCAAGGATCATTCACTTCTTCAAGAGGAGAAGAAGAAAGTTCAAGAAGAGCTTGAAACAGCCCTTCTAAGTACTGATCTTCTCCCCAAGCTTGAAGATGAGAATGAAACTTTAAAGCAGACAAACACACATCATGCACAAAGAGAGTCTAAGATAACCTCTAAAATTGAGGATCTAGAGAAGACTATTTCTGCATGGAATAAAGCCTCATCATCCATGGACTTCCTGCTCTCTAGTCAGAGAAGCACATTCGACAAAACACGCTTAGGCTTTGGGGAATCCATCTCAGAGCTAAGTGTGGAAAAGAGAATGGAAACTAGCTCTGGTAATGTCACAGGCTTTTGTAGAGGCATTGCTTTTGTTAAATCCTCATAGTTGGAAGAACCAGCTCAACCTTGTTCTACTGATTCTAGTTATACTCAGAGAAGTAAAGGATCACACGCTGGTCTGGGTTTTATAAAGGAGAAGAGTAACCCAACCTCTACCTACCAACCTCAAAGAATCGTAGAGTCAAACAAAACTAACTTTACGAATCTACTGGGAAGGTACAGTAGAGGTAAGGCTCACTCATCACTATTTATGAAACCTAAGGACACGTAGAAGAAAGAGAATCAGTTCAACAGAAGGCTAACTAAGGAACCACACAAGTCCAAGTGGAGGATGAATCACACACACACAGGCGTGCATCATAATAGATGTGTCATATGTGATAAGTATGGTCATAAAGCTACAAAGTGTTATTATAACTCCATGCATGTGAGACCCAATACTAGACAAGTTTGGGTTCCCAAAGGCACTAACACAGAAGGACCCATGCAAATATGGGTTCCAAAATGAAGGTTAAAATGTTTTAACAGGAAAAGAGCTCCATGACCTCAACATGGTATCTAGACAGTTGATGCTCAAGGCATATGATAGGGAACAAAGCTCTGCTATCTAACTATGTAGAAAAGAAGGGTCCCTCAGTTATCTTTGGAGATAACGGCTCGGGCAAGACAAGAGGATATGGCTTTGCTGGCAATGGTGCAATATCTTTCAGCAAAGTAGCCTATGTGGAAGGACTTCAACACAACCTTCTAAGCATCAGCCAACTCTGCGACAAGGGTCATCAATTAACATTTCTCAATAATCAATGTCAAATCAGAGATCTGAAGACATCTGCCATTAAGATAACCGGAACAAGAGAAGGAAATGTGTATACTATAGACCTTGGTCAACTAAGATCTGATGAAACAATATGTTTTCTGGCAAAAGCATCCGAGGAAATGAGCTGGCTATGGCATAGAAGACTGTCCCACTTAAACTTCAAAAGCATGTCCAAACTGGCATTAAAGGATCTCGTAGCTGGTCTACCCAAGTTCAACTTTGTGAAGGAAAGGCCATGCAATGCCTGCCAGCTTAGACAGTAAACCAGAATCACATTAAAGAGCAAGACTGCCAACTTCATTGACAAACCCCTGCAGTTGCTCCACATGGATCTCTTTGGGCCAATCCTAACAACCAGTCTTGGAGGAAAAGGATACTCTCTAGTCGTAGTCGATGACTACACCAGATTCACATGGGTATTTTTCCTAACTTCAAAGGATGAGACAAGCTATGAATTAATCAAGATGTTCAGACTGGTGATGAACGAAAAAGGAGAGAAAATCAAGGCCATAAGGAGTGATCATGGCAGAGAATTTGATTTCTTAGAAATGGATCAGTTCTGCACAGACAATGGCATCAGTCATAACTTCTCACCTCCACGAACTCCTCAACAAAATGGAGTTACTGAAAGAAAGAACAGAACCCTGATAGAGGCTGGAAGGACTCTACTAGCAGCAGCCCATCTTCCTGAATACTTATGGGTAGAAGCTGTCAACACTGCATGCTACACACAGAATAGATCATTAATTCACTCTACGATCAAGAAGACACCCTACGAACTGTGGAAAGGAAGAAAGCTAAGTGTCAGCTATTTCCATGTCTTTGGCTGTGCATGCTATATTCTCAACAACAGAAAGCAGTATCTGACAAAATTCTAGCCCAAGTCAGATGAATGGATCTTTCTTGGATATGCCATAGACAGCAAAGCTTACAGAGTGTTCAACAAGAAGACACTGAGTGTCAAAGTCTCAATACATATCATCTTTGATGAAACTGATTTAGACAAAATAATGCCTCAAGACACTACGACCGATAGTGCAGACACTATAAATGAAGTCGTCGAGCTAAACACTACGATCGTAGTGACAGATAGTGAAATCATAGAGTGTGATAATGAGATCGTAGAGAGGTCCATTCAAGATAGCGAGCCTCCACTCCAAGAAGAAGAGATAGACCTTGAAGACTTAAGACAGGAAGGCATCAGAACAGATGTCCCAACCGGGAACAGATGGGAAAGAGATCACACTCAGGATCTAATCATTGGAGATCCGAGTGCAAGAGTCAAAACAAGAGCTACTACTCAGAATAAATGCTTCTACCTAAGCTTCCTGTCACAGATAGAGCCAAAGAAGATAGAAGATGCTATGGAAGACTCCAGTTAGATAGAAGCCATGCAGGAAGAACTCAACCAATTTGAACGAAGCAAAGTGTGGAGATTGGTACCAAGACCAAAGAGTCATCCTGTCATAGGAACCAAGTGGGTCTTCAAGAACAAAATGGATGAAGATGGGGTCATTACAAGAAACAAGGCAAGATTAGTGGCAAAGGGCTATTCTCAAGAAGAAGGCATTGACTATGATGAGACATTTGCTCCTGTTGCCAGACTAGAAGCTATCAGAATCTTTCTTGCCTTTGCTGCTCACATGAAGTTCAAAGTCTTTCAGATGGATGTCAAGAGTGCATTCCTAAATAGAGAGCTTCAAGAAGAAGTCTACGTAGAACAACCTCCAGGTTTCATCAATCCATCTCTTTCCAATTATGTCTATAGATTAGATAAAGCTTTATATGGTCTTAAACAAGCACCTAGAGCCTGGTATGAAACACTGACTTACTTCTTAATAGAAAATGGGTTCACTAGAGGTAGAATAGATACCACGTTGTTTCTTAGAAAGCATAAGGACAAAGTCTTATTAGTTCAAATATATGTTGATGATATCATTTTTGGTTCTACTGACGAAAAGTTATGTAAGAGATTCTCTAAGCTAATGCAGAGCAAGTTTGAAATGAGCATGATGGGTGAGCTGAATTTCTTCCTTGGACTGCAAGTGAAGCAGACTGATGAAGGAATATTCATCAACCAAGCCAAATACATCAAAGACTTATTAAAGAAGTATGGCATGGAATCAGCCTCTCCCATGAAAACTCCAATTGCTCCTATAACCAAGCTTGACAAGGATGAGAATGGTAAACGTGTTAATATAACTCAATACAGAGGTATGATAGGTTCTCTTTTATACCTAACTGCCAGTAGACCAGATATAATGTTTGCAACATGCATATGTGCTAGATTTCAGGCTAACCCTAAAGAGTCACATTTGTCTGCTATAAAGAGGATCTTCAGGTATCTTAAGGGTACACCCTACTTGGGGCTGTGGTATCCCAAGGAATCCTCTTTTGAACTAATAGGATACACAGATGCTGACTTTGCAGGATGCAAAATAGATAGAAAGAGTACCAGTGGCACTTGTCAATTACTAGGGAACAGACTTGTGTCTTGGTTCAGCAAAAAGCAAAACTCAGTGTCCACTTCAACTACAGAAGATGAATACATTTCTGCTGGAAGCTTCTGTGCTCAGATCATTTGGATGAGAAATAGACTGTGATAATACAAGTGTCATAGCAATAACTCATAATCCTGTTATACATTCTAGAACCAAGCATATAGAGATAAGGTATCACTTCATTAGGGATCATATGCAAAATGGAACTATTTCTTTATAATATATCCCTACTGAAAATCAACTTGCTGGTGTTTTTACTAAACCATTAGATGAATCCAGATTTAACAAGTTAATAAGTGAGCTAGGCATGCTAAATCTTCAACCATGAATCTATGCTCTAGATTGTGCTAACCATGACAGATATAAAGGCTGCACTTAAAATCATAGACATGATAAAGGAAAGATCACGATCGTAGAGCTGAACAGTCAACTACCTCAACGATCGCAGCAAAGACTCAACTTTCATAAGTGCAGACTCGACGATGACCAAAAGCCCTTTCAACAAGCAAAGTGAATCCCATGATGACAAGCTTTATAACAAAGCAATCTCTCCAAGAGGTGCCTCAGGGACAAACCTAACCCTTGAAACACACCAAGAGACTCGACGATCGTAGGACATACTCGACGATCGTAGGACAGACTTGACGATTGCAGGACAGACTCTACAAATGCTAATCAGACTCAACGATTGCCGGACAGACTCGACTGAAAGACTCTGCGAATGGTGATTAGACTCAACAACTGCCGGACAGACTCAACGATCTTAAGACAGACTCTACGAATGGAGAACAGACTCAACAATCAGAAGACTATCTCTACGATCGTAGTCATCCTGAGGACATCTCAGCACTGAAGACTCAAAGGTCAAATCAGTACATCCCTTAACAGTCAAAATCGTAGAGCCAAGAAAAATGCAACACCTGTCCCACTAAGTCAAAAAGAGAGAGGGAAGCTACAAGTACAAATTGGAACCGTGATTTTGAAATCTGAAGTTCAAAAGATTATCTCTCATTCTCTCTCTCTCTCTCTCAAAGCAAAACCCTAACTCAGACAAAAGCTCAGCAGTATCTCTCTTCTCAACTAAAGAATCAATGGCTGCTTCTAATGTGATTTCGGGTTACAGACTCTGTTTTGACGAATTTAAAACCGCTCCACCAAAGTTTCATAAGATCTTAGCCTTACTAAAGAAGGCAGGTCTCGAAGAGGCGCTCAGCACTGATACACTCATCTATCCTAAATTGGTGAAGGAGTTCTACAAAAAATGGAGTGTACAAAAACAACACCATCACCATCACCACACGAGTTAGAGGAATTGAAATAAAGCTAGGGGAAGAAGACGTCAATTTGGCCCTAGGTTTCAAGAATGCGGGGCATCCATTTCTATATAGCATAAGATTTCAAGAGGGACTGAAGAAGATGCATCACAAGAAGAACCCCTCTGTGAAAGGCTACAAAAAGAAGGAGTTCCCTCAGATGTATAAATTTTTGGCTGACATTATTGGGAAATGCATCTGCTGCAAGAGCTCAGGTCATGACTCAGTAAATGAGGCTCAGCTTAAGCTCATGACAGCTATAGTATATGGAACTCAACTCAACTATGGGGCTATATTGCTCGAATGGATTGGCAAGTGGATCGTAAGCTCGAAGAAATCAAAGAGCACCCCAAAGATGTTGTATAGGAGGTTCATTAGCATCATTCTGCAATCTGCATTGGGTAACAAAATTGGGGATAATGAAGGAGAAGCCATCAACCCAAACCGAAGAATGACACAGCAGTTGTTCAAAAACTGGGAAAGGAACCCTGCTGAGTTCGTTCGAATAATGACAGAGTCAAGTGGGAGATCTGAGGAACAAAAGAAAACAGGCTTTCAAGGAGGAATGTCTGTTGTCAGAGAAGTTGAAGAAGAAGGAGAAGCAGACAAGGGAGAACCCTCTACCCTTGCCAGAAAAAGCAAGGGCAAAAGGAAGCTGAGAGAAAGACAAGTTGAAGAGCCTCAAGGATCAACAACTAACATTCCTGCAGAGTCCTCTGACATAGAGACTCTAAGGAGGCTAAGGAAGATGCAACAGCAAGAAGAAGCTGAAGAAGATCAAGCCACCATTTCACAAATCGTAAAGAAGGACAAGACTAGTCATAAGTCCAAAAAACCAACAGTGTCTTCGATCGTAGAGACTCTGTTGTTCTCTGAAAATAGGCCAAGTGTGGAAGAAATGGAGGAAGCTGACGAGGCAAAACAAAGACTCAAGAGAGTCCAGAAGTGGTGACTAAAACCAGCAAAGCAAAGAGAAGGCTGGTCAAGAAGTATATTCTTGAGAATGAGAAAGTACTGAAGAAAGAAACCAAGAGCATGGCTGCAAAAGTAGAACTGCCCCAAGAAACCGAAGAGGAAAATGCTCCAGCTAAGGGGGAGAACTCTGAAATTCTCATGATTGAGTATACACCAGTTGAGGGGGAGAAGCCTACTGATGAAGAAGAGGTTCTAGCTGGTATCAATGTACCAGCTGAGGGGGAGTTTTTAAACCTCCAAGAAGATGATCATATTGAGGGGGAGCCTCACAATATCACAATTGCTGAAGAAGAGGTCCTTGTTCAAGATGAAGATGAACCAATGTCAAACATTCCAGAGGCCATTGAGATAATGGAATCCTCAAATGGAGATTGTGAAGAGGAAGATGATGATGATGACCTACAAATCATTTATGAGGGTAAGGATGGATATAGAAGCTATCTTTACAATCAGATATTCTCTTACCTACCCATGATGGCATACCATCGAGCTCAAATTCTGAAATCATGGGACCACATGTTCTGGAGCTTCAAGGAATATCCAGCAATCACAGTTCTGGCTCACGGATTTCCAGGGGAAGTCATCTTCGCCAAAAAGATGATTACAGACCATTCCTAATCAAATGCCAAACCTGAGGTATTGACTATCCCTACAAGATTTAGAGTTAATCACCTGCCATCATCTTCGTTTAGCCAATTCTATGAATTTCCTAAATGGCTGGAAGTGATTCTTAACCCATTAAATTAGTTTCCAGTTGCAGAATTATAAAATTCTGTAACTGAAGAACCAGAAGAAATCAACATTACCCTGCTCCCTCAAATAACCAACTCTACGATTCCAAACTCAAGCCAAATCGTAGAGTCAAACATTGAAATCATAGAGTCATTAATCCCAAATGTCCAAACCCAAGCTCGTCCAACTGATATACCATCCTCCTCATCGCACAACTATTTCAGTCTTGATCTTGCTTTGTACAACTTGCAAGCTCAATCTCCACCAAGAACCCCTCAAATGGACAATCCTTAATCAACTGATACTTTCCCCAGCCTGCCCACCAAGGATGATCTGAAAGAAACTTCTGAGCAAATGATCAAGTCCATCGAAGCAAGCCTAGAATCTCACTCTGACCTTCTGAACATCCGACTGAATCAAATGATACAAGCTGCAAACAAATTCCCTAGTACAATGAATACTGAGCTCACTACGAAGCTAAGTGAAATTATCAAAGAAATCCTGAAGAGTATATCAGACAGAGATGAGATCCATTTCCAGGTTGCTGCCAAACAAAGAGAGGTTATGCTTGAGATACAGAAAAACCAAGATCGTCAACATCAAATTATGCTGGACAATATTCTCAACCTGAAAGCTTCTATTTATGACTTCCAGAAATCTTATGCCAATCAGGAGAAGCATAATGATACGATTCTTACAGTCCTCCAAAACAAAGAAGCTAGAGCTGAAAAATAGATCAAGGAGAATAGGGAGGACATTTCTCAAACTCAAAGCCAACTCAACGAGCTTGTCCAAGGAGTAAATAGGTTGTCTGCCGATATTCGAACCCTTGATGCTGACATAAAGGGGGAGAATAAGAAAGGGAAAGGAGATCAAGGAAGCCAAGGCAAAGGCAGAGGAGGTCATGCAATTCAAGAAAGGGGAAGCCCTCCTGCAAGACCATCACATCATCAGACTCAACGATCTGGTCAGCAGGCAATTGTATCAGCTATTCCTCTGAGTCATCAGGAGCCAACTCCTAGCTCGCAAGACGTGACTACTGTACGCATCCGAATGCCAACTGGAGATCATGCATTCATGCGCAAACATGAAGAGAATCCAGTTCTAAGTCTAAGTGAGCTGGAAGAGTTAGCAAGAAATGAGGAAGCTCAAAGGAAGAGAAGGGCTGAGGAGTATGCAAATCCACCTCCACACAAAAAACCAAGAAAACAGAGATAAGTTAAGAGTTTAATGTTTTATTGATGTAATGCTATATTGTAATATCTTCTGATCATCAATAAATTCATACTTATTCTCTAGAAATTTCAGCTGCTCACTGAAATACTAAGTCATGTTTAAATTCCTGAAAATGCATCTAGTCACTAATAATCATGACAACAAATCTCCTTGGTTATGTCAACATCAAATAGGGGGAGATTGTTGGGAGAATGCATATTATGATTTGATGTTTTAATGCATGTGTTCATGATTATTTGTAAGGTCCTTTAAAGAATATATGTACAAGGACTTAGTGATAGATCAAAATTGTTAGGTTGATCTAAGCTTTCAACGTGTATCATTCTGTTCTAGAATGTATAGATAGAAAGATCAAAACTGTTAGGTTGATCTTGAGATGTAATAGATTAGTCTTGAAGAAATCGTAGTGCATCAATCTGATCAACATTGCAGAAGTCAAGGCAGAAAACGTAGAGCCTGAAGATCGTAGTGTGCCTGCCTTGAAAGGGGACTCTTTGGAAATCGTAGAGTGGTCCCAATGTTCACCAAGCTAACTCCACGATCGTAGTGTGCTGAAGAAAACGTGAAGTTTATAAGTTAACGATCGTAGTGTGGTCTCGGGAACGTAGAGTCAACAACACAAGCAAGAGAAGATCGTAGTGCATGAAAGTTTAAGAGAAATCGTAGTGTTCTCGGCTGATAGCATCGTAGTATGCAAGTCAAAGCCACTACAATCTTAACCGTAGAACATCACGATCCAATCGTAGAGCATCATCTGTCTCATGTCAGAAAACGCCAAGCCTCATGAGTTGTTAATTCAACATACGAGGAATGGATCCCAGATGCTGCAGTGCTCATCAGTCCCAGAATATATGAAATATCCTTAGTATGCAACAAAGAAACGTATTGAAGAAGCTAAGGATAGTACTATGGATAAGAGGGACAAAATACCTTTTCAGGTGGTAGGTGAGAAAGCAGCATGCAGTGTCAGTAAGCTAGAATGCAGAATTCAGAGATGTGTAGAAATGTCTCCATCGCAGCACAGAAAGTTCAGAAGCATTTAATGCCACAACGGATGGATCCAACGGATAGTTTTCAACATCACATATATACAGATCAGACAGATGAGAGAGAAAAACAAGCAAGCAATCAAACATTCAACGTGAAGAATTCTCTAAGGCTCAACTCCACGATCTGAGATATTGAAAAGCTTGCTCAGCTACTCAGTTCTTAACGAACCAGTGCTTACACATCAAACTGAGTAGCAACCTTCAGAACGCAACAACAACAACCATCAATCAACTGAAGAAGAGTACCAAGTCTGCTGGACTTGAAGAGTTCGTAGTGAACTGTAAGAAAGTCAAGTCTGCTGGACTTGAAGAGTTCAAGAGTGAACTAAAGAAGTTCCTAGACTGGTGGTCTAGAAGGAATCTGTGTGATTCAGAAGATTGTAAAAGTCATCCTTAGTGGATATCCTACTCGTTGAGTAGAAGAGTGGACTAGGAGCTTTGAGTTCTCTGAACCACTTAAAAACAACTGTGTCATCTATATCTGCTATAACTGTTATATCTGCTATAACTGCCTTACTCGCTCATAACTCCATTGCTTGGTTAAGAAGATTAAAACAATTACTAATTCCGCTAAGTTTTAATCACTATCTAAGAACAAGTTTAAAATAGAAAAGATTTTCAAATATTTATTCAACCCACCTTCTAGATAACTTGTGCCTACTAAGAACTAACACATATAGTACATCGCAGTATTGGTTTCGGTTGTGTGATCTATGGATTAGGGTCTTCGGGAGCCCTTCCACAGATCTTTCCTTTGTATTTTATCGTTGCGATGTATTATTGGGATGTGAGCCTAAAAATATTGAAGTTGAGATCCATAAATCGGAATTTAACTAAATTTTCACGATGGACGTAGTTTCAATTGTAATAATTATCATTCAAATCATTGTACATGTAATGTTGGGCCTTAAAACGATATCGAGGGTTTCATCCCGAGAGACCGAATTTAAGGCCCCGTAATAGTAAAAAAAATTGTGATTTGCTCGGGACTGTCAAAATGGCGTTCATGCCCACAGGTGGTCCCGAACATTTCTTTTTATTCGATGCTTGATGTTGTATATTATCATCAGAAACGATTTGCAAATAAAATAATGAAGATCTTCTAAAATCAAATCAATTTGGGTTGTTAGAACGACCTTGGGCTAATAATTGAAAGTAACGAAGAATCACAATTCCTAACTGGCAAAGGGTTTAAAAAATCATGTTTTCCGAAACATCACCTAAAAACGCTTTTTGTCAAAAGTAAATTTAGGAGTGAACTTTTCCTTAAATCAATTCTTTTGCACGTAGGCTCAAAGAGACTCTAAACTGCTTTCAAAATAACGCACTTGACACGATTTCGATTCATATCTAGATATCATAAAGCTTACTTAAATCACACACATACACACACACAAAATTCAAACTTAGGAAAACAATAAGATGAGGTAATCGTGTTTCCACGGAAGTCGAGGGATGCCTATGACCTTCCATCGCTTAAGCAAGGCCCTGAACTCTATTAATTTCGATTTCGAGACCAATTTTACAGTCATATATTGGGCCATATTGCGAAAACCTCAAAAATCTAAAAGAGTTGATACATTCATTTAAACTTATACCAATTTACGACTGTCTAATTGGTCCATCATTAAAATCAACCTTTTAAAACTCCGTCGACATTTATGGCAGCTTTTCCTAAAAAATCACCCTTCAAATAAAATAAATTTAAAAAATAAAGAAAAATCTAAAAAGGGTAGAAGTGTACCTAGGAAAAATTCTCCCGTGTCGACAATATTTTAATAAAATTTACAAATGAAACTACTTAAAAAATGAGTATAACCAAACACATTCAAGACGCTAGAGATACCTAAATTAACCGGTTTAAAAAAAATAGACCTCCGAACACAAAAAAAAAAAAAAAATACTTCGCGTTTGATTCTCAAACACTGCATTTATGAATTAAATAATTTGTGTTTAAAATAATTTGTTACAACAAAAACAAAATTTTCATTTAAACTTCCAAACACACCTAACATAACCAAACATACACTATGAAAGTATACCCAACTTTTGTGCAATTAACAAGGGGCCCTTGCTCCCATTCAAAAGTGCAAACAAATACCAAACAGCTAATATTTTAGACACTAATATATAGACTGATTAAGTACTTCAAAAAACATTTGAATTCTTATTTACATTTCCATCACTACACCAAAAGTGCGGATTTGTCCAAGATTAGTTATTAATCTACTGTGCAACATCAAGTGGTCAAAAAGTGAAAAAGAGGCCACCACATGGGCTAACAGCTACATGCCTAATCAAGTTGAATGCTCTTTATATTTTCGCGGATTGTGTCCAATTTTGATCCCATTGTAGAAATCTCCTGCTCCTTCATCTCCTTCATTGATGTAACTGCCACAAGTTTTTTTGCAAACTCTCTAATCTCCAGTTGGATTTTGTCGATCTCTTTCTCAAATTCAGCTTTCTCGAGATTACTCTTTGTGATTTCATTATCAATGTTTTTGTACTCCGATTGAAGCTCACGCTCCCTATCTTTCTTCAACAGCAAGTCGTTTAAACAAACTCGAACTGCCTCAACATCAAATCCATGTAGTTCCAAGTCAGCAAGAGTTTCCAAACTTCTTTCGATGCTGCTGCTGGGATCAGAGAACCGCAGCTTTGACGTCCTTTCCATCAAATTGGAAAATGTTACTATATGGGCTATTGCTAATCCTTCACGAAGATCCTCGTTACAATTTACCAAAGGAGAAAAGTGTGGCTTCTGTGGTGTCTTCTGAAATATTTCCATAGATTCAATAGATTGCCAAATTGGAGAGCACTTCACGAAAGGTAAGCTCTGATTGTTGTCCACACTATCACTGAGAACAATTATAGCAGAAGGTGTTCCAAGCTCACCTTCTGTATCACTAGCCTCCGAACATTGGTTGAGATTCCTAGCTAGCATGGCTCCTGAATCTAATAATAAAGTAATACAATAATTAAATAGCACAAGAGTTCTTGATTATGAAGACGAAAGTGCTTAAAAAACAAGCTTACCTGAATCATTTGTAATTGTTTTCTGATGTGTAGAGGAGTCCATGCTATCATTGGTAGCAATTGCAGAAGAAAGTATTTCATTTTCGTTTTTTTTATCAATTGCCTTGGCACTTTGGCCAAGACTCCCAACAGGTGAAGCTCCTGAAAATAAAATATAAAAAACAAAGTCGAAGAGAGAATAGTTTTGATAACAAAATACACCAGCTAGAAATCTGAAATCCAAGAATATGCATACATAGGTCATGCATAATTGTTTGGGACTGGTACCTTTAAACCACATCAATAGAGGTTGATCATCATCATTCATATCAGCGAATACATTTTGACAATCTGCAATATGCAGCAATATTTTTAACACAGAAAACAGAGACAAGTTAACACAAAGACGGACTTTTTTTTCTCAAGGGAACAACAGTGGCAAACTGGGGACTCTTTCTTCAATTGGACACCTTAAAGAATATTCTGATCTTGCACACATGGAACTGGCAGTCCAAAATTCTCGCTCATATTTTCATCTTTCAATACCAATCCATGCATGAAAGAACAAATTATTCATTAAGGAGCGAGTGTTAAATGAAAAGCTAATGGTCAGTTTGATTGCCATGAATGCTAGGACCCAAACTGATTATACTAGGAGTAATTACAAATTACATCAAGCTAAAAGCACAAAAACCAATCATCCACCAAAAACAGTAATACCAATGCAAATACAAAGCTGAATATTCCCTTATAATATCACTTATACAACAAATTCCAACACATACCTTGAATTTTACACTCACTGCCCACAGTTGTGTTCCTTTGTCCTTGTCCATTTGACACAGTTTTCTTGAGTCGCTTAGCTCTTTTTCTTGCAACCTTTTCATTTGCCTGGCTATCATTCTCAGCTAGGGGAATGTCTCTTATGCTATGTATGTCATTACTATGAAGATCGCTCAAAAGCTTATCATTACTGTTTTTGCTGTCATTGCTAGACAGCAGAAATTGATCTTCATTAGGCTTATCATCAGTTGTCATTAGCTTCAGATGTTCCATCCCAGCATTTAATTCAACCTTATTCATTACACAATCTTTTACAACCATTTCCCTTGACACACCTTCAGCTGTGATGCTTCCATCACCTACAAAAAATTCTTATATTTATATTTCAGACTAAGAAAATCTATGAAATGCAGATTCAAATTATTATATTCTACACTGAACCTATCTGTTTCTCAGGTAATGATTTTGGCGGTCTTCCCCTCTTTTTCTTCTTATTGCTCTGTGTATCGGATGATCCATTAATCTCCTGGAAGAGAAAGAACAAGCATCAGCAACAGCAAAAAAACCGATGCTTCATAGGCTATAGGGGAAGATCCTTAAAGTTACTTCATAATTTATGGTTCTTTGAGGTTTCCAAACAGAGAAAATATAAGGTGAACTGATGTTTGCAAGCTGCAGTGGAAAAAGTAAAAGGAAAAACTTTATAAGAAATTAATCAAATTATTGATAACAAATGCTTAATGCCGAAATTTCCTGTAATGATAAACAAACTCAAAACCATATTAGAATTATATGTTATCAGAAATGATTGTGTAAAAAGTAATCCTCTCTTAAAATTCTTGAAACCATTTCTTTCTTGTTTCCTTTTGACTTCTTACTGTTTTGCCTCTAGTTGGCAAAAGGTTGGGCGAGTCTTATTGAAAACTAAAGCAAGAAGGGAGTTACTTCTCTACTCTGATCGATTGGCCCAGTGAGCTTCTCTTTTTCAACCATTAGGGGCCTGTATGCGAGCTTTAATTTTGAGGCAGGTAAGGGATGGGAAGTGAAAGTTCTTTTTCCAAGAACTTCTCATTCTCATCCCTTCTACAACAAAATGAGGGGCACAAGTGTGTAGAAAGACTGAGAGTGCGATTAGATTTTCAATTCCGAGTATTCCCTAATTAGCCCCATAGCTAAGAGTATTCTCCATCAAGAATCTATTTCCACTTTACCAGTGGATCAGCAATACTAGGTGATTGTGGAAATGAAGAGAAGAAGCTGAAAGGCATGCAGGAATATTTTCTTTAAGTTTTAAATACGTTAGTTTCATTTTTTTATATAAATGTGGTAAGTTGTTACCATTATGTCTCATATTATTTATATTAGTGCATATTTTCTAAGCAATATTTTCTTTACATTTTATTTGAACTCAGAAGCCTCTTTCCTTTTTTTTTCTTTATATTCTTTTGTCAAGGGGAAATTACTATTGGCAAAGGAAAATTAGATTTACCAAAGCAATGAACCAGCTTCTTTCTCTGTTTTCTGGGAATATGTAAGCTTTGGCCCTAGTGTGGAGTTGGATCACTACAGCCTTGAGAAAAATTTTAAGGCCTCAGCTAAAAAAAATCAACTAATGGAGTTTCTTTTGGCTATACTGCTTCCATTTGTATTTTCTTAAAGCAAAGTCTTGTGATCTTATCCATGCAAGTGTCTAACTCATAGTACTTACTACTTACATCAGTGACCTGTATTTCTGGATCTGCTATATGTTGCTCCTGATCTTTCATGAACTTTGAAGGTGCCTTGCCAGGGGTCTCACAAGGATTTTCAGCTGGTGCACCCTTAACTTCTTTGATAGACATTTCAAATTCTTCTACAATACATTCTTTCTCAACTATTTCTTCGACATTGTCTTCCATAGCAATACCCTTCTTACCTGTACCATTATCCAATTTTGCATTAAGTACTGAGTTTAAGTAGAAATTTATTTATTAAATAAACGCATACCTTTAGCTGAATCACAGTATCTTCCACCTTGTGGTTTTCTTGCCCTTCTCTTCTGTCTGCTCCATTTTATTGACTTATCGCATATCGTAGCAACTTGTTTAGTCTCCTGCATGATTTGTAAATCAATATTTTCACATTGAACAATAGCCTATGATGGAAAAAAATGGATGGTAAAAAGCAGGATCGCAGAATTCATTAACTTAACAAATTTAAGAAAATAAGACGTCAATCATTGTTCAACGATTACATGAGACTGATAAAACTAACAAATAACTGAGACAAACAGAACCAGTTCCACCAGACATCATATACATTTGTAAATGCAATACCGAACTTAATATTCACTGATTGAACTAGTATTGAGAGAATATCCATTGCCTGAAATTTGCAAGGGAAATCACAGAAGCTTCGATCTATCTGTATTATATTTGTCTACCTTACATAGCTAACTTCGCCAAATATCATCCCAAATCTCATATCCAGTCAATGAACGTCTAAGATTATGAAATTCAAATTAACAACTCAATTATTACATATTGAAGTGTTCTTTCACATCATTTACCAATTATAACTCTAGGTATTCCTGAGTTCTTATGAAACAAATCTTTGAAATCATCAGATAAATAGTAATTCCTATATATTCTCTCAAAAATTTATGAAATAGATTAAGAAAGCAAGCTACCCTTCATAAGCAACTGATCCCTTCCTGGGTTCTCAAACCAAAGAATCTTCTGAATGAATTTTAAATTCTAGAGCCTCTTAATTCAAATTCACGGTAAATATGGGTAAGAAAGTGTGATTCGATGCTTTGCTAGTGGCAAAAATACTGCCAACATATAATACAAAATAGTAAAAAATCTATACTTTAAAACTGCAACAGAACAGTCATGCACACTTGTTAACTGCAGGTTGAACTGAAGGGGAATAGGGATGGTGAGCAAAAAATACATAAGGTAACGATCAGAAATAAAATAGTAAGAAACCTGCATCAACATAACCACTGACCAAGGGAAATTAAAATAAATGTGAGACTTGTACCTGCAAAGCAATGATCCACTTGCCATCAGTCCAGTCCATGCGAGGCCTTAAGTCCGAGTAATAGAATTCCTTCTCCTCTTTTGCATGTTTAACAAGGACAACATACCTCCCATCTTCAAGATGTCTATTAATCACTCCACTCCACCAGCAAAAATCATAGTATGCTTCCACTTCATCCATTAACACAAACTCCTTATCCTCTAAACAAGGGGGTGAAGGTCGGATTTGGAGAGAATCTACATTTACTTTTCGATTTACAGGTTTTTTGCCAACTCCAGAGCATTGGTAATCTACCAAGAAATTATTGTTTTCACTTACTCGTAAGATAGTTCCAAGGTACCATCCAACATGGATCCCTTTTTTCTGTAAAGAAACTTCTACTGCTGCTCCTCTGTAAAAAGTCATCCCCATCACGCTTTGCGAATTTTTTTCAGAAAACTGGAGAAACACAAGAACAACATCAGTCTTAAGGATTGAAACAAAAGTCAATAACGTACTGAACTTGATCCACTTTATTATAATTGGAGATGAAATAAAGTAAATCCGGGAGATGTAGCAACAAAATTAAATCAAGTGCAGCACATAAATTCAATATTACAAAAAATGGATCAGTGTTGTCACATGATATTGTTAGAAGTTAGAACTATACCAAAAAGAAGAAGAACAAGTATGAACACCTTACACCGTGGTTCAAAGTATCGACTGATAGTGGTACATATCAGTCGATACGTATTGGATACGTATCGGTACAGGCTGATACATAAAGGTATCAGCGGATATTGGTATGTGAAAAGATATTAAAAGAATTTATAACTTTGCATCAAGAAAATGGTAACAAATTCGACAACTATGTATCATATTAATATTACTTATATAATGTTGTATGTATTAATGACTACTTTGAATGTACTTAGTTCATTATTTTAGTTTTTATTATCTTTTTAGTATTCTTTTTGAATCTTTCAAGAAGTATATAGCTTTTTTGTTGTGTCTAGCCTGATGATGATTACTGTTGGATTTTTTGCTATAAAAATCCTACTTATCTATTTATTTAATGTTTATTTATGTTGGGCATTGATTTATTAATAAAAGTACATCATTCATCATTCATTAAATGATCGTTTAGTTTGTTTATATACAGAGCCGGTTCTGGGTTTTTTAAGGCCCATGGCAAATTTTCTCAAGTGTCCTTTTATATAAATTAAATAAAAAAATTATCAACTAATTATTTTTATTAAAATTATAAGAATTTACAAAATATAAAGAAGAACACTTTAAAATGTCATCGAAGCAAAAAATCTCACATGAACCTACAAAATAAAAATTATCAATGAAATCGGTAAAACTAATGAAATAACCACTGTAGTTGGCAAATTTTACTGATTACACAATTGAACTTTTAATTTTTCAAATTACCTCACTAAACTAATTATTATTTTGAAATTGGGTTATTCCGTTAAAAAAATAAATGGACGTTAATTTTTTATTTACAAAACTAATGAATTACCCACTGTAATTGGCACGTTTTACTGATTACATCATTGAACTTTTAATTTTTCAGATTACCCCATTAAACTAATTAAAAAATGTTTATTTTAAATATTTTTAAAAATTATTATTATTTTCAGTAAAAAATATTAGAAACTTTAATTTTTTCCCCCATAAAATGAGTAAAGTTTCATAAAATATAGATTTAAAAAATTATATTTTTATGAAACCTTACTGATTTTTTAAAAAAATTCCTTTTGAAAATAAAGTTATTTTTTTGAATCTATATTTTATAAGATTTTACTCATTTTTTTAAAAATATGAAGAATTTTCCAATTTTTTTCTTAAAAATAATATTTATTTATAAAAATTATTAATTTCTTTTTTGAAAAAATTGAATCACTTTTTTTATTTCTCTTTATTGTTTTTTTTTATTTCTATTTTTAGTTTTTTTAAAAATTTCTAATATTAAGAATGGGTCATTCTGTTAAAAAATTAAGTAGAAATTAATTTAATTTAAAATCACTTTAATTTTTTGAATCTATATTTTATGAAACTCTACTCATTTTATGAAGAAAAAAAGTTTCTAATATTTTTTACTTAAAATAATAATTATTTTTTAAAATAATTATTTTTAATTAGTTTGATGGGATAATTTGAAAAATTAAAAGTTCAACGGTGTAATCAGTAAAATGTGCCAACTACAGTGGGTAATTAATTAATTTTGTAGATAAAAAATTAACGTCGGTTTATTTTTTTTAACGGAATGACCCAATTTCAAAATAATAATTAGTTTAGTATTGTAATTTGAAAAATTAAAAGTTCAATGGTGTAATCAGTAAAACCTACCAACTACAGTGGGTATTTGTTTAGTTTTGCCCAATGAAATCTAAACCACAAAACATCATTTAAAATGTCTTCTTGTTGCACTTTTAGATACAAAATCATCAATTATACTATCATATTTAATGTTTTCTAATATATCATTTTTAATGCATAATATCGTTAATCTTTTTATTATTTTATTTTTTTATACACATAAATACATAAGCTTTATAAAAAAATTGGGCCCCCAACAATTTTGGGCCCTGGGCGGTTGCCTTGCTGGCCCTTGCCCAGGGCCTGGCTCTGTTTATATATATCTCCATATTATATATGTTATGGTTTATGTGTATAAATAAATGTTATACACAAAATATAAAACATATGTAATATATAAATAAAGAACTAATGGTTTATAACCTAGGATGGTTTGGAGATACTATCTTGTAGGTTATAGTACTTTAATAGATTATTTATTTTGGTCATGGAAGTTGGACTTCTGATTAATGTACTAGTGCATTAACGGTGTGTATTAAATGGATCATGTGATAATATTTTATTTACAAAATATTTTCACATGAATATTATTTTGTAAAATTTCTTAATTTTGAAATAATAGTGGACTTAACATTATATTTGATATTCCAATGAGTGAGATTACATTGTGTTAATTAATACTTCGGAATGTCGATTAATGTATATAATTAATATTAGGAACATTATTGTTGTCAAAACATCTATAAGATTTTTCATAAGATAATTTATCATTGATCATAGAATCTTTACCGAGTCTTTTAATATTTATTATTAAAAGGATTAATTTAATTGTTAAATCAATGATCAAATACAGATAAATTATGGACTTATGAAATTAGTTTAAATGTATTGGAATTATATTAATTGATTCTGAAATATTTATGTACATTTATAGAGAAAATATTTACAGTTTATTAGTAAAGGGTTTATTTAATTAATTTCTGGACTGAAGTGCAATTACAATTATTTAGTGGAATTAATTGTAATTAATATTTATTTTGAATATTATTTATTAGATAATAATATCTAGATATGTATTGGAGATCCCTTAGGATCTCCTTCCTAACCTAATATGAATCAGATTCTTAAGAGAGGGTAAAGATCAATATCATTATATATATCATTGATTAGAAACGTATTTTGGTACTTTTCTATCAGAATAAAATATCAAAATTTCGTATTCTCTCTTTCAGCCTAGAAAAAACAGAGTTAAGAGTTTTTTCATAAGGGTGTTTTGGAGAGCACGCTCCATGTTTAGCATAAAATCATAGGAGGGACGTGTTAATCCAACCAAGTACTAGGTAATGAATCTCACTTTAGATACATGGTATATATATTTGTTGTTTCATATCAAATCATAAAGATGATCCTAGTTTTATTTTAATATTTTTTTAAAAACCTATTTTCGGGAAAAAATTCCAATAGATACCGCATTAAAAATTGAGTGTCTGATACGTCTTCCGATACCACGACTTTGAACCCTCCCTGCACGTATGGTTTTCATTTGCATCACTTCCTGAAGTTCGACTACAAATCCTTAGAGCTGAATCTACAATTCTCTTCCCTTGTTGATTTGCAACACATTGATCATAGCACCAACTATTAATCTGATAAATATCCTAGCAACTCACCACATTAGTCATCTCTCTAAAATGTAAAGAAAATGTAACATAGACCGACCAAATAAGCACAAAAGAAATAGTAGATTTCAAAAGACCAATGAAAACACCATTATGTCGATGCCCACACATCGACCTGGAATACCAACTATTAATCTGATAATTCCCTAGAAACTCTAGCACATTAGTCATCACTTTAAAACATAAAAATCAGTAACCATGTACCATAAACTCAATAAGCAACTAACCATGTATAAAAAAAGAGTAGAACAAGTAATGTTCTAAAAATCTCCGCCTAAAGTCCGCCTAGGAGCTATGCCCCCCTTGGCGCTCCGCCTAAGTGCTAGGCCCCCCCCTGACGCCTCACTCAGACCCAAGACGGCAAAAATATCCATACAAAAAATTAGGCGGGGCCTAGATAGGGTCTAAGCAGAGAAGGTTTTTTTATTTTAATAACTACCCAAACCAGATCTTGATATATTTATTTTTCTAATAATTTACCATATTCATAATGCATGTTGTAGCATATCAAATCACAACAAGAAGTGAACAATATCAAGTCAAAATGAATAATTTTATTATAGTTGTAATTTTTTGAACTTGTACCAACTTCAAATTATATAAATGATGATACATTTGTAATATTTAGTTTAATTCAATATAATTCTTAAATTTATGTTTTGTTTCTTAAATTTTAATATTGAATTGAATTCTTAAAATTTAAATTTTATTATTTAATAGCAATCTTGTTTATGAATAAAACTAATACGTTAAAGATATATTTGAACTTTCAACAATTGCATGTTTGTGTTTGAACTTTGACATTGGCAATATGGATATGTGTTTGAACTTTAAGCAAAGGCCTTTAGTATCTTTATTATAGATTGTTTTGTTTTATATTATTGTTTTGTTTGGATAAATGTAAGATAAAATATTAAAATTGAATTAAAATAAAACCGCCCGCCTACCTGCCCACCTGCCCCGCCTAGCGCCTTTTTTTAGATCATTGAGAACAAGTATGGAAACACCCACTTACAAGTATGCAAATTGGTTTCAGGGGTGCTCCAGTAATATAGCTATTCTAGGACTTTTGATCAACTTTTAGAACCCAAAAGGTTTATAATTGTGATTAGTGATAGGTCTGAGGGAGGGTAAGGATTTGAAACTAGTTTTGGCATGATAAAGGGAATGTCCAAGGATTTCATGGCTTCTGCAGACAGACAGTAGCAGAGCATAGTAATCAATGTTGTTAGTTGAACGTTTACCAATACACTAAACAATTTTCCAAATATGGTCATGTTTTTTTAAAAAAGTAAAAAAAAAAGCATCTATACTTGCAACTAATCTTGGTATCCCAGGCACACATTCATCACTTGAAGTAGGACCACTATATGCCGGAAAGTACCTAACATATACATATACACACACGCATAATATAACATGCGGCTTCCAGAAATTCTGAATTAAGTTATCAAAAAGGACTTTCCTACAAATGCTATAAATCAACTATAGAGCAAGCCATATTCCTCATGACATCAACAAAAGCATTCATGCAACCAAAGAATAAAATTACCTACAACTTAACATATCAGAAAAAAATAAAAAAATAAGATTGAAGAAAAAACCATGAAAGTATAAATCAGATGCGATTGTTAAGAAAATTCTCTATGACTAGTAAACCCAAAAATTACATACAAAAATGTCCACAAAATCAATTAGAATACAATTTCACTCTATTTTTCTTCCTTCCTGGAAAATAAATCATTTGTGCTCAAAACTGAAGTTGAGCAGTAGTTAAATAGCTCAAAAGAAATATTTCGGCATTTTTATTTATTAACTTGATTTTAACTCTCCCAACCCCCTTTTTGTCTTGTTTAAAATAAATTTATTAAAATCTAGGATCCAGTTAATGATACAATTGTCAATTCAAACAACATTTACTGTATGCTAATCAGCAAAAAAGAAACAGCACTCAACAAATGATATATATTGTTCACTAACAAATTAAACAAAGAAAATAGTGACCAAAATAGCATTTCGATGAGCATACTAAGATATTAAGAAGATACTATTGATTAGACCATAGTCACAACTTGTACAGTACTCAGCATGTCCTGCAAAACTATGTCAATTCTTTAGTTTAATTGCAAAATTGCTCAGAATTATTTGTACATTTCTCCTGAAAATGATTGGATATTGTCTTGCAAAGATGGACACTAAAAAATGCAATTATTCCAAGTGTTTTTTGCAATCATGCAACACAAAAATAATCTTATTACCACAAGTGAAAGTGTTAATAACACAATCTTCTCTCACACTAGATAAGATGTGTTAGTGGATCACGCACTCAGCATGAGAAGTGAACTTAAACTGATAATTTCCTAGTAAAAACAGCATTCAAACAGCACAAGCACCGAACTCCTTTTGGGATCCAAAACAGTTGCTATTACCAATGTAACCACAAATAATAGTAGCTAAACACCCCATTTTGAAAACTTAGTATGCAAATTAAAAGACACTTCTTATGAGACAGAACGCCCCCAATAACCACATATCACCCAACAGCCATACATTAATACATACCCCAGAAAAAAAATAACAGTTCAGATCATCGCAAGAAACAATAAAATTAAGAAACTCAAAAATTATAAATTATAAACAATGAAATTAAAATTTGTTTAATTAGTTACTAGCCTTTGGTGAGTTCGGACACGTCGCACCATTTTTGGTGCATTTGTGAGTTAAATAAGTTGGATTTGACAAGATTCTCGAGTGCATTTTTGTGCATTTGGAAGGCAATTGATTTGTACCTTTCTCCTGCAAAATGATTGGATTTTGTCTTGCAAACTTGGACACTACAAAAATTCAATTATTCCAAGTCCTTTTTGCAATCATGCAGCACAATAATAATTCTTATTTCCAAAAGTGTAATTGTTAAATAACACTAGGTCTTCTCTCACAGGTGTAAGTGGGTCCCACGTTCAATATGAGAAGAGAACTTGTTAAACTGATCAATTTCCTCATAAAAACAGCATTCAAACAGCAAAAGCACAAACCTCCTTCTAAGATCCAAACTGATTAACCACAAGCACCCACAATAATAGTAGCTAAACACCCCATTTTGAAAATTAAGCATGCAAATTGAAAATGACACTGCTTATGAGACGGAATACCCAAAATTACCACACATCACCCAACAGTCATACATTGATACATACCCACTCAACAATAACAGTTCAGATCATCACACAAAAAAACAATAAAATTAAGAAACTACTCGGAATAAACCTACTAAGCACATTACGGACTCCCATTTTGGGATATTGGAAGAATTACAAAACAATAAACAAACATTAAAAAAGGGACTCTATATCCCCACAATAAAAAAAATACAGAAAATAGCAGAAAGGGAAAGGGAAAGAAACCCACAAACCTTCTTTTGGGGCTTTTCCCATTTCTTTTTCTTTTTTTTGCTAAATAGCTTTTCCCATTTCCCATCAACCCATTCCATATGAACCCGAAGCTCCGACCGACTGAACTCGATCTCGTCCGGAGGGTTCTCAAATGTTACCAGAAACTTCTCAGACCCCTCAACAACTCTAGCCACCACTCCAGTCCACCATCCATCACGATGAAATGCATCAACAATGTCATTAACTTCGAAACAACCACCGGCATCCGCCGGCAGCGGCTGCAAAGGCCTGATGTACGAAACTTGGACCGTCTCAGTTAAGGGTTCTGAACCCTCTTCATTCTGCACCAAAGTTTCGTACTCAATCGAGCACTTGCCGAATTTTGGGCCTTCAATTATGGTTGCCACATACCATGCACCTTTGAAACCTTCGTCGTCGCTGCTTACTTCGACCTTTGAGCCTTTGGCGAACCGGTGATCCGCCATTTTTGTTGAATGGGGAAGATCGGTGGGGTTAGGGTTTAGGGAAAATATGGTTTTTTGGGTTGGGAGAAACTGAGGGTTTTGGCGGGATTAATGAGCTGAGTAGACCTGACAAACGGGCTCAAAGTTCGCGGGCCGGGTCAGGCTGTTAGTCAAAAAAAGGATTTTGGGCTGCATTTTTTTTTGTCTACAAAAAATCGGGTTTTTTTGGCCCGGTTCGTTCAAAGTCCGGCCCTATCCGGCCCGTCCGCGGGCTTAGAGGATTGAAAAAAATGCAAATAATAGGTATAAACCACTTTCGACCAGCGGGCCGGCCCGGCCCGCCCGTGAGCCCGCGGGTTATGAGTTTATTTTTTTGGCCTGTAAAAATTTGGGCCTTTTTGGCCCGGCCATGGCCCGGCCCAGTCCGTCCGCCCGTTTGTCACCTCTAGAGCTCAGGATGATATGACAAAAAGGTTTCCTGTATGCGATATTTTAAGACTAACTATGTCCGGCTCCGGCACACATGAACATGAACGACGATGTGATTTATTTTAAATTTTAAAAAAATTCAAAATTAATTTATTTTATTAGATAGACCTAGAATATAGAACTATATAGTATTGTAGTAGTAGGATGAATATATTTTTTATTTGTTAATATGTATGTAATATTTTTTTTATTGCGATAAATTAAAATTAAAATTACGAAATTATAGGATTAGTAAGAATTATAAAGAGTATTTATCTACTATACATTTTAAAAAATATATATTATTAATATTATTTATTTAACTGATCTTTAAAAAATCGACGTAAGATTATCGTAATTTTAATATAGAAGTAATAGGACTTAGATTATGTATAGTTGAGGGTATTTCGAATCACTTATAAGCAATCAAATTTGTTTATAATCAATTTTAATAAGTAAAAAGTGTTTATTAATTTGATTTTAAAATTGTTTATAATCATTTTTTGTAAAGATAATCAGAAACTCAATTTGGAGAATCTAATTATCAGGTTTGATCAAATATATTATTAATCTATTAATGTTTATTTTATTACTTTTATTCAGCATCCATCTTTACTTCTTAAAATATTTGTTTTTAGTAGTCTACATTTGAAATAAGTGAGTAAGAAAAAAAAATTATATCAAAAACTTTTCACTTTTCACCAGTTTAAGTGATTTTTTTATAAAATATAAATTATTTTTTAAAAACTGATTATAAGCAAAAATAATAATCAGTCATCACATTTTTTTTAAACAATGTCAAACATACACTTAGTATTATTTTTTTTTGCACAATTCAATAAGAACTAATTGTAATAATATTAGTTAAAAGTTATTTTTTAATAATTTTTGATATACTTATATCTATATTATAAAACCTTAATGGAAGTTTTTGTGATTTTGTTTTGTGCTTTTTTCCTCTTTTACCATTGTAAATTTAATTGTATTACTATTTTATCTATTTTATTTTATTTTATTTTATTCCTTCTATTTAGGCCTCTAAATTTTATAAAATTTTTATTTTACCTCATATAATTTACACATGTAACGCGTGTGTTATCGGGTGTTAGTAAACTATCTATATTATATACATATAATAAGACAAAATTTAAATGTATTACTATTTTATTTTATTTAAATGTGCCGCAGGTGTACCTGTGGCTGTCTGGGGTGCCCCGGGCAGTGTGGGTCTCGCCATCTCGAAGTACGTGCACTCAGACAACGCGTTGTTCGCTCGAACTTTTATAACTTTCAATCTGGGAGTCCGATGGAAGCATGCCATACCATTCCGGAAAGCTCTTTCTGAGAGATATGCAATGACATAGGATTTGCCTTTTTGATGCCGAGAAGATGGTTCCATGACCAAAATGGCATTTCCAGGTTTTTGTCAAGTAGTCCGTTGAGCCGTTTTGCGTAGTTTGCGCTCGAAAGTTAATATATGGATTTTTGTGAGACTTCTTTTCAAGCAATTTGAGTTGAAATGATTGCATTTGATTTGATTTGAAGTCGAGTTGGCAAAATAACCATTTTTCTATTTTCGGGGTTATCTTCGATATTCGCACAGTTGTAGCGGGTTTTTCCTAGGCTTATCTCTGAGAATGTCATTTTGTCGACTCTGAATGTCCTCAGAGTCATCTCTGAGGTTGGCTTGACCACCCGGGGTTGACTCCGAGCATTGAACTTGATCTCCTGAGGTTATCTCTGGGGTTGGAACTGCCTTTCTCCTAGTTATTTTCGGGGTTGGAAACTGATTTCCCCAGGTTATCTCCGGGGTTGGAAACTAGATCTCCTGGGGCTATCTCCGGGGTTGGAATTGATTGTTGTGGTCCTCTGTGGTTATCTCTGGAAAATGTGAAAAAGTAATTTTTGTCCTCTTGCATAGTTAGTAACAGGAAAACGAAATTTTGAGTGTCTACGGTGGGTGTGTGTGTGTGTGTGTAGGTCAATATGCAGTTATCTGGAATAGTGATATGCCTCGTTTGCACCTATATACAAAGGGTTTGAATTTTGTATAAAAGTTCAATTTTAACGAGATATGGCAGTGATGTTTTGTAAAACAGGTTTCTCAAACCCTTGTGCTCAATAATAATTGAGGCATTTGATACTTCCATTTTATTATATGTTCGGCTTGATTACTTTTATTATTTTCGAGATGTGAGGCATCTTCGAGAAAATAAGGTACATAGTAGCGCCGAACTCCTTGTGGGCATGAGAGCCATCTAAGAAAATTCAGACACTGTGAATAATTTACAAGTTGGCTGCAGCTGAAAATGTCCATCACGGAAACTGAATCTAGATTCAGAAACTGAATATGTGATCACATGATTCCTAGGCTCACATAATGATGCAATATGTACATAAACTGTATATATATATATATATATATATATATATATATATATATATAAGTTTTAAAAGGCCACGAAGTGATCTCTAGGGCTGGCTGGAATGTAAATATATATATAAAAGCAGTAAATGGCCACGAAGTGATCTCCAAATCTAATTGGAATGTATATATATATATATATATATATATATATATATATATATATATATATATATATATCTATAATATAAAACAGAGCGGAGAGAGAAAATACATAAATGTCACATCAAAATACACGTCAGCAGCTCTCTCTCTTGTCCTACTTATTCAAATTTCGAACCCACACACACAGATAAGTATTGATGATTGTAAGTTTTGTAGATAAGTTTAGAATTTTCCGGATATCTATTTTTAAAGGAAATTCTACCAAAATTTAGTGAAATTAGTACCGACTAGCTCGATGTTTTGGTGGTTGGAGATGTATTGTTGATTGAGTATGTATGTCTTTAGATAATGTAATATTTTTTAAATTTTAATTTAATTTTTCGTTACACCGTGCCTTCAGGCACGGGTTATCGCTAGTATATATATATATAAAGAATTAAATTACTAACAATAATATTATCATGGCCTTTTAAGTCAGCCCCCAAGAAAATAATATACTTGAGATTATTATAAAATAATAATATGCCCTTCCACTTCAAACCATTTTCAAGCTTAATGTTTTATTTATAAAATAATAATATCAACTAATTTTGAAGCACTCTCTCTATATAATTCCCAAAATAAGGAAATAAATTTTTTGAGATTTTGAATTTTTAAGTGATCTAAACATACTCTAAAATTAAATTTATGATTACTGATTTTGGTCTATTTTAAATTCACCCTAAAGATCATGACTGATTCTGGTCGCGTATTGTATATTTTCACACACTTTTATAATGTTTTGCATTTTGTATAAAATTTCAACAAATTATTTTGTACAAATATATATATATATAGACAAATACAAGACTGATGAACCCTATTTTCTTATTTCTTCTATTTATTATAAATAATGTTAAGAGTCTCAAATGACATGACATTAAATATTTTAATGATAAATTATGACACTGTTTGATATTAAAATTTTGAAACCACTACCATCACCCGTTGGTATAAATAGATACCAATAAATCTATATAATAAAACAGAACCCATTTTGAATCTTTCATTTGACAAACACAAGAACGGTTCAGATTCATTCTAACTTAATTTTTCCAACTTAATCTAAAGGCTCATATTTCTTCCCACCCAAATCAAATTCACTCATACACCATACTCTCTCATGTTCACACACAAAATATTTCTCTCTCCTCTCTTCTTCACACACAAATAAATAATAATAATAATAATAATAATTATTATTATAATTGTTATTATAATAATAATTATTATTATTATAGTAATAATAATAAATATTAGAATAATAATTATTGTTATTATTATAATAAAAATAATTATAATATATATATAATAAAATAGAAACTATTTTAAATATTTCATTTGATAAACCACAAGAATGGTTCAGATTTCATCTCAATTCTTTAAACTTAATCTAAAGGCTCACATTTCATCTCACACTAAAAATTTCTGCCCAAATCAAATAACAATAATAATAACAATAATGATAATAATAATAATAATAATAATATCTATAAAATAAAACAGAACTCATTTTGAATCTTTCATTTGACAAACACAAGAACGGTTCAGATTCATCCTAACTTAATTCTTCCAACTTAATCTAAAGGCTCATATTTCTTCCCGCCCAAATCAAATTCACTCGTAAACCATACTCTTTCTCATGTTCACATACAAAATATTTATTTCTCTTATCTTCTTTACACACACAAACAAATAATAATAATTATTATTATTATAATAGTAATAATAATAATAATAATAGTAATAATAATAAATATTATTATAATAGTATTAATAATAATAATAATAATAATTATTATTATTATAAAAATAATTATAATATCTATATAATAAAACAGAACCCATTTTGAATCTTTCATTTGACAAAGCACAAGGACGATTCAGATTCATCCTAACTTAATTTTTTCAGCTTAATCTAAAGGCTCATATTTTTTTCCGCCCAAATCAAATTCACTCATACACCATACTCTCTCTCATGTTCACACACAAAATTTTTCTCTCTCCTCTCTTCTTCACACACACACACAAAAACAAATAATAATATTACTAAGGTTGTGTTTGATAAATTTGGGAATTAAGATCTGAATAATTATGATGTCTTAATAAATTAGATCATCTGAATAGTTATGAGGTCTGAATCTAAAAAATTGTTTGATAACTAAAAAGTAAGTTGTCTCTTAATGACATTATTTTACCATTTTAAAGGATAAAATTTTATTTAATAATTTTAAATATTTAATTTAATAAAAATGAGTGCATAAT
Organism: Panax japonicus; assembly: GCA_020205505.1. NCBI lineage: Eukaryota > Viridiplantae > Streptophyta > Magnoliopsida > Apiales > Araliaceae > Panax > Panax japonicus. The sequence continues at coordinate 47,865,310 of CM035100.1, forward strand.
ATTGTTTAATATATTTATATAAAAAAAATTAGCAAAAAAAATTCATTAAGAAGTACCTCTTAATTATTAAGATTTCATTTTCTGTCTTACCGATTAAGAGGCATTCAGATGTAACAAAAAACAAAACAAACAGAATCATGCCTCTTAACGAATAAGAGGCAGTCCATTAAGAGGCAATCAGATGTAAACAAACAACACCTAAAAATAAATCTATATAATAAAACATAACTCATTTTGAATATTTTATTGGACAAAACACAAGAACGGTTCAGATTCATTCTAACTTAATTTTTCCAACTTAATCTACTGGCTCATATTTCTTCTCACCCAAATCAAATTCACTCATACACCATACTCTCTCTCATGTTCACACACAAAATCTTTCTCTCTCTTCTTTTTTTCACACACACAAAAATAAATAATAATAGTACTAACAATAAATATAATAATAATAATAATAATAGTACTAATAATAATTATAATAGTAATAATAATAATTATTATTATAATAGTAATAATAATAGTAATAGAAATAATAATAATAATAATAAAGATTCTGATTCATTCTAATTGATTTGAGCGTGAAAGCACAAGTACGGTTCAAATTCATTCTAATTTTAATTCAAAATAATAATAATTATAATATAATAATATTATTATTATAATAGTAATAATAATAATAAAGTAATAATAATTATAATAAAATTAATATTAATATTAATATTAATAATTATAATTAAAATTATAATAATAATAGTAATAATAATAATAACAACAACAACAACAACAATAACAATAATAATAACAATAATAATAATTATTGTGGTGGTGTGGTGAATTTTGATAATTATTATTGATAATTGTAAGTTTTGTAGACAAGTTTAATTTTTTCTGGATATCTATTTTTAAAGAAAAATTAATTATTGTGGTAGTGTGATAAATTATGATAATTATTATGTCTGATTTTAAGTTGTAAAAAGTCTTTAAGTAATAAAGTATTTTTCGAATTTTAATTTAATTTTTCGTTACGCCGTGCCTTCAGGCACGAGCAATTACTAGTATATATATATATATATATATACACGGAGCCGTTCAGAAACGGACCGAAGCAACAGACTGAAGGACAGACCAAATGAAAAAAAGAAGAAAAAAGACTGGCAAGTCTCAAATAACAAAGGAGAAGAAACGCGGGTCAAATAAAAAAGGGGAAGAAATATGGATCTTTCCTCCCTCTCTCACACTTGCCGATCCACAGCAATCCTTCCTTCCTTCCAATTGTCGATTCTCTCTCCCTCACTCACAAAGAGCCGGGTCTTCCATCTTCTCTTTCCCCAATTCTAGCTCCCTCGTAGATCGAAAGGTAAAGCTAAATAGATCGGAAGGCAAAGCTAAACAGATTGGAAGGTAAAGCAGAGGCAAACAGATCAAATGATCTATTTTTCTCTTTTTAATTCAATAGTACTACTTTCTTACCTTGTTGCTTGCATAACTCAAAACCCAAAAAACAGAATCTGCCCTTTATTTAGGAGGGTCAGTGTTATTCAAATTTGGTAATCTGAAGGGGTAATTGATTTTTTTTATTCATTTTCTTTGAGGTCATTTGGCTTGGTAAACAGTATAAGGATACCTTTGTCCAACTAACAGTAAAATGAATCATGCTGCATCCTTTTATCATTAGGTTATCGTTCCTTGGTTGTCCTGGTATTTATATGTTACCGCCCTCGCAAGTTGAATCATGATGCATCCTTGTAGAAATTTAAATTGAGAGATCCCACTTGATATTTGGTTCTAAAATTTTCTGTTACTTTGGCTACGTCTTAAAAAGTTTCTTTTTCAATTGTTAAGGTGATACTTAAGATTTACTTTGTTCGTCTGGTAGGTAAGCAGTCTTTCTTCCATCCAAAACCTGAAATTATGAATTTAATCTTCTCCTCAAGGTTGTCAACATACAAAATGTAGTAAAAACTAAAAACTATCTTGTATGAGAAGGCCTATCTGTAAAAGATAACATACTAGATTCTCTTATACAGGTTGTTTAGTATGTTGATGTTAAGAATAGAAGTATGACTTTAGAAGCACTGGGTATAGAGTTCATATCACATTGAGATAATGAACCCTTATCATGTCTACATATTACACAAATTGGCTCTATGAAAATTATGAAATTTATATGATTATACATATTTGTTGCATTATTAAAGGGAACTGCTAATTGAAATGGATAAATCAAATTGGATTTCGAAGGGATAGTTTGGTATGTATTTTTGCAGCAGTTTTAGTTTGGTGTTGGATACTATGCTACAAAGTTCAAATGTGAAAGCTCTTTGCTTTAGTTTTAGGTTTGCAGGTGAATGTGGAGAGTTGGATTTGAATGTTAAACAGATATGGACCTTTCTGGGTTTTCACAATTTTATCATATTCTGAAAAGTTAATTACCAAATTTGATCATTATAGGTTTTAATCAAAATGGATAACATTAAAGCAGTGAGACGGGGAAGTATCTAATTGGATTTATTATATGTCGTTTTTGTTGCAGGCCGTCACTAGGTGATTGTAAAAATCCTCTTATAAAGGATATTTTCATTATAGAGTTTACAAAAGAAATTGTCACATGCTTACTATTGTTTTGTTTTTTATTTCAGGATGAGATTTTGTGGTGCTCTTCACAGCGCCTCTAACTATGTTGCAAAGTATAAACCTGATGATGTGTTTCTACTCTCTCATATTTTGTTTGCTGATATTGATTTGTTTATCTGTAATCATTTTTTTGACATTATTACTATCATCTTTTTGGCAGTTCTGAGAAACTAGAAGATTCAAATGGAAGCAATGCTGAGATTTTGGAAGCAATCCTGATGTTGATGCTGTGATGTTCAAATGTATGATTTCATTCTGCTGAGATTCTACTGAGATTCTGCATTTTGTATGACTATCATATTGTTGGGCTGCATTCTGTATGATTTCAAATGTTGCTGGGATGCATTCTGTATGATGCTATTATAATTATTTAACATATTAATCAAATGCCTGCAAAGGTAGTAGTAAACATGTTCCTACTTGTGAGGATAGCAGATTCTGGCTTTGTCCTTGTGCAGAGAAGTGGAGTACTTTATCAGTTTGGTACAATTGAATATTTTTTATAAGTTTGTTACTACTTGTAAGGTTTTATCTGAATCATTTTGTCTGACAAATACAATCTACTACTGCATTATTTTCTGGTTGGTGCAAAGATCAGTAGGTAATTAAATTCTATTTGGTTTGTTCATAGTGTTAAAGTAATGAGAGAATTTCTTTTCTACAATGCAAAACTTGCCAGAGATGTTTTGTATGTCCAAAATTCAATGTCTAATAGATGTATTATATGTAATTCTGTGAGAAATTCCAATTCTCTGCTAACTAATCAATCACAAATTATGTTGAACCCCTTTCGACTCCATAAGCTTTACAACCTCCTTTGCCTTCCTCAATTCTCCATTCTCACACAACGCTCCCAAGATTGTATATATGTAATCAAGTCAGGCCTACACCCTACCTCCTCTATATGAGCAAGCATCTCAATTCCTGCATCCACATTTTTTTGCTTACACAAACCATTTAAATACACATTGTACGTATAAATATCAGGCACCACACCTAGTACAAGCATTTCATCAAACAGCTCATCTGCCTTTGTATAGTAACCTTCTCTGATGACCCCATCCAGGACCATGGTGTAACAAAAAACGTCAGGCTTAATTCCATCAACATTCATCTGATTCAAGACATCCAAAGCATCCATACCCTTCCCCTTCTTTACTAAAAATCTAATTACATTGCACCAATCCAATCTTCAAGGACAAAACCCAAATGTCCTCAATTCTTCCAAATAAGTCATAAACCTAACAACCGATAAATCTTTTTGTTCATACAATGTTGAAAGTATCAAAAAACAAATTCTCCCATCAAGATCAAACCCATCATCTATCATATATTTTTATAATTCTAGAGTATAATCGACCTTCTTAATTCTACAAAGAGCTTTAATTTAAACATGAAAACTTGATTCTTCCATCTGAATATTCATCATCTCACTCTTCAAAACAACTTGTGGCGCAATTTTGAGCCCTTCTGGGTTATTAGATAGAACTGAGAGCAAGGAATTGAGATAATCCACAGATGGGTTACACCTAAAATCGGGTATTTTAAAGAAAACCTCAATTGGTTCTTGAATTCTATTCGAATTTCCATAGAATTCGATCAAATCGATAAAATGTGTTCGGGTGTTTCAAAGTTTTCAACTTTTTCCAGGCGATCAAGAACTAGGTGGAGTTGGTGGAGCTGTTGTGAGGTTTTCATTAGGGTTTTGATGACAAAATGGTAAGCATTTGGAGTTGGGTCACAATTATAAATGGCAAAAGAATCGATGAGAGATGAGAAAAGATGAGTTGTTGATAATGATGCTGATTCTTTGAGGGCTCGCATGGCTTGCTGCTGGTTGAATGTCTCGTGCCATTTGGCTTTGTAAGGTGAGAGTGACCATTTTCTACTTCTTGAAGAAATCGAAAACCTAGACTTCAAAAGCACAAAGCAGAGTCTGAGATGAGGTTTGAGAGACTAAAATATGTAGAGATGAGGTTTGAGAGAGGGTTTGCGATGGGTTTGCCATTTGGCTTTATTTTTTTAAGACCCGAATTTCCTTTGTGCTTGACCCGCGTGTCTCTTTTTCCTTAAGTCCGTTTGTTGGTCTGTTCAAAAGGTCCGTGGCAGATCCTTTCTGTATATATATATATATATATATATATATATATATTATCGAACTATGCTTCGATTAAGCCTGAATATAATATTCAGAGCGAATATAATATTCGAATCATAGTTCAATAATATATATATATATATATATATATATATATAAGCAATAAAAGCCACGGATCGACGATCCGGGCATACACACGCAATACGACTCTCAACGTGAATAAGTATGTGTAGATGGAAGTGGAGAAAAGCTAAAAGAAATATGAGATGTCTTACAGTGGGTTGCCAAGAAGACTTCAGATAGCTTTAAATGAATGAATACTCGGTTTCCACCGGTAAAATATAGCAAAACACAAGCTCACAGGTGTTTGGAAAAAGAAAGCACTCAGTTTAAAGTGTGTACAAAACAAAATGGACAGGGCTTCCTCGCCTTTTCTCTTCTTAAAATGGCCACCCCAAGTCCTCTATTTATAGTGGGACCTGCGGCTCCCCGGGCTCCATGGGCCCCGCCGTCTCGAAGTATGTGCACATGTGCAACGCGTTGTCCACTTGAACCTTCATAACTTTCAATCTGGGCATCCGATTAAGGCGTGTAATACCTTTTCGGAATGTTGTTACCGAGAGTTACACAATGACATGGGATAAGAGGTTATACAAAGCCGAGAAGATGGGTCCATGACCAGATCTTCAATTCTTCAAATTCTATCTGGTGTGCTGTCTTGTGTAGTAGTCACTCGAGATTTGAACTATGGTTCTTGTGGGACACTTCTGTGTAGAATGTAGTATGAAATAATGTTGAGACGGCGTGAATGTGGGATCGAGGTGGAAAAATGACGAATTTGCCCATCACTAGGGTTGTCTCTATCTCTGGGCTGATTTAACATTCGTTGCTCAGGGTTATCTCTGAGATTGGGCTGTTGTAGGTACTGAATGTTTTCAGGGTTGTCCCTGAGGTGTGTCTGACCTCCCGGGGTTATCTCCGGGGTTGGAACTAAGCGACTCGGGGTTGTCTCCGAGGTTGAAACTGACTTCTGGGGATTAGAACGGACTTCTCCAGGGTTATCTCCGAAACTGAAACTGCATCCCTCGGGGTTATCTCCGAGGTTGGAACTGAATCTCCTGGGGTTGTATACGGGACTGGAACTGAGTATCTCTGGATTGTCTCTGAGATGCAAAACTGAGTATCCCGAGTTTGTATCCGGGATTAAGCTGATTTGACTTCCAGGGTTATCTCCGGAAGACAATTTTGTCCCTCTTGCAAAGTTAGTAATAGGAATGCAAAAATTCGAGTGTCTACAACAGTTGTATTAATGAAGTTTATCTTTGATTTATGTACCATATTTTTAACTGACTCAGAATGGACTGTGTAGACCTATTTTGGGGGTGTCACAGATTGTGATTGGAATGAGAAAAAAAATTATTTTTGATTTCTTGGGGAAAAGAGAATACATGGAATAACTCATTCCAACTAGAATGGAATGAATCATTCCACTCTTTATTCCATTCATTCAATCAAAACGTAACATTAGTGTTGGCTAAAAATTAGGTAAATGATGTGAAAATGCATTGGTAAAATAAAATATTGCATCACTTAATAGTTCAAAAGCATAAATATATCAGCTTTTAAGACGGACTAAAACAAAATTGTTTCTCTAATTTTAAAACGATGGGAAAGTGAAACAGAAGCAACATGATGGGAGAGTTAAGAAAGAATCTTACCCTCTATATATTATACAAGAAAAAAGATCCCCAAAAAGTATCACCATACATGAGGATTCCTACGTGTTAAAACATTTTTTAACATATATGATCAACATTTCTAATAGTACTAATCACACTCAGCTTTGTACGAGTTAATCCGTCCCTGTACAACTTCTCCTTGCCTCTTCACGACGATGGGGTACTACTCCTTTCAGTTGGTGAACTGGGAACATAGGGAGGGGTAATCCGTTCTGTTGGTGAACCAGGAACATAGGGAACAAACCCTCGCCCACCAAACACTGGACGCATAAAGGCATTGTCAAACATACGCCAGTAGCGATGCACGGTGTGTGTCGGGGTGGTCAAAAGTAAGCGTAGACTGGTTGACTGAACAACACTGGCTTCAGTTTCTTGCTGATGGCCAAGAAGTGGGACAATAATGGAATTTTTTGGAGTAGTGTTCTCGGATGATGCAGCACTAAATGCCCCTTTCGTTGCAGGTAACAAGAACCTTATAAGAGCTTGTGTCATTAAACCAAATACCTAAATAAGGCCGTAAATAGAAGTCAAATTCCATATCAGGATAAAGTTTGAGGAAGTGAGAGAGAGAGAGAAGTGAAAAGCTTGTCAAAAATGAGGCAGGAATATTTACCAATGTGCTGAAAAGAACAACAGTGATGGTGCTGGTGATCATTATAGCATGCTCTTTCAATTGTGTATGACCTGCACTAGTAAACTGCACAGAGATATAAAACCCAATAAACAAGAAGGAAAAGAATAATTCTCTGTTTGGATAACATGGATTGAAACAATGAAGGGGTGATACATATTATGCAATGGAGGTGTCTGCAAATAGAATCCCCACTAGTAGAGATTTATGAGATACTAATTAAGGTAGCATTTGGGGTCCAGGATTTAAAGAAAATAAAAATAAAATTGTTACTCCCTCCGTTCCAAATATAAGATCATTTTTTACTTTTTGAACTCAATTTGAAACATTTTCAAACTCAAATGTGACATAAATTTATTTAACTCAAGTCAATACAATGATGAATATTGTAAACTATCTAAAATGTACTACTAGCTATAAGTATTATTTATTCATAATTTTTAATGAATCTTGTTAATATTGAGCTTGAAAATATTTAAAATTGACTTTTAAAAGTCAATAGTGATTTTATAATTTGGAATGCAGTTAGTTGTCTAGTGGAATATACAAGTCAAGTTTACATGTCACTTTCTAAATGTGGTTTTCAAACGGCAAATGAGTGAATATGATGGCTTATAATGGAAGAATGTAAAACATCAAGATACACGAAGTTATGTGAAATGTATATTAAAATTAATTTTATTTGTAGAAGCTCATAATATAATGTGTCTTCCACCTCCTCTTCCCTAATAAATGATTGTATTTCTTTCCATTTGCTAAATCCCTCCTTTTTTATTCTTTATTTTTTTACTCATTTTTTAAAATTATCTTATTATCAAGGCGGGTGATGAGGGGAACATAGAAGCTGACCTCAACACTACAAGAAGTAAGCCATATAGGCTATTGGAGATAACATCAACAAAATAATATATTTTCCATTGAGTTCCTACGTTAGAGAAATAGAGGGGTAACACTAGAGTTCGAACTCACCGGTAAATTCCTCCATTTTGAATCCAGGATATTTAGATTTAAGATAGCCTAAAAGACTATTAATATTGGAATTTACAGTTTTATGTATAATTTTTCAGCCAAATATGCACATGAATGTAGTGTACTTCAATTTCAATTTCAAAGGAAGATGAAATACTTTCTAAGAATGTTCTATTAGGTTTAGGAGTCGAGTCCAAGAGTATCTCACCCGAACACAACACAACTGTTAGTTAATTTACATCCATTCTAGTGCTCCTAATCCAATAACTCGTATTGTTGGAAATACAGTTCAAAGCTATCACATGTATACAATACTTATACTTCTGCTTAGGCAAAAATTCAAAAGGTGTCTCTATGAGGTACAAGTCATGAGTTCAAAACTACAACAGGCGCTTCAAAAGAAATTGAAATACTTGCTAAGAAGTGTTCTATTAGGCTAGGAGTCTAGTCCAAGAGTGTCTCAACTCTCACCCACACACAACCTAGCTGTAAATTAATATCCACCCATTCTAGTTCTCCTAATATAATAATTCTTCTACTTGGAAGTCCACTTCAAAGGCATGACGTGTTAAGAATATTTGTACTTCTTTTTAGGCAAAAATTCAATTGGTGTCTCTATGAGGTAGACGTCGTCATGAGTTCAAAACACAAAAGCGCTTTGGAATCAGAGGGTTTACCCAGTGCACACCTGAAAGGTATTGGCTACGGGTGCCTCTGAAAAAATTAAAATAAAATAAAAAATAATTTCAGATACTTGATTTCAAATGCAACACTCACGGACAATCAATATCCTAACATGCACAAGCCTCTTCAACCATTTCCGTACACATTTCCAACTTGCTCGAACTATCAATAAATCAGTCTCTCTAGCTTAGATTTTTACTGAACTAAAAGATTAGATTTAAATAAGAGAACATGTATAATTATCCACATATTTACCTTATTATACGCAAGTGCCATAGACACTGCCCCCCTCATGAGACCGGCCCACCATATAATGACCTGAAAATTGAGACGTTATACGATCATGATCAAGTTCCCAGGCAGAACAAGAGCCATTGGAAAAAAGGGAAGATCCTTACTTGCTCCCTGAAGCTAATTTTATCATTCGGAGACTTTTTGGCTAAGTTTGATAAGAAAGACAGCGGAAACACAAAGGCCGCTCTTCCAAGCAAAACTAAGCCTAGAAGTATTGAACTCACTGCAACTGATTTTCCAGGACTGAGAAAGGAGAGAAGTAAGAACAACACGTATACTCAGTAGATGATAAATTCTTATGGAAGATACAGAGTGGGACTTGTCAGACACATAATATGCCAGTTCAACTCTGTAATGTAATGAATAATTTTAACAAAAAATTCATAATAACAAGTCAAAACATTTGTGGTAAGTGGTAACTCTCTTCAGAAGTATTGTATGAAACAACTAGCATAGTTTCTGAATATATATCTAACATACCTATCACTCACAAATCTCCATTTCTCAATGTCCAAGGCATCCATACCAACATAAAGGAAGATGAAAATCTCAGCAACAAATGACAAAGTTGCAAAAGCATGCCTGTACATAAATTGTTCAGAGAACTAAAGCATTTGCAAGGACAGCTTTATATTACTGAAGCTAAATCATGATATGACACATACATACTTGGTAGTGGTTCTTGAACTCTCTGTCACATTGTGCCAGGTGTAGTGAGACATGACAATCCCACAGAAAAATACAGTGAGAATGCCACTCAAATAGAACAGCTGCATACAAATTAGGTAGACTAACATCAAAGTGAAGCGGCTAATAATTATGAAGATCTAAATCAGAAAAAGAGGCAAACCATACAAGGGCCTCCCACAAAAGCTCGCATAAACATTATTTGAACTTACTTCTGCCAGCATGTAAGAAAGGTATGCCATGAGGATCATTATGGCTACCTCACGATCTGTAGAGTGCCTGTGACATGTACATATTCAACTTAATGTGATATGATTTTTTTTCTGTTTTTTGGTTTCAATAGTGTGTCAGATGAACAAGCAATGAACAGCAGAACTTTCTTGAAACAAACCAGACTCGTCATTCTGAATAAGTAATATTAAACAACATAAATTGCTGATTCAAGTTTGATAAATTTAAAACTGCAAACTTTGCGCTGAAGAAGAATTGTAAAGAATAAAGGAATGCTATTCTGTTCTACTGTTTTGCAAGTACATAAAGATCATCCTTTTTTTTTGCTAATTCAGTACTTCAAATTTTATTACATATGAAAATCCGTATCATAATGCAGGGCCAGAAGCGCCTAAGGTGATGAGTGGGTTTCATACCTCGGATACCTATTCGGACTTAAACAGTGCTTAATCCGTTTATTTTAGTATCGTTTTATGTGTTTGTGTTTGTTTTGTGTGCAGGTTTTAGTATGTGTTAGCTAAGGCATTATGGCGGCCATATGGTAAGAAAGTGCAGCAAAGTAGCAGAAATTAGTAAAGTGCAGGACAGTACCCCGCTAGGGCGGGCCTTTTATATAGCAAATACCCCTTCGGGGCGTGGGTGTACAATGTCAGAGACTTAATACCCTGTCGGGCGGGGGTTCCCAAGCACAAATAGCCCGCCGGGGCGGGGGTACGCGGCCAGAAAAGAAGAGTTTTGATGCTATTCTACTACTGCTGTGGCGTGGATTGATGGACTTTGGATTCGATTGGAACTGAATAGAGGACGTATTCAGCTGCAATTTCAGAGACTTAAGCTAATATATTGAGACATTCAACAATCAATAGTTAATTACAACTTTGAAACCCTAATTTGAGAAGATTTGTGGAGGAGCAGAGCAAAGGAGCAAGGAACACGAAGATTGCAGAATTGAGTGAAGAGAAGGGTAGTTCTATTACTATTCTTGTTCTTTAATTTCAATTTCTGTAATTGGGATGTTGTTTTCTTTAATCTATTCAGTTCAATGTTTATTTCATTAATTATGAACTAATTCAACTTATAAAGCTTACAATGGATCTTTAAGTGAAACGATGATTGTCATGCTTTGATTTCAATTCAATGAAGCTATTTTTCAGTTCATATATTATGATTTGTGTGTAACTTATGAATTGCTTGATCACCAATTCTATGTGGACTTGTATGGATTCGAGAGATGAGATATGAATTTAGTCTTATAGTCATAATAGCATGTGTTTGTGATTTCTGAGTTTGATGGAATTCATGATGTATGTTTAGGATAGAGATATACCTATGCATAGCATGTAATCATATGAGAACTTGGGATTTAAACCTTCTTTAATTGTAATTCACATAGAGATATAGTGAATTAGTTGATTAGGGTGTTTGGCTTAATTCTATCATCTATAGATTTAAGTTAATATGGGTTTAGTGCATTGAGAGATGGCTAATTCTATTTTTGTGTTCTTGGTTAATGAATTGGAATAGTTAATTAGATTGAAAAGAAGTGTGATAATCTAAGTAAAGCATAAAGAGAAGTTGTAAGCTTAATTCTCCATTATCTAATTTAAATTTGCGGTAGTTAGTTAAGTTGATTTGCTTTGATTTTTGTTTATTAGTTTTTCATTATTTTCAATCATTAATTCGGTTTAATTTAATAAAATTGAGATAATACAAAGCTGGTAATTGTTAGATTAAAATTTAATTATGTCTATGTGGATCGATACTCAACTTATTATTATATTACTTGTTGACCACGTATACTTGTGTGTTGTGCGTAACTAGATTATACCCTAACAGGCAAGTATCACTTTAGGATTTTGGTAAATAATTTACCAGTACTTATTAGAACTTATTAAAAAGCATAATGGAATGTGGTTTATTTGTACTTGTTATGAGCACAATATATCATCCCGTTTATTGCAAATCAATTCTACAAATTCTATTTCCCACATCAATCATCCACATTTAGTAGGCCAAAATTTATGAAAGGAGTCCCATATTTATAAGAATGCGGAAGGGAAGCCACAACTTGGATAGGTTGGGCAGGCAATTACCTTAGGATTTTGGATAAATAAGGTACTGGGCAGGGATCGTCTTCAAATGGTTGCAGCTGAAGTCCCAGACCTGGAGTCTAGGTCGGTAAGGGCTTCATGATGATATTTTGCTTTGGTGAATGTTGAAAACAGTCGCAACTTTGACAATGGCAATGCTTTTGTGAAGTTTCAGAAAATGTGGGGTCCATGATGAATGGATAAACATGGTGAGAAGTCAATTCTGATGTGTTAGACGATGTACTCAGAGAATATCTGAATGCTGATGATGATAAAATAGACTTTAGCTATTGGGTTGTTTACCTCAAGCCAGAAATAGATAATGGTGTAGAAGGACCGTTAAAGAGATGGGGATAATGAGAGTTAGAAGCAGTAGCCCTAGTTCTACTCTCATACCTCTTGAAAATGCATACCCAGTGATAGAGGAAGGAAAAGGAAGAAGATAGATAGGGAAGCATCCAACTTACTTGGGATCATTTAGCACACATAAGCACAAAGGTTAGCCAAAATTCTCAATACTTAAGTTTACAGAGTTGGGTAATTACATCAATTCATAGTCTATGATTGACTAAATCCTAATGCTTACTATAATACAAACATAAAAATTATCCATTACTATAATACAAAAATATCTTAAACTAAGCATAAAATTTTATTCCCTCCATTCATAAATAAGAGTCCTATTTGACTTGGTGATTTCTTGTACACATATTGTTAGCCTAGGATACACATGAACATAGTTTATTTTTTCAAATAACAAGTTTTTTAGTCCTAAAAGTTTAATACTGACAACAAAATTATCAATAAAAATCATGCTGCCCTAAAAATACCTTTCCACGCGTAAAAAAGAGAATAATGAACACGCAAAACATGACTTTCTTTACCAGATGGAGGGAGAATAATAAAGCAAAGTTAAGTCCTTAGGCTAAGAATGATAGTATATTTGGTGCGTATAGGGGCTTGGATTGTTTGGCTACTATACGCGCATTTTTGTGTATATTGTGTATTACTTACATATAAAATGTAAATAAATAAAGCATAATTACTTCCTAAACTACAAGAAGAAATTTCTGACTTTCTTAGATTTGCTGTCTAATCCTCAGGCTTCCAAAGCCACTGATTTTGGTACTGCAATCCAGTAGTTGCTGCATCAGCTTTGCCTTTTAACCATGTTAAATTAAAGTGAGATAATGGACATAGAATCATCAACACTTTAATGTATTGCATATGATGCACGGAATTTAAGCATAAAAGTAGGTTCTAGAGAAAGGTAACTACTTCAATCACCTGAATGGACAGGAAGATAAAGTTTTACTACTCGATTCATTAAGAAGAAAAAGATAAGCAGATCACTGTCGGAAAGAGAAAATAAATAAATAAAAGAGGACCAAAGCCAATCAACAGGTCTTTCAGTACGTCGCTTATATGTTATAGAGATTGTGTTATTGCATTAAAAAAAATGCTACATAGAACACGGGGATAGTACAAAAGGAACCTACACAAAGCCACACAAAATTTTAGAGACTATTATTTTACCTTCCAAAATATAGCTTCTTGATAATGTAGGCACTAAGAAGTCCAGCCTGCAGCAGAAAAAGTAAGATGTCATATCTGAACACATTTCACAAACCTCAAAAAAACTTGCAATAGAAAGAAAGAAAAAGAGATAGAGACAGAAAGAGAGAGAGAGACTTACAAACACCCCCAACATGGTACTTGTAACGAATAAATAAAAGAAATTTCCAATTAAAAGAAGTGCAACACTGTAATCAAGACTTGCGAGGTCAAGGCTCTCAACGGCATTGAAAAGTACCACTGATGTAGCATCATTTACAACACCCTCGCCAAATACCAGGCTGTAAAGTAATGGTGTCTCATCCTGATTAAGCACCTGTACCATTAAAAATCTTTTTAGAACTGCTAGTCGTTTGAGACTAATATACTGCCAACAATTTAAATAAATACCTGCAACGTGCAAACAGAATCTGTTGCAGCAAATATTGCTCCGATTGCTAAAATAATGGAGGGAAAAGGTTACAGTCCAAACAAGCTATGGAATTTAATAGGTGAAATAAATAAAGTGATAAAGTCGATACCCAGATAATCCCCGATGTCCTGAGAGCCAATACCCATTTTTCTAAAGGATTGTGTGACACCTGGATCACGCCAAGAAAAATAAGATAAAATTTTTGTAGTAATAAAAAATCACATACCAACATCACACGTGTTTCAGTACTATAAGACACCAGACAGCCATATAGCTATTTTTACTTGACAGTTTTAGTTTCTTTCCATATACCCATATGCTGAAAATAAAAGTTTAATTCAACATATCAGAGACCCCATTTGTGCCCATATATATTGATTCATGTCATCACAAGGAATAGAGTTTCCCAGAAAACAAGCTATACAAATTGCAGAGTGGAATCAACCTTTTTCTGTCCACAAAACAAGGACTCACAAATATGAATTATTTTAGTTGGAAGATGTTAGACATGAAATACATTGTTGGGAAAGCTTTTAGATCAATTGATAATTTAACATGCTAGCAGAACTCTTGTTTCCCCAAGGTTTTGGGTTCAAGTCTTATCCATTGTGTTGTTAGCGAGTTGCACACTGTTTGTTTGTGTATTTTAATGCACAAGAGTTCTCTCTCCATGAGTGTTAGGATCACGAGGGAGATTGTTAAAGGATGATATACATTGTTAGACACATTTTATAATAGCTTAAGCTTTTATGTGGAATGAGTACATGACAGATGAAAGATGTTTGAATTATTGCAATTAAATGGTTAGCATTATAAAAAACAAAAAATACAATAAAAAATAATAAAAAATAAACCAGTCGACTGTCCATTCTCCCAAAACAGGTGTAGACTTTATCTAAAAGTTATAATATAGTTTTCTTTTCTTTTTTTGTTTTCCTACACTCTGAAAGGATAAAACAGAGGTCCTGTTCAGTGCAACCTGAGATTATTACAATCAGATTATGACCATCGGATTATGACAATCAGACAACTTAGGGATATTATGGGATTTAATGATTTTGGTTGAGCTATTCGTGGAGGTTCTTAAAAATTTATTAAATGACTGCACAATCTATAATATGATTATCACCCCTAAGCAACTTGTAGGTTTTGTGTATGCTAGGCTATAGTTTTATTACAGTTTATTCCTACAAGTTGCACCAAACTCAACAGCCCCAACTTTTTAAGATATAAGCTATAACATGGAGTAAATAAACAGCACCAAACGGAGAGTCTATTTGGCAAACTTCAAGACCAGATACGATGAAAATATGGGAAACTAGTACTTTACTAATGTTTGCTAAACTAAATTCTCTCGCTTTATTGTTCAAGTTTGCAAGAAAATAAATCAGAAATCAGTTTGTTTTTAGACCAAGTAACTACAAAATGAGGCCTACTGTGCTGATACCGAAAGAGTTCTCGAGAATCGAGATTCCCAACAGCTCCATCGGTTGTACTAAAAGGAACACCAAATAGACCTAATAACTCATGTACTTAGCTTTCAAGTCAAATTCTAACTCAATAGCAAAGGATAACCCCAACAGAACATTAAGCATGTGACTGCCAGTAAATTGTCAGAATAAGGAAATGACTATTTAACATTTCTCTTAAGAGTTTAGTGATGCAATTGAAGCCATTGAAAGTCTATTGACTCAACTGGAAAAAGGGGAGACATTCAATCGACCCAAAAACAAGTTTTGCTACACCAAAAAAAAAATAACTAAAAAACTGAGAGATGCATTACCCATTATGGTAAACTAAAAACATCAAAGTTCTTTCATGTGAGATTTTCGCGAAATATAGAGTTTTTCAGCCTAATACACTTAAAATATGCTACTAATAAAGCATTTTAAAGGCTACAATAAAATGTTGAAGGTCTATTGACATACCAAATGATATAACAGCACATGAAATCAGAGTACCAACAGCACCAAACAGCATAATAGTAATGAAGTTTCGGAAAAATTGCTTCTTTTTAACCTGAAACCTGGCATAGTTAAAAATGATGAGAGCCATGCTGAAAGGATAGATAAAGAAGAATTTCATGTGCTATGGCCATATGACAAAATCAATAGGATAACAGGAAACTAAAAATAATCGACGACGAATGACATTATAAAGAAGCTGGTCTCACAATTAGTTCTAGGCGTCAATAAAGACAAAAAATAATAATGACATGATTTAATCAACAGACAACAGTTAGCTCTAATTCTTATGCTACAAGCTTCAAGTCACAGCTCAGTAGAGATATGCTGAGGAATTCCGCGTGAATCAAACTGATCAACTTCTGGTTGATAGAAGAGAGCAGATTGGCTTTCCAACTTAATTTTAGCAGACAACTTGCTGCGATTTTTTTAGACTTTTGACAAGGAGTAAAAAATAGATGGAAGCATACAACCATTAACTGAAACTCTGAAACTAGCATGCAAGTAGTAGAGAAACTTGGGGGCTGTTTGTTTAGGACTGCATACATCTAAATGACTGATCGCTGAATCGGTCATATAATTGAACTGAATGGCTAAGTCATATTGAATTGCTGAATGAGCAGCTGAATAAAGTAAAAAAAATTAAAAAAAATATATTAACTATTATATTAAGTAATATTAAATAATTTACAACTTTGAATTTTTTTCAAAGGGGTAAAATAATAAAATTATGTCATTCAGATGTTTCACATGTTAATTATCAAACAACTTTTTTTATTCAAATTTATTCAATTTTTATCAAACACCCCCTTAAGATGGCTGGACCTCGGTGCCTAGAAGAAAGCTCACTAGATTTCCTCACCATAGTGAGAAATTCTGTTTGACAACAAACCTAAAGGAATCCAAAGTATATCATGTTTAATCAAAACTAAAGGTGCATTAAAACAACCTAATCATCAACTAGTCAAGCCATATCTCCGCCTTATACAAGGCAGTTGTGTCATTTACATGACCCAAAGCACAGTTTCCAGGCATCAAGGCTTACTCTATCTTGTAGTTTAACTCGGAATGGACAACTTCTCTATCTACTGCATTAATTATTTCATTTTTCATAACATATAAGCAACCCAGATGTAACTTGTACTCATCATCTCATTGGTCGTTGCCAGTTAACTTCCTACTAGTACAATAATTTCTCATTGTATCCCTAGTCACTCACTACATTCTCAATATTATTATATTCATTTTTCCTGTAAAGTATTTTTTCCATCGCAATTGTTTTGTTAATCAAGTTGGGATTATGATTTGATGTAACATTCTGGTAAACTCCTCCATGTCCTTAATTTGGCTCTTAATTTATTCAATGATACTTTCCAAAGCTTTCCTCCATTAAGAATGGTAAAGGATACAAAAAAGACAATTCTCTTGTTATTCACAATCACTCTGCAATCCTTCAGTTTTGCAGCAACGACCAAACTAAGGATAAAAGCAAACAATAGATGTCATCGCAATTAATCCATATTTAAATAACATATCAATTGCTGTCAGGCTAGTAGTAGCTGACAGTAATTCTGATATGTTTTAAACCTAACAAAATGTAATACTAAGGTTAGTCTGACTGACTTGACTGATGCGATACGGTAGAAAAAATTTAAGAAGTTTATTATTAATTTTGTGTTGTTATTTAGAAATATATGATAAGTTATTAATTAAATTATTTTGTAAGATATTATAGTAGTAGCTTTTCATTAGAAGAGTTTTAATTGTAGTAGTAGATTTCAATTAGGAGAGTTATTATAGTAGTAGATTTTAGTTAGAAGATTGGTTTCTTTCTAAATTCGAGTTTTTACTTCGTCCCCAAATATTGGGTTTTCTATTTAAGCATTATAATACTTCATTATTTTTATATTTTATTAAATATATTGATTTGAGATTAAAGTTATATGTTTTTGTGTGTGTTTCTTTACCGATTCGGAGATATCTTCATACTCTTATTCCTTTTTCTCATCTTGTCCTACATCATAATGGTATGAGAGCCAAAATTCCTGATTTCTTTTGATTTCACCCAATTCTTTCCTACCCTATTTTTTTGGCCTCCATCAAATTGTCAAATTTCGTTAGAGAATCAACAACAATTTTTCGAGACGAAAGCACGATCTGGAGCAAGAATCGTCTTCGTCGTGGTCTCTATTTATTTCAAAAAAAAATATTATCGTTACTGTTCATCGCTACAGTGTGCGACACTGTTCATCAAATTTATGGTGTTACTTCTGCCAAACTACAGTTTGGTACCCCCAAGTTTTTGAAATTTTCAATTAAGCCCCCAAAGTTTTTAAAACTTTTAATTCAATCTCTAAATTTTCTGAAATATTAAATTTAGCCCCCACAATTTTTGAATTTTCAATTTAACCCACAAAGTTTTTGAAATTTTCAATTCAGCCCCTCTACATATATACAATGTCTTCCACGTTTAACAATCCAGACTTTCTTTGGGATAAATAAAGCAACTTAAGAATCGAACTTTGGTCATATACGAGCAACTTAAAAGGTTTTGTGTCTCGTATAGTGCTGAGTATTGGAAATTATGCGATAAGCTTGTAATTTTTGAAACAAGTATGTTCGTCCATATTTGTTCAAGCGCAAAAAAATATTCGCCCTAATCATGTTTGTTCAACTAAAGCGACGCGTTCACAAGAGAAGACCCACAAAGTAAATTCTTATATGACAATTGATGTGTCTCATAATACTTAAACGTATCAATAACCAATATGAAATTGGTGAGGATAAAGAAGAGCAAATACTCTCACATATTGATATTTGTGAGAAACATGAAGCGAAAATAAAGTGTGTTGAACAATTTACAAATTCAGAAATGGTTTGCAGTGAGAAAATTGAAGTTAAGTTAGATCACACATGCGAAAAACATCAAGGAAGATAAATTTAAGGTCAATCATGTTGATTTTCTCTTTCTGGTTGATACATCTGAGTCTCGTGCTACTTCAAATTTCTATATTATGTCATTGTTATTCCTGAAAATTGTGCTCATGACATTAAATGTTCGGATGCGCATGTTTTGTTGGAAGACATTTCCCGGACTATGGTTTATTATTCTTCGATATTTCAATACTCGACTCGAGGACGAGTTTTTTTCAAAGGCAAGGTGAATGATGCGATACGGAAGAAAAAATTCAAAAAAATTATTATTAATTTTGTATTGTTATTTAGAGATAAATGTTGAGTTATTAATTAAATTATTTAGTAGGATATTATAGTGGTAGCTTTTCATTAGGAGAGCTTTAATTGTAGTAGTAGATTTCAATTAGGAGAGTTTATTATAGTAGTAGATTTTAGTTAGGATATTATTTCCTTTCTAAATTAAGATTTTTACTTGGTCCCCAAGTATTGGGTTTTCTATTTAAACATTGTCATACTTCATTATTTTTATTTTTTATTGAATATATTGATCTGCGTTTAAAGCTATGTGATTTTGTGTGTGTTTCTTTACCGATTCTCTACAAAGATAAGTACTCGTATTCCTTTTTCTAATCTTGTCCTACATCACTGACCTGCTCAGGTCTCAATTTATTCAAAATATGGTCATTTGCCTACCATTATGTAGAGAGTCAAATTAATGGTCCCTTCTCCCAGGGGCGGATCCAGGAATTTTTCCAGCAGGAGCGAATTTTAACTATTTTTTTTGTTGGAGTTAAATAAAGAAGACTAAAAGACAATTTGCACCCCAAACTTTACACCGTTGTTGACTTTAGCACCCCAAACCGAAAAAGTTGTCTAAATACACCCCAAACTTCATTATACGTAACAAAACGCACACTTTCTTCACTTAACCGGTCAAAAGTGACCGGCTAAGGCTGTAACACAAGTTTGGGGTGCAAATTGTCTTTTAGTCTTAAAAATTTGCAAAACTAATTAATTTTAAATAAAATAAAATAATTTTAAAATAATTAATTTAAATAAAATAATTAATTTTAAAAATAAAAATAAAATAATTAATTTTAAAATAAAATAATAAAACAATTTTTTTTTGTAAAAAATCTGTTTTTACAAAAAAAATTAAACAAATTTTGTTTTTACAAAAATTGTAAAATAAATTAGTGTTTACAAAATTGTAAAATACAATTTTTTATAAAAAAAAATCTGTTATTACAAAAATTGTAAAATAAAATTGAGTTTTACAAAATTGTAAAATACAATTTTTTTTACAAAATTGTGTTTAAAAACAGAATTTTTTAATAACTTGTAAAAGCAGATTTTTTTTTTCAATTTTTTTGTAAAAATAGAATTTTTTTTAAACATTTTTTTTTTGTAAAATAGAATTTATAAACAGAATTTTTTTAAAATTTTTTGTCTAAAACCGAATTTAAATTGTCTTTTAGTCTATTTTTTAAAAACAGAATTGTAAAACAGAATTTTTTTTGTAAAATTTCAAACATAATTATTTTTAAATTTTTTATAAAAATAATTTGTTATTGTTTAGGGAACTTTAAACCAATAACAGCTAATTGGGGTCCTAAAACAGTAAAAACGCACACACTATAGCTTTCCCTCTTGTAAGTTCCCTAAACAATATCGCGGAAACAAACAAAAATAGAAATATTCAAAATTTAACAGTTGTAGATAATTTACAAGCAGATACTAAACAATTGCATTTAGCACAAAAAGATTCAACTTTAGCTACCTTTAATTAAAATATTTACTAAATTGAACCAATTAAAGTACACAAATTCAAACCCCGAAAAAATTAACAATTAAAAAAGACAAAAAAAAGAAGGAAAATAGAATTTTAACATTTTATGATTAAATTATGTTTTAAACATAATTTGTCTAAAACAGAATTGTAAAACAGAATTTTTTGTAACAGAATAATTTTTGTAAAAACATATTTATTTTAAAATTTTTTTTTGTGAAAACATAATTTTTTACAAAAAAAATTCTGTTTTACAATTCTGTTTTTAAAAAATAGACTAAAAGACAATTTAAATTCTGTTTTAGACAAAAAATATTTTTAAAAAATCTGTTTTTAAATTCTATTTTTACAAAAAAAAATGTTTTAAAAAATTCTATTTTTACAAAAAAATTGAAAAAAAATCTGCTTTTACAAGTTTTTAAAAATTTCTGTTTTTAAACACAATTTTGTAAAAAAAATTGTATTTTACAATTTACACAATTTTATTTTACAATTTTTGTAAAAACAGAATTTTTTATAAAAAATTGTATTTTACAATTTTGTAAACACAAATTTATTTTACAATTTTTGTAAAAACAAATTTTTTTTTTACTTTTTTTTTGTAAAAACAGAAGTTTTTACAAAAAAAAATCTGTTTTATTATTTTAATTATTTTATTTTCAAATTAATTATTTTATTTAAATTAATTATTTTAAAATTATTATTTTATTTAAAATTAATTATTTTTGCCAATTTTTAAGACTAAAAGATAATTTGCACCCCAAACTTGTGTTACAGCCTTAGCCGGTCACTTTTGACCGGTTAAATGAATAAAGTGTGCGTTTTGTTACGTATAATGAAGTTTGGGGTGTACTTAGACACCTTTTTCGGTTTTGGGTGCAAAAGTCAACAACAATGTAAAGTTTGGGATGCAAATTGTCTTTTAGTCAATAAAGAAAATTTGAGCTAATCATAATATTTTTGTAAAATACTGTGCATACTTTAAACTAAGAAGATTTTTGTACTTGTATTTAGAATTGGTTTATAAAAAAAAACCTCCAAGTTTAACTTTTCTGTTAATTTGCCCCGTTAAGTTTATTAATTTACGGCAAAACTAATAATTTAGCCACCGAAGTTTGCACATTTTATTGAATACCTGATTGAACTTTTAATTTTTCAAATTAACTCACTAAACTAATTTTTATTTTCAAATTGGGTCATTCCGTTAAAAAAAGTTGACAGACGTTAATTTTTATCTACGTGGCTCTAACGTGAACGTAAAAAAAGGAAAAAAGGAAAGAAAATAACATGAAAAATAAAAGACAGCATAAAAAATAAAAAATATTGCTTATGTAGCAAAAAAACTAGAAACTAAAAACAAAAAAATCAAAACATTTTTTTGCAAAACAAATCTAACCATCTTCATCAAAACAAAAGGAAAAATTTAGGGTTTTTTCATTTTATTCATCTTCCCCAAATTTTAGAGTTTTCTTCATTTTATTCATTTTCCCCAAAATTTTATTCATCTTCCCCAGATAATGTGCCGCCACAGTTGCATATGGTTTTTGACCGAGTAACTAACTGTGTACGTGGTTTGGAATTTGGGTAGATAGTATAAATTACCCTTTATACATATAGACAATCATAAATAAATTAATGTGGACTTGGGACTTTTGTTTCCCAAGTACTAGTACTAGCCAGTAGGAGTCTCCCTCCTCCCCTCCCCTCCCCTCCCCTCCCCTCTCTCGATCATATGCCCCCTGGACGTGGGCAGCTTCCACTTTAATCTCATCAGCAACAGGACGTACAGGAGGAAGCCATGAAAGCCAGACTGGTAGTTTTTCCGATCAATGGAAGAAATTAGTGCTTTACCAGATCCATCCAACTCCCGTCGTCTTTGGAATCTTCACAGTCTTCCACTCATATTCCCTTCACTCTAAAAGACCTCTGGAACAAGATTTACTCTTCCACCCCCAACAGATTCACGACCTCCAACGCCGAATTACTTATTGATTTCGCCTCTAATAAGGTACCTTATTAGAATAAAATGAAGAAAACCCTAAAATTTGGGGAAGATGAATAAAACCCTAAAGATAATGAAGAAAACCCTAAATTTTTCCTTTTGTTTTGATGAAGATCTGTTTTGATGAAGATGGTTAGATCTGTTTTGCAAAAAAATGTTTTGATTTTTTTGTTTTTATTTTCAAGTTTTTTTTTGCCACATAAGCAATATTTTTTATTTTTTTATGTTGTCTTTTATTTTCCATGTTATTTTCTTTTCTTTTTTCCTTTTTTTTACGTCCACGTCAGAGCCACGTAAATAAAAAATTAACGTCTGTCAACTTTTTTTAACGAAATGACCCAATTTGAAAATAAAAATTAGTTCAGCGAGTTAATTTGAAAAATTAAAAGTTCAATCAGGTATTCAATAAAACGTGCCAACTTTGGTGGCTAAATCATTAGTTTTGCCATTAATTTACATATTTGTCATGTCCCTGTACCTATAAAAAAAACCAGCAGGGGTTGTTGCCTATGCTGCCTCTCATGTAGATCCGCCCCTGCCTCCTCCCTCTGCTAATTTGAGTTTTATAAAATGCTAATATAGGCTAATTAGTTAATGTTATCTCTTAACATATGTTTCATTAGCAGTGAAGGGTAGTTAGGACAAGTTATTTAGTCTAGTCATTTGTTAAGAAGCATGGTGTCCTACTTGAATATCCTAGTTCTAAGATAGTAAGACATCCAGCAGCCTATATATATGGATACTCACTATCAGTAAAATCCAGCAATGAATTGGGAGAGGTTGAGATAGAGTTTGTGTGATATTGCCCAACTCTTGTAAGTTTATAACTGATACTAATATTTTTCTTTTTCCCCTTTTCTTCTTCTTCTACACTTCGCACATACATTCTAAATTTTGAAACCACTCCTCGCATCCTTAGCCGATGACAAACCCAAATCTCCACTTAAATAGCCACATACTGTTCACAGGGGATACCGCACCAAGACTAATCCTAAAACTTTCTATTTCTTACGTCATGCAAGATTCCATAACCATTTGTTGGAGATTTCAAAACCTTACAGCTGTATACCTTTTTCTTTGACACATAACCTTACCTCTATATACTTAAATTGGTATCTTATATTCTGTTTTAGCCAAAACCAATTTAAAATCATCCTAATATACCGCTTGATGGGGGCAACAAGTCCAAAGATGAGAAGAAATTTATATTTATTTTATGAAAATTTTAATAAGAACAAGGTGAGAAACGGTGAAATGGGAAGT
Source organism: Panax japonicus (assembly GCA_020205505.1). Taxonomy (NCBI): domain Eukaryota; kingdom Viridiplantae; phylum Streptophyta; class Magnoliopsida; order Apiales; family Araliaceae; genus Panax; species Panax japonicus. The sequence goes on from CM035100.1 coordinate 47,889,291, forward strand.
TCGATTCCTCAACAGTCAACCAAGGCCACCCCAAAAAACCTTGAATGGATCTAATTAATTATACTTGCTTCGCATTATATTGAGACAAATTAATGTATGTAATATTATTTTATCTACTAGTGGGGATTTAGGACATTTAATAGTGATTAGGAAATTTTTATATTTAGTAAGGATATTTTAGTCGTATAGTACTTTTATTGTTTTCTAAGTAATATTAGGGCTTTGAGTCTCTTTAAATAGTGATGTAAATCCACAAGTTAATTACACTATTGAATATTATTATTAAAAGATATTATTGTTGATTGCGATCAATTTACTCTTTTGCGGTTGAGGATCCTAGGGATAATGGAGTGCAGAGCTTCACCCTAGTTTTATCTTTCCTTTATTTTCCAATTAACTTTTAACGGTTGTTTTTCTCCAAATATCGTTGTGCATCACCGCTTAACAACTTCCTACAAAAAAAAATCTAAGCTTCAAAATTGGGTGGAAAGTATTTAGCCGAAGTAGCCCAAACTACTTCTACATCAGCGCCTCCATTAATTCCCAGATAAGTTTAGGTGATATAGTGCTTATAGTTCTAATATATGTATACATTTTCACTGGCTTTCCTTATTTGGTAAATTAGTGCTTTAAATGTTCTCCTCTGCAAACTTCCCATTCATAGTCATGAGTCTAATATGGTAAAGATAAAACTTCTCTTCCATTTCTTGTCAACACAGTCAAGGAATTTCCGTTGCAATAGACCACAATAAATTATTGGAGGATGTCCGCAATTGTAGGGTTTCATCCAAATAAAGTTAATTGAGAAAGAATTTGCTGATCTAAAACAAGCAGACTCCTTATTTTATATACCATCTCTACGTCTGGTAACGGTAAGAACTAAGAAGGAATTCCCCCTCGGTCCTCTCCTAATAGTCTGAAATCTGAATAGGTTGATCTTCACAAAAAAAGGAAAAGTTTAAGCAAAGCTAGTTTCAGATGAAACCAAACAACCATAAGAACACATCGAGTTTGAGACCTGTAACTATCAGCACCTACTTTTTTTTGACAAGAAGTCCACCCTTGATGTAGGACGAGCTTGTGAGACTTGGTTAAAACAATATAAAAGGCTTTAGAAACTAATAAATTAACATTTGTATTTTAATTTGAAGTTATCTTATTAGAGTCCAATCTAGGTTAGGAAAGTTGTCTCAGAATATTATAAAGGAAATTGATATTTCCACAACACTTTTTGATATTTCCACACGAAAAGTGTTGCTATAGAAGTATAGCGACGTTGAAAACCGTCGCTATAGGATCTATAGCAACGGTTTTCATGTGGAAATGTCATTTTTTGTTATGGATTTATCAGTTTCCTATTATAAATAGTGATGTACTTTATTATTTTGGATACATTGAATGATTAATTGATTAAGTTTTGTGTGAAAATTATCTTTCTGATATTTATCCTTCATCCCAAAATCTCTGTCCCCGTCATATTTGTAGCACCTCAGTCCCACATCGAAATATATGGGAAAAATTTGTTTGTATACAAGGAATTAAGTTACAACCAATAATACCTTCAGTCATAACCTTTTGGGTAAGCCTGTAGTGGGCAAAGATGACTCAATAAGATACTATTAAGTCAGTGGTTTAAGGCCTTATTTGGTTAGATACTTGGATTTGATTCGATTCCGACTTTAAATTTGACCTGAGATTTATTCCAGACTCTTGATTTGACCATGGTTGTTTCAATATTGATATCAAAGCCAAACTTCTAAACCACCTTTTGCCGCTATAACAGTCGTGAAATTATAGTACTAAATAACCCTAACCCCAAGCAATACACCATCTAATAAACAAGCACTGCCATCATCACCCACACCAGCCGCTGCCACTAACAGAACTTCTATCCCAAACTAGCATTACCCAACCAGAAACCTACACAAACACCGCCCTAATTGCAGCCACGCTTATACCAAACAAGACCCAGTCAGCCCTAAATTTCCAAAACTCAAACAATACCAAAACATATCCAAAATCTACCCTAATATCCACCACCATAGACCCAATTGAATAACCTAAAACCTCTTGAAACCCTAGCCGCCACAAATTGCAGCTTATATTGCAACTTGACCCGACAACGATCAATCAAAGGAAAGCCACAACCAAACCCTCCTCCAACGCGAGTGTGACAAAAACGGGAAAAAACATAAAGAGAGTAGAAGAAGCGTTCACCACCATCACCGTTGGTGCGTCCCGCCACCACCATCCTCATTGTCGAGAAAATTTTAAGCCTTCAGCATCCTCAAGCTTGTTACTCTCCTTAGACTTGCGTGAAAAAGTGAAGCAGAGAGAGACAAGACTCATGAAGAATAAAAAGAGATCGGGAAAAAATATCTCTTAGAAAATTACAGTTAGGTACCCCAAAGTTTTTATAGTTTTCTAGTTTAGTCCCCCAAGTTTTCTTAAATTTTAAAATACCCTGAAATTTTACATATCAATCCTTGTACTTTCATTTTCTTCAATTTTAACCCTTGAAGTTTCATTAGTTTCAGCTCCGTCTTTGTTTCTTTATAGTTTCTGCACTTAAGCCCCCCAAAAAAATAATAAATAAATAAATAAACGTATATTTTTAATTGCAAGAACCATGGTAAATGCCTAAGCTTGATACTTATATGTTACAACAAGATGAGCGTCTCAAAAGGATTGAAGATTCAATCACAACACTTACTGCAAATGCAACAAATGTTCAAGCTTCTATTACAGCGCTTGCAACAAAAGTTTACGTACTCAGGAACGCGTTAATAAGGGATAAGAAGATGCTCATATGAATTTTGAAGACCCCATCCCAGATCCTAATCATCTGAAACTACAGCAACATGACCCTAATCACGAGTTAATTTTCATGTTCCGGATCTTAGGATGAATGCAGTGGATAGAGGAGCGAAATTAGATGTTGGAGACTTCAATGGCGATAATGGTCCCGAAGCATTCTTCGATTAGATTCATAGTTTGGAGAGCTTCTTTCGTCGGTATGAATTATCCGAAGAAATAAAACTTTTCTTTGCGGAAGCGAAATTGAAAGGGACAGTCCGTATTTGGTGGGATCAACATCAGCGAAATTTATATACAACTCCGAGAAGATGGGAAGATATGAAAGCTAAATTGACAAAACATTTTGTGCCTTCGGATTATAAGTATTGAGCATATTTGCAGTTAACTGAGTTGGTGTAAGGAAGTAAATCTATAGCCGAGTATACATCAATATTCTACAGTTTGGTTACATGATCCGAAATCCCTTGGGTTGAAGAAGTTTTAAACTCCATGTACCGTCAAGGATTGAATCTAGATATTGCAGGTGGTGTAGCATTAGGTAACCTCTTGCTCGTGGATGATGTCATTTAAGTTGCCACCCAAGTGGAGGATAATTTGAAAAAGAATTTTGTTAGGCCTCCAATACGAGTCCAAACTCGGAGTGAAACTACTGTTGTGGAGCCCTTCAGCTACTAGCAGGCCTAATCTCTCTAAGGTGTTATAATTGTCGTGGTTTTGGCCATATGTCTTTTAAGTGTCCTTCCACGAAGGTGAATGTTGCCTCTTCCCCCTCAAGGAAACTTCTTGTTGTTGGCAAAGAGTTTGGGAAAATTGACTTGGACGAAGAGGTTTGCAAGCCGTTACACGTCAAATATGCGCCCGATGACCAGGATTTGGTAGTTGATGCTCATTTGGAAGGATGTTTAGGTGTTCTTCGACCTTTACTTATTGCTCAGAGACACAAGGGTGATCCTAAAATCCATCGTGGGAAAATTTTTCAAACGAGAGTCTGATGTGCGGGACAGATATGATCTTTTTTATGATTGATACTGTGAGTTGTACGGAAGCAGTTAAGCTTATTATCTCTAAGGAAGCAGTTAAGAAACTTGGGCTAAAAGTTGAGCCTCCTCCAGAACTGTATGATGTTGTATGGATTACCAATACAAATTTGTGTGTTACTTAAATGTGTTTGGTTACATTTTCCGTTGGCAAGCTTAAGAATATTGTTATGTGTGATGTTCTACCCCTGAAGATTTGTCACATTATCTTAATCACATTATCTTAGGGCGTACATGGCTATGGGATCGTCATGCACAACATGATGCTCGTGCTAATATCTATTTGATTATCAAAGGCAATACCAAGTTTACTCTTGTGCTATCGACATGCCAAATTTGAAGCTTACAAAGAACTTCTTGGTGATCCACCATGTTAATTCTTGTGTTGATGTTTTTAACTCGACGGAGTCAAGTTTTTCTTAGTGAAAGAGAACTGATGTAGGACGAGCCTGTGAGACTTGGTTAGAACAATATAAAAGGCTTTGCAAGCCCGTGAATTAGAAGTTGTATTTTAATTTGTAGTTATCTTATTAGAGTCCAATTTAAGTTAGGAAAGTTATTTAGGAGTATTATAAATGGTGATGTACTTTATTATTTTGGATACATTGAATAATTAATTGATTGAGTTTTGTGTGATAATTATGTTTGTGGTATTTATCCTTCATCCCAAAAACCTTCTTCCCCATCAACCCTCAGCAAACTAAAATATCAAAAAAAAGAAAGCACTTAAAAAATTGCAGCCCTACAATCTTTACATAAATCAGTAACAAAGACCCCATAGCAAAAGTCCAAAGAGATGCAAGAAAAATAACTCTATCATTCAACAACTTTAAGGATAAGTAACTTTCTCTAAACAACCTAGCATTACGCTCATTCCAAATTCCTCATAAGATAGAAAAGAAGACCCACTTCCATAAAATTTTGGCATCCCTCTTGCTTCTAAATCCTCTTAAAACAAATTAATAACATATATTCCACCGTAGCAGGACACACCCACTCCTCTCCTACCACTCCAAAGAGAGAGCTCTACAATCCACAAGCAACAGGACAATGAAGAAATAAATGTAACTATTAGCACCTACTAGCTTCAGGCCTTCAAACTATTATGATGCAGAGCAGAGTAATGCAAGCCTAGACAAGTTAAGTTGGACCTTCAAAAAGCCATGCAGAGTGGCCTGTAATATTGAATAGTATAGTTAGGAAGTGTCTGTTCGTGTTAGTATAGTCTGATTGGTGTTGTTCCTTTTGTTATAGCAGCCCTATTATTGGATTTGTCCATTTGATGTTTATAACATTTGTTCTGTGCAATGCCCCAATCCACTGTAATTGTCTTCCCTTTTAATATAAATTCTACTTGGCAAAAGTAAATACTAAACTTGACAGTTTTGGGCTAGTAAACTTCAAATAGCCATAACTTACTTTTGATGAGCTTCGAGTTACAGGGCCCATAACTCCAATTCGAAAAGGAGTTGACAAGATCAACAAGACTCATGGCTTTTAGCCATGCTAAATGTCATTTTAAGCCAGAAAAAGCGCATGGAAAACAGACGTTAGGCTACTTGAATTTTTTGTCGATTGTATAGGATTTTTGGGTTTTTCTTAATTTAGTTGTTCCTTTCATAACTAGGGTTGTAATTTTGTTTTGGACTATTTAAAGCTTCCGTAAAGTTATTTTCAGCAGAATTTGATTATTGATTTTATTATATTACAAGTTCTATGAAAATTCATGCTCATTCTTGTTACTACAGAAGATTGTGTTAAGAGTGTTAATCAAACCATTTTATTGCTGCGTCACAACAACAAGCTTGTCTTCTACACATTATTTGTTAATGCATGAATATTTCAAGGTTATACTCAATAGAACAAACCTACTGAAAAATATGCTTCATTAGCTTCGATTAATAAATTCTTACAGTCCCAGAGTTAATTGAGTAACTGGCACTTCCTTAATTTCCTCAAGTTAATTTGGATGTATGACGTAAAACAACACGATGACAAAGTATTTCCAAAGTTGGTCTGTTTAACTGAGTATGCAAAAAATATAGGTCCCTTATGGAAAACGTAATGCCAGAAATCAAATATGTTGAAACTCAAGAATTATAAAATACGTAACTAATCATCTAAATACTACTCCCTCCGTTCCTAAAAGATTGTCGTTTAAGGTTTTAGCACATGGATTAAGAAAGTGTCATTTACCAAGTAAAATTTGTTTGAAATTCCATCACTACCCCTTTATGGGAAATTGAAAACTATTAATACAAGGGAGAGAATTTATTGGGACAATGAGAGAAGGTAGGGGTAATATAGGAAATTAAATATTTTATTCTCCTCGAAAGTTGTAAACGACAAACTTTTTGGAACAACTTTTTTTTTCTAAAATGACAATCTTTTAGGAACGGATGGAGTATCTAAAAACTAGTACATATATGAAAGATCATGATAAAGAAGAACAAATATCACTCACCCGGCGTTGAATATTATAGGTGGAAGAAGATAAATAAAGAACAGATCTTCACTGAAGACAAGAATATGAGAGTTTTTCCCTCCACTTATTAGCAAGATAACAACTCCTGTGCATATACCCTACCATAAATCCAAATATTAGTTGAAAACTAAGAATATGAATGAAAACGGAATTTATACTAGGTTTCGATCGTACATACACTTATGGAAACTGCAGCTTCAAGTAATAATATCTTTATATGATTTAACAATATAATGAGCTGATGCTCCATTGGTAGACAATACAAGGAAAACAAAATATTGAGGTTGAGCTTTAAAATAACAATTAATCTACTTACTAAAGCCCAGTTTAAATACTTGACTAAATTGCCAAGGAATTTCAATTTTTCAAGTTACAAAAAATATAGGTTTAATACTCCCTCCGTTCTAATTTTTAGGTATACATTTTTAAAATGAAGACTTTTAAAGATAATTTATGCTTCAAGAGTACCTTTAATATGAACTAAGAATTTAGTAGTGGCATTGTGATGCTAGATATGATAGTCAAAAACAAAATAACAAATTAGGAATATCATGTGGGTTTATTATTCTAAAATACAAATGCATCTCTTTCTCTGGAAGAGACTAAAAAGCAAAATGTATCTCTAAGTCTGGAACACGAGGGAGAACTTCATAAAATTCTTCAAGATGGAGGATATAGACAGTAAAAAAATGAAAAACTCACAATCAAAAGAGCCGTGATCGACTCATTCATCCACCGATTCTCCTCGAGGAGATGACCTATTACAATGCAAGCACAAAGGAGAGCCACAAATAGATTCATAGACACCACCGAAGTGTGATCAGAAGTTGACAGAAGTCCCAATCTTGGAACTGCAGAACTCAATTGGAAAACCATTATTGAAACCTCCTTTTAAAACCCTCCAATTAAATAATGCACCCACAATTAATTTAATTCTCAACACAAACAATAATTCAAATCTGATACTCTAAACTTCCGTTTCTTTAGCCTCTGAAAGACACAAATCACAGGAACTCTGCATCCAATAAAATCATGCAATTATGACCAAATTTTGTACCCAAAAAGACAAATGTACGCAAAATTCTCAATAAACGCAAGAATAATATGATTAACATAGCCCTAATGAGAACATCGATGGAAATTAACTACCATGCAAATTATAAAACTAGGTTTACATATATTATCAGTTTTATCATGAACCAAACAGATTGTACAATAAATTAGAATTATAATTACAATACTTACCAACGCATTCTGAAAATGTATATAATTTTCAAACATGGCACATAAAATCGAACGTATATCTATATAATTGTTGTTTTCTGCTCCGAATTTCTCACAAATTCCTGATTTTCCGTAATGTGGAATTGAAATTACGTATGTATATATACATTCATTACATATGTAGATTTCTAAATAGAGAAACAAGGTGAAGAAATGTGGGAAATTTTAGAGAGAAAATATGGAAGAAATCGTCTCAGATTGAGAGGAGAGGAGAGGGGAGGGGAGGGGAGGGAGGGGGGCTTGCGGAAGGTGGTGAGATGAAAATAGCGGAAGGAGGGAGGATGAAAAAGAGAGACCATAAACGTGTCACTTCACCAAAGTGACTCTCATAATCTCATTAGTTGCTTATACATTACTCCCCCGGTTATTTAGACAATGTGCACAAAAATTAAGGAGATAATTAAAAAATATTAACTATATTATAAATTATTTATAATACTCTTCATCTTACTTATCTAATAAATATGGATCAAAAAATAAGTACAGTAATAAGGGACAATTTGAGAAAAATAGTGATCAATTCTCCTAGATAACCACAAATGACAAATATTTAGGAATAACAAAAAAAATCTAAAACGACCTACATATAAGAATGGAGGGAGTATATTGTTAATTATAATTTAATTATTTTACTTTTTTTAAAAGGTAATATTTTATTAACATAGATCAGAGGTCAGCACACCAATAAGAAAAGAGAGAGGAGATTGACCCCTAACCTCCTGATCAGACTTAGAACCGACAACTCGTGCAATAGTTCGGGGATTTACAATCTTTCACTATTAAGCCAAAGTAAGATAAATCCTCCCGAGCACATGTAATCGCTTGGATCACTAATTGTGCATTAGATTCCAAAACCACATTATTGAGTCTCAAGGTCTTCAACCAGTTTAACGCCTCACGAACACTAATTACTTAAATTAAATAATTCTATGAGTATTTCTTCTTTTTCAAATATTATTCTTTTAGTGCAATGACAAAAATGGTAAGAGTACTTAACCAAGTTGATTTGTGAAGTTCTCAAATTTTAATTATAATTTATTTAAAATAATGAATTAATAATTTTGTATTTAGAAATTTGTGCATATTCTTTGTTTCCAAGGCTTTTAGAGTATTAACTTCACCAATTATAAGAAGAAGAAGATCAACCTCATATATATATATATATATATATATATATACACACACACACATAACGGGTGAGCTACGGTTCACCCGTCACCATAGATATTATGGTTTATGGCGACGATTGAACTGTCATTACAGCCCAAAAAAATTATCGTCATAGCCCAACTGTGTACTACACAGCTGTGTATATACATGTAACCATATATATATATATTATTTATCTCTATGATAAGATCAATAGTATTTATTTAGATAGTATTTTTATTTTATTTTTGCTAATTTTAAGTAGTATTTGTTGCGGGCAATATGGATAGTAATTTATTACGTGACGCCCCCAAAAATAGGTTCACACAACCCATTTTGAGTTGCCAAAAACAACACTACAGACGCGAACTTTCCTATTTATAATTATTATACTATCGTGCAAAATATGACAACACACATACTGTGAGTGTTCAATACAGATATTGTGTAAGACCCCGACTTTTTATTAATAAAATTGAATTTTCTCTAATTATTATTGTGAATAATAATGTGTTAATTTGATATAATAATTTGGTTATGGGTGAAATGTGAAAATTTTGCAAAATAAGCAAGTGATTATAAAATATTCATTGTTGAGGAATATTCGTTTGGTCGTGGAATATTCTTGTTGTCGGGGAATATTCGTACGACATCGCAACCATTTGTGGGCCCTATAACAGAAAATGGTAGGATGAAGAAAACGACAAGAATGAGTTTTCTAAAAATAACGGTGTAGTTGTTACCGTTAACACTGTTGAAATACCCGGTGGTTAAAATACAGTAATACGCGTGGTTGCACTGTAAGATCTCGAATTTTATGAAATGAAAGTATTCAATTTTCTTATAATTATTATTTTATTTCGTAAATGGTTAAATTGATAAAAGGTTAAAGTTAAGGGTGATATGTGAAAATTTTGCAAAGTATGCAAGTTGCTATAAAATATTTGACTGGTTGGGGAATATTCATTTTAACAGGGAATATTCGTACGACGGTACAATCATTGGTGGACCCGACAACGAAGGTATTGTCGTAGTTAGAAAATAACAAAATTATCTTTTTATAAAAATAATGGCGAAAGTGTTACCGTTAAAACTGTTGAACTACCCGGTAGTAAAAGTACAGTAATACGCGTGGTTGCATAGTAGCACATGGTATTGATTATTGATGATTACGTAAGAAGTCACTCAGTTTTGCTCAATTATTGCTACAATAATTGCTGCATAATATCTCTCATATTATTGATTTAATTATTGTCATAGTATAAATATTTTATATTATTAAATCAATAATTGAGACGACAAAGTTATTCACATTATTATTTTCAATATTGACGATGTCCAGAAAGTTCTGTCAAGGAGAGGTTTGGTCACCTAATTGCGCGCCAATAGGGAGAAATTTTTATCGAAAACCCCCTCTTTTCCGGGAATGATCTGGTTGTTAAATATTATGAGTTATAATATTAATGATGAATGAGTTCGTGTTGATTAAAGATGAAATTAATATTTTCATTGTGTTGAAATTATTTGTGTTAATGGAAATCGACATTTATTTTAATAATAATTGATGTCTGGAGGTTATATTGACCAATCGGGTAATTGATTGGATAAATGAGCAATTAATTGCTATTAATTCACATACTTATAACTATTTGTTCACATGTGTGTACTATTGATTCACATGCATGTACTATTAGGGGAGGTGGTGCAAGATTGATAAAACTTGCATGACTAAATTAAAAATGGAGGTATAAATGAAGGTACTATACTGTAATTATTTTTTTCACATATATAGAACTATTGAGTCACATGAGTGTACTATTGATTCACATGATATACTATTAGGGGAGATGGTACAAGTTTGATAATACTTGTAGGACTAAATTAAAAATGAAGGAAAAGATAAAGGTATTATACTGTAATATTTCGAGCCCCAAAACGTGCAATTATCGAAACTAGGTGTTCCTATAAATAGAAGCTCATTTTTCCTTCATTCTCACCAATTCACTAATACTCACAAGAGCAATTATAGAGATAGAAGCTATAGAGAGAGAAGCTATAGAGAGAAAGAAGAAGAGAAATCTGCTACTTCACTATTCTAGTATCCAGTCTTCTTCTGAGGTATGGGGTATTATTTCTTTTGTATTCATAAGGGATATTATTTTTGTTCAATATTCGTATGAAATATTATTTTCTTCCATACTCTGTAGTATGTAAGTAATATTATTTCGTTTCGTATCCCTAGTTCTACACTCATTTTGTTGAAGTATTGCTTCTATATTCCATGAATTTTGTAGAATATCCTTGATATTTATGCTTCATCCAGTATCTTTTCATGGAAATATTATTCTGAGCATTCTTGATAATTATTTCATGCTAAAATACTATTCACGAGTTACTATTCACCCGGTTACTATTCACTCAAATAATAGTTACTTGGGTATTCAGGGCACTTTTCATGCCGGAGTACTATTCACAGGTTACTATTCACGGGTTACTATTCACACGAATATTATTCACTCGGGTATTTGGGGCACTTTTCATGCCAGAATACTATTCACGAAGTATTATTCTCGAAGTACTATTCACGGGGTACTATTCACTTGGGTACTATTCACCCAGGGAATTATTCATGACAAAAATTGATTTATTTGTTGTCCAAATAATTTTTGATACAATATTATTCTTGAATTTTACTACACAAAGTAGTATCATGTTGACAATTTAGACATTATTAAATTCTGGATAAATTAAATTATAAATCTTTAAAAATTTATCATTAATTTCATTTGATTAATGCTTATATCATTGTCATCATCCTCATGCTTATATTGTGATGACTATATTATGATGAAAGTCATCTTTGGCTTACGTGCATAGATGGATTGTTGATTGGTATGATTATGTCCAGGGATCATTCGGTATAATCATGACCTATAATGTTACAAATGATGTGGTAAAAGTCATCATTGGCCCTTAGTGCATTAATGGACAGTTGTTGGTGTAAGACCCCAACTTTTATGAATAAAGATTATTTTTTTTGAAATATATTTTTGAATATTATGGTTTGGATTTGATATAATATTATAGTTGTGGGTATTATTTACAAATTTTGCAAAGTAAACAAGTGGTTATATAATATTCGATTGGTCGGAGAATATTCGTTTTAACAGGGAATATTCGTACGACGACACAATTATTGGTGGACCCCACAACGGAAGTATTATCGTAGTTAGAAAATGACATAATTATCTTTTTATAAAAATAACGGCGAAAGTTTTACCGTTAAACTGTTAAACTACCCGGTGGTAAAAGTACAGTAATACGCGTGGTTGCATAGTAGCACACAATATTGATTATTGATGCTTACGTGAGAAGTCACTCAGTTATACTCAATTATTGCTATAGTAATTGCAGCATTATATCTCTTATATTATTGATTCAATTATTGTCACAGTATCATCTGTATAATATTTATTATTATTAAATCAATGATTGAGACGACAAAGTTATTCATATTATTATTTGCAATATTGACAATGTCTAGAAGTTCTGTCAAGGAGAAGTTTGGTCACCTAATTGCGCGTCAATAAGGAGAAATCCTTATCGGAAATCCCCCTCTTTCCTGGGAACGACCTGATTGTTAAATATTGTGAGTTATAATATTAATGATGTATAAGTTCGTATTGATTAAAGATGAAATTGATAGTTCCATTGTGTTGGGATTATTAGTGTTAGTGGAAATCGACATTTATTTCGATAATAATTGATGTCTAGAGGTTATATTGACCAATCGGGTAATTGATCGGATAAATGAGAAATTAATTGATATTATTTTACGTGCTTATAACTATTTGTTCATATATGTGTACTATTGATTCACATTCATGTACTATTAGGGGAGGTGGTGCAAGATTGATAATACGTGTATGACTAAATTAAAAATGGAGGTATAGATGAATGTACTATACTGTAATTAGTTTTTCACATGATTATACTATTAAGTCACATGAATGAACTATTAATTCATATTATTTACTATTAGGGGAGGTGGTGCAAGTTTGATAATACTTGCAGGACTAAATTAAAAATAAAGAAAAAGAGGAAGGTATTATACTGTAATATTTTGAGCCCCAAAACGTGCAATTATCAAAACTATATATTTCCTATAAATAGAAGCTCATTCTTCTTTCATTCTCACCAATTCACTGTCTCACAAGAGCAATTATTATAGAGAGAAATTATAGAGAGAAAGAAGAAGAGAAGTCTGTTACCTCACAATTCCAGTATCCAGTTTCTTCTAAGGTAAGGGGTATTATTTCTTTCGTATTCATGAAGAGAGTTATTTTCTTTCAATACTCGTAAGGATTGTTATTCCATTCTTTATTATTCTGTTGGAATAACCTGTCTGTGCGGTCTATCGTATGCTTGGTGAATCCTTTTGTTATTCCATTCTTTATTATTCTGTTGGAATAACCTGTCTGTGCGGTCTATCTCATGCCTGGTGAATTCTTTTGTTATTCCATTCTTTATTATTCTGTTGGAATAACCTGTCTGTGCGGTCTATCGCATGCATGGTGAATTCTTCTATTATTCCATTCTTTATTATTCTGTTGGAATAACCTGTCTATGTAGACTACCGCATGCATGGTGAATGATCCTTTGTATTCATTCCTTATTAAATTATGGAAATGATCTGTTTACGTGGATTACCACATGGCGAGCAAAAATCCATTTGTAGTTTCATATATTCAGTTGGTTAAAGTTTTGGCTTCTATACTCCACGAAATTAGTAGAATATCCTGGATATTTTCGCTTCATCCAATATCTTTTCATGGAAATATTCTTCTGAGCATTTTTGAATTTTACTCCACAAAACAGTATCATGTTGACAATTTGGTCGTTATTGATTTTTGGATAAATTAAATTATAAATTGTTAAAAATTTATCCTTGAACTTGTTTTATTGAACTCTTATATCATTGTCATCATCCTCATGTTTATAATATGTTGAAAGTCATCTGTGGCATTTAGTGCATAGATGGACTTGGTATGATTATGACCAGGGATTATTCGATATAATCATGACCGTAATGTTACAAATGATGTGGTAAAAGTCCTCATTGACCGTAGTGCATTGATGGACAGTTGTTGGCATGATCATGACCATTAATGAATACACGAATATCCTTAGCCCGTAGTGCATGGATAATTTGTGGTCGTGATACTAATGAATATCCTTGGGCGTAGTACAGGGATGATGAGGTTTATTTATTAAGCTGAGTCTCAGCGATAAAAGTGATAAAAAAAGCTTTTAAATCATAGAAGATAGTAGATTTTATTCCCTACTTGACTCTTCTAATGGATTGCTTGTTCCGCTGCAGTTAAACTTGATGTTTGTTATATTTTATCAGTTTAACACTGTTGAAGGCTAACGATAAATTATTCTGTATTATCTTAGTCATAATATTTCTTACTGGGCTAGTTGAGCTCACCCTTTCTTTCACTGTTCTCTTCAGGAAATGAGAATATAGCTGGAACAAGTCTGGGAACGGATTGACGATCCAGATGGTTGTTTTAGTAGTCCTCACTATTCTATAAAATAGTGTGACAATAAATGTAATGAGGACTCCATTGAGTGTGGATATTGTCTAGATAACAATATTCTTATTAAAAAATCTTAGATTATGCTTTGTCATATTTTACACGACTGTTGTATAATTAAGTTGTATTTGAATTTTGTACCATGTATTTTTGGCGACTCAAGATGGGTGATGTATACCTATTTTGGGGGCATCAAAATTGATATCAAAGCTTAGGGATATGATCTCTGGCTAAGATGTGAGACTAGAACTAGGAGGGGAGAGATAGGAAATTCCTTCACTAGTATGACCTACCTAAGTTTATTTGGTATTTAATTGGTCGGTCAGAGTATAGGGATAATATGTTGCAAGTCAATTAACCTTTGTTTTGTGGCAGTATTTGAAAATGACATCCGAGAATGCTGAGAATAGCAATGGAGCACAGGAGACCGTTGAGTCTCTACATATCAATAATCAGGATAATGTGCATCAGGAAGGCGATAATCCACATGCAAACAACAACACTAACCAAATGATGAATGATGGAATGTTTAGAGGCTTTATGCAATTTATGCAACATCAGGCGAGAGCGGCTCCTGTCCAAAATGTAGGTGAAAACACTGGAAATTCTTGGACGGTTACCGCTAAACAGTTCAAGGAGCTGGGACCACCGGAGTTTATTGGAGAGCCAAAATCACTTAAAGCGGAAGCGTGGATAAAGCAGATCACCAAGATATTTGATGTCTTGGGATGCTCCGAGGAGCAAAAGGTTCCCTTTGCCACCTTTATGTTGCGAGGAGAGACAGATTATTGGTGGGAATCGGTAAAGCGTACTCAACCTGCCGCACTGAAGATGTCTTGGGAGAGGTTCCAAGAACTATTCAACGATAAGTACTTTCCCGAAAGTATTCATCACATAAAAGAGGTAGAGTTCATCAAGTTGGAGTAGAACAATATGATCGTGTCGCAGTACGAAGCTAAGTTTACCGAGTTGTCCCGGTTTGCGTCTCACTTAGTTGATAATGAGGAGAGAATGACGCGAATTTTCTAAGAGGTTTGAAACCCGAGATACGTCAATACCTTATCTCTCATAAACTGTGTTTGTATTCAGATGTTGTGAATAGGGCTCAGTTATTGGAGCGCGATAACGAGTCAACCCAACCAAGAGAAAGCTATCGACAAAATGATAATACCAGTGGTAGCAGTCATCGAAGCGGTGATAGTAAACGTGGAGGGAATCAACATGCCAAAAATGGTAACCACTTCGGTGGTAATCATGGCCAAGACAATAAGAGTGGACATTTCAAGAAGAGTAGATTCAACAATGATGGAAAGATGCCAGCACAGCACCCGTTGTTAAGGAAGGATAACGACCACCTATCATATGATTCAAATGCGGAGGGGAGGGACACATCAGTCCAAACTGCGTGATGCAGTCCAAAGCGTGTTATAATTGTGGAAGAGAAGGTCACCTAGCCCGATTTTATTGTGCACCGAAGATAAGTCCAGCTGGGATGGAGGCACCAAAGTTTGTCCCAGAAAAGTCAAAACCGGTAGTTCAAGGGAGAGCGTTTTCCGTGACCTCCCAGAAAGCAAGGAACCAGAACGAGGTCATCATGGGTAATCTTATCATAAACTCTAGCGAATTATATACCTTATTTGATATCGGTTCTACCCATTCTTTTATTTCTCCTACTTGCGCTCAACGTTTAAATTTGACTCCAGAGAAATTAGACTTTGACTTATCTGTTAAAACTCCGTTGGGAGAAACCTTCATTACATCCACTATTTATAAGTCTTGTTTGATTCAAATCGGTAACCGCACGTTACCTGTCGATCTTATCTCCTTAAAAATACTTGCATTTGACGTGATTCTAGGGATTGATTAGTTAACTACTCATCATGCTTAAATTAATTATTTTCGTAAGGTTGTTAGCTTTCATATTTCTAATCAACCTATTATGCGAATTCAAACGACTAAACCATTAAAATCAATCACGGTCATCTCAAGCCATAAAGCTATTCGTTTATTGAAAAATGGATGTCAAGCTTTCTTAGCTCATGTCACAGATTTAAACAAAAATACGCCAGATTTGAATGATATTTCTATTGTTGATAAATTTCTTGACGTATTCCCCGAAGAATTCATGGCCTACCCCCGGAGAATGAAATTGAGTTTGGTATCAACCTTGAACCCGGTACAAAACCCATTTCCAAAGCCCCATATAGAATGGCTCCTATTGAACTTCAGGAGTTAAAAACCCAACTATAGGAATTGTTAGACATCGATTTCATTCGTCCTAGTACGTCTCCTTGGGGTGCTCATGTTCTATTCGTGAAGAAGAAAGATGGAAGTATGCGACTTTGTATTGATTATCGGGAGTTAAATCATATCACCATCAAAAATAGGTACCCGTTGCCTAGCATTGATGACCTGTTTGACCAGTTGCAAGGTGCCAAATTCTTTTCAAAAATTGATCTTCGTTCCGAATATCATCAGTTAAAGATTAGAACCGATGACATTCTAAAGACGACTTTCAGAACTCGGTATGGGCATTACGAATTCCTAGTCATATCTTTTGGATTGACTAATGCTCCTGCTGCCTTCATGGATATGATGAACCGAGTATTCAAGGAATATTTGGATCACTTTGTGGTCATCTTTATTGATGACATCCTCATTTACTCCAAAAGCCGTGAAGATCATGAGCAACACTTGAGAGGATGATACTCCAAAAGCTTTGTGAAAACAAGTTATATGCCAAGTTGAAGAAATGCGAGTTCTGGCTTGAGGAAGTAGCATTCCTTGGGCACGTGATATCAAATCATCGAATATTTGTTGACCCGACAAAGATTGAAAAAATTCAAAGCTGGGAGCAACTTAAGTCAGTGACTGAAGTATGTAGCTTTCTCGGCTTAGCTGGTTATTATCAGAGATTCGTAGAAGGGTTTTCTCGAATCACTACTCTATTAACTCAGTTGACTCGGAAAGATACAAAATTTGGTTGGAGCGAGGAATGTGAGAAGAGTTTTCAAGAACTTTAGAGGAGGCTTATTTTAGCACATGTTCTGACAATACCATCTGGCTAGGAGGGATTTGTCATCTACAGTGATTCTTCAGGCAAAAGGTTAGGATGTGTTCTCATGCAACATGGGAAAGTCATAGCCTATGCCTCACGATAAGTCAAAGAATATGAGAGGAATTATCCTACTCATGATCTAGAGTTGGCAGCTGTCGTTTTCGCACTTAAGATTTGGAGGCATTACTTGTATGGAGAGAAGGTGAAGATCTATACGGATCATAAAAGCCTCAAATATTTCTTCACTCAAAAGGAACTCAACATGCGGAAACAACGATGACTTGAGCTATTGAAAGATTACGATCATACCATTCAATACCATCCTAGAAAAGCGAACGTGGTAGCTGACGCATTGAGTAGAAGATCATATACGGGTACGAGTGCGTTATTGTCAACACAAAGGCCTATTTTGTATGACTTGTAAAGGATGGAGATAGAGTTAAAGACTCCAGGGACCCACGTGATGATGGCTAACATACGAGTTGAACCGACTTTAATCGATAAAGTTAAAACTACTCAAGCTACAGACCTGGAGCTGATGCGTATGAGGAAAAAAGTGCAAGAAGGTGTTATTCTGGAAGCAAGAATCGATGAAGAAGGAATACTTCGAGTCAACTCCAGACTTTGCGTTCCTAACGATTCTGATTTAAAGTATAAAATCATGATGGAGGCGCACAACACACCGTTTGAAATCCATCCTGGGGGTACCAAAATGTATCATGATCTTCGACAAATATTTTGGTGGAGAAATATAAAGAGTGTGACACCCCCAAAATAGGTATACATCACCCATTCTGAGTTGTCAACACACGGTTCAGAAACAACTACAACTTTATTATTACAACATGTAAACTATGAGTTTAAATACAGATATTGCCATCAAGACAATATCCACATACAAATAAATCCCCATCATAATTATTGATACATTATTTTACAAAAATGGTGAGGACTACTAAATAACTCTCCCTAGAACCTTCATTCCATACCCCGACTCGTACTCGCTATATTCTCGCCTCCTGAGAAGAAAAATGGAACAAAAAGGAAAAAGGGTGAGCTCAACTAGCCCAGTAAAGAATATTATGACTAAGATAATATACAACAAATTATCGTTAGTCTTCAACAGGGAAAAATCTGATAGAATACAATAGACAACAAATGTTAAATCAATATTTGCAGCGGAAAATATTAATTCATAGAAGAGTTACGTAGAGAATGAAATCTACTAATATCTATGAATTTAACAGTCCATCATCAATATTTTTATCCCTGTAACACCAATCAATATATATCTCAAATCAAATCAAATATTCATCTTTGCACTACAGGCCAAAGATATTCATCAGTCGGTCATGTTCATCTAAACATCTGTTCATCTTTGCACTACGGCCAAAGATATTCATCAATTGTTCATGTTCATCTCAACACCTGTACATCTTTGCACTACGGGCCAAAGATATTCATAATAAAATCAACCATCTTTGCACTACAGGCCAAAGATATTCAGTAACACCATCGTTTAGGACTGAGGATGATGAAAAATATTTTAAAGGAAACGAATCAAGTGAAACAAAATAACAAGTATTAAGGATTCGTACTTTAAACAATCTGAGTTCAAAAATACTTCATAAATAATCATAATGGTGTAAAATTCAAGAATGATCAAAACATGGATACAATCAAAACTAGTATCCGAAATAGATATTTTAGACAAAATGAAGAAATTTCATTTTTCGGTGAATAGTGCCGTATTTGTGAGTAGTATCGTATACGTGAATAATAACTCCGACACCAAAAGATAGTAATTTCACAAAAAAAAACATCCTCACGCTTCATGAATAGTACTCGTGAATAGTAACTCATGAATAGTAACTCATGAATAGTAACTCGTGAATAGTAACTCATGAATAGTAACTCCGACATGAAAAAGTTCCAAATTTGATAAAAAGTTCAGATCAATACTTCGGCATAATGATATTAGAAGAAATAATATCATTTTAAAACAATAATATCCCTTACCTCTGAAGATCAGTACTTCTAGTTGAAACACCGGATATAGGCTATGACTTGAACTTACTCCGTATAGCAATACTCAAAGTATACTCAAAATACTCACAAGAATACGCTCGATAATATAGAGAGAGAAAACTTCAGTTTCTGGTGTGATTTTCAATTCTAACCTAAGCACCTATTTATAGGAAATTGCTTAGAACACCAAAGCAGAAAATTTATTATAATATTAATATATTTAATAATCTTCTATGCCAACTTTGACAACTGATATCAGATCATAAAACACATGCTAGGGCTGCCCATTCAACAAAAAAAATGTTTTTATTAATATAAATATTTAAAACTTCCAAAAATCAATTATTTCGGAGCTTTAGAACTTCAATAATTCATAATAAATAGCCCTTTTGTCAGAAAATTCGAATCTCGCGCGTTTTTATAGGAAATTCAATTCTGCACAACTTTGCAGAAGGAAGTTTTTCCAAATTCCAAACAGAAATTGACCAAAATTCACAAACGAGCGATTTTACAGGCTATAATCAAATTTTAGTCAATAAATGGGGTCCACCGACATGTTTAACATGTTTTAAATATTTTTTGTAACAAAAATACTCCTCCTCCACATATACTCATATATCCCACATTCATCGTAATAATATCACCGTTAATATATTATTAAAATAATATATTTAAATGAATTATTTTATCAGAAAAAGATAAAATATTAATTTTCAACAACTGTCACATTAAAATTTTCTCCATCTATATTCACATAAAATCAATATTTTCCTCATCATATAAATCAATAATTTAATTATTCACAAATAATATTACAGAATCACAATACTGACAACCAGGCCGTTCCCAGGAAAGAGGGGGCTTTCCAATAAGAATTTCTTCTTACTGGCGCGCAATTAGGTGACCAAACCTCTTCTTAGACAGAACTTTCTAGACATTGCCAATAATGTTATCTAATAATATTATTCAGATAATATGAATTATTGATTCGATAATGACAAATACTGTGTAATGATAATTATTGAAACAACAACAATATAAAATATCAACGCAGCAATTATTGAATCAATAAAATAAAGTAATGAACAGTAATTACTGTAACCATTATTGAGTAGTGCCTTCTTACGTAAGAGTCAATAATTGGTGCAATACCGTGTGCTACTGTGCAACAACACATATTACCGTATTTTAACCACCGGGTATTCCAACAGTGTAAACGGTAACAACTACGCCGTTATTTTTAACAACTTATATTTGTCGTTTTCTTCCTCCAATCGCTTTCTGTTATGGGCCCACACATGGCTGCGCCGTCGTACGAATATTCCCCGACAGTACGAATATTCCACGACCAAACGAATATTCCCCGACAACAATGAATATTTTATATTATTTTGAAATATTTACGTATTTTACCCATAACTATCCACATTAATCACATCAACCCTTACTATTTCAAAATAATAATTAGAGGAAATTAAATTTCATTTATTAATTATTTGGGGTCTTACAAAGAGAGAGATATCGGGGTTTATCTCAAGGTGCCTAACTTGTCAACAAGTCAAGGCGGAGCATCAAATGCCAAAAGGTCCATTGCAACCACTTGAAATTCCAGAATGGAAGTGGGAGCACATTACCATAGATTTCGTTATTGGTCTTCCCAAGGTTTCTCAATGCATAGATTCAATTTGGGTCATTGTTGATAGATTGACCAAGTCTGCTCATTTCTTACCTATACGAGAAACTTAATACACTTGAAAGTCTTGCTCGTATGTACATAAACGAGGTTAATCTATCAACAATAACCCAAATAGCATTGATGCCTTGAGAAACCGTGGGAAGACCCGTAACGAAATCCATAGTAATATGTTCCCACTTCCATTTTGGAATCTCAAGTGGTTGCAATGGTCCCTTAGGCACTTGATGCTCCGCCTTTACACGTTGACAAGTTAAACATGTTGAGATAAACTTTACAATCTCTCTCTTCATATTGTTCCACCAAAATGTATGTCGAAGATCACGATACATTTTGGTACTTCCAGGATGGATTGCAAATGGTGTATTGTGTGCCTCCATCATGATCTTATACTTTAAATCAAAGTCGTTAGGAACACAAAGTCTGGAGTGGACTCGAAGTATTCCCTCTTCATCGATTCTCGCTTCTGGAATAGCACCTTCTTGTACTTTCTTCTTCATATGCATCAACTCCGGATCGGTGGCTTGAGCAACCTTAACTTTTTCTATTAAAGTTGGCTCTATGCGTATACTTGACATCATCGCACTCATTCCTGCATATGATCTTCTACTCAATGCGTCAGCTACCACGTTTGCTTTTTCAGGATGGTATTGAATAGTGTGGTCGTAATCTTTTAATAGCTCGAGCCAACGTCGCTGCCGCATGTTGAGTTCTTTTTGAGTGAAGAAATATTTGAGGCTTTTATGGTCTGAATATATCTCCACTTTCTCCCCATATAGATAGTGCCTCCAGATCTTTAGCGCGAAAACGACTGCTGCCAACTCTAGATCATGAGTAGGATAATTCCTCTCATACTCTTTAAGTTGTCGCGAGGCATAGGCTATGACTTTCCCATGTTGCATGAGAACACATCCTAACCCTTTACCCGAAGCGTCACTATAGATAACAAATCCATCCGTACCAGATGGTATTGTTAGAACAGGTGCCGAAATAAGTCTCCTCTTAAGCTCTTGGAAACTCTTCTCGCATTCTTCGCTCCAAACGAATTTTGTATCCTTCCGAGTTAGCTGGGTTAATGGAGTAGCGATTCGAGAAAACCCTTCCACGAATCTCCGATAATAACCAGCTAAGCCAAGAAAGCTACGAACTTCAGTCACCGTCTTCGGTTGCTCCCAACTCTGTATTGCTTCAATCTTCGCCGGGTCAACAGATACTCCATGTTTTGGCACCACATACCCAAGAAATGCTACTTCCTCAAGCCAGAACTCGCATTTCTTTAACTTGGCATATAGTTTGTTTTCACGAAGCCTTTGGAGTACCAGCTTCAAATGGTGCTCATGATCTTCACGGCTTTTGGAATATATGAGGATGTCATCAATAAAGACAACAACAAATTGGTCTAAATAATCCTTGAATACTCGGTTCATCATATCCATGAAAGCCGCAGGAGCATTAGTCAATCCGAAAGACATGACTAAAAATTCATAATGCCCATACCGAGTTCTGAAGGCAGTCTTTGGAATATCCTCAGTTCTAATTTTCAGCTGATGATATCCAGAACGAAGATCGATTTTTGAAAAGAATTGTGCTCCTTGGAACTGGTCAAACAAGTCATCAATACGAGGTAGAGGATACCTATTCTTGATAGTGATATGGTTCAATTCCCGATAGTCAATACAAAGTCGCATACTCCCGTCTTTCTTCTTTACGAATAAAACAGGAGCACCCCAAGGAGATGTACTAGGACGAATGAAACCGATGTCCAACAATTCCTGTAGTTGGACCTTTAACTCCTGAAGTTCAATAGGAGCCATTCGATATGGGGTTTTAGAAATGGGCTTTGTACCAGGTTCAAGATCAATAAAGAATTCAACTTCTCGTTCTGGGGGTAGACCGGGAAGTTCTTCAGGAAATACGTCAGGAAAGTCAATAACAACAGGAATATTATTCAATTTTGACGTGTCTTTATTTAAATCCATAACATGGGCTAAGAAAGCTTGACATCCGTTTTTCAATAAACGAATAGCTTTATGATTAGATATGACAGTGATTGATTTTAATGGTTTAGTTGCCTGAATTCGAACAACAGGTTGATTAGGAATATGAAAACTAACAACCTTACGAAAACAATCAATTTTGGCATGATGAGTTGTTAACCAATCAATCCCTAAAATCACATCAAAAGCAAGTATCTTTAAAGAGATAAGGTCAACAGGTAAGGTGATGGTGCCAACTTGAATCAAACAAGATTTATAAACAGTGGATGTGATGAAAGTTTCTCCTAAAGGAGTTTCCACAGATAGGTCAAAGTCTAATTTCTCGGGAGTCAAGTTTAAACGTTGAGCACAAGCAGGAGAGATAAACGAATGGGTAGCACCGGTATCAAGTAAGGTATAAACTTCGCAAGAATTTATAAATAGCTTACCCGTGATTACCTCGTTTGGGTTCCTCGCATTTTGACCAGTCACAACAAACGCTCTTCCAGGAACCATTGACTTTGGCTTTTCTGGGACAATCTTTTGAGTCACCGTCCCCGTTGAACTAGGTTTCGCTACCGTACAATCTCGAGCGATATGTCCTTCCTTTCCACAATTATAGCATAACTTGAACTGTTGTGGACAGTTTGGACTGATATGTCCCTCTTTTCCGCATTTGTAGCATACGACGGGTGGTCGTTCCCCTCCCTTGGAACCAGTTGCTGCTGGTGCTGCCATTTTCACATTGTCATTGTTGAATCTCCTCTTTTTAAAATCTCCTCTTGACTCGCTTCTTCTATTTTTGTGGCTATAATTACCACCAGAGTGGTTACCATTTTTGTCCGTCTTTTTCTTTCTCCACTGGTTATTGTTGTTTTGCTGACTGCTATCTCCAGTATGATCCTGATTGTGGTATCTCGGTTGACCGTACTCGTTATCTCGCTCCAACAATTGAGCCCTGTTAACAACATCTGAATAGAGAGAAAATTTATGAGAGATGAGATATTGTCGTATACCGGGTTTCAAACCTCTCAGAAACATCCGCGTCATACGTTCCTCATTCTCCACCAAATGAGGTGCAAACCTGGATAACTCTGCAAACTTTGCCTCGTACTGAGACACCGTCATGTTATTTTGTTCTAATCTGATGAACTCCACTTCCTTCATATGACGAACACTTTCAGGAAAGTATTTGTCATTAAATAGTTTTTGAAACGTCTCCCAAGACATGCTGAGTGCGGCTGGATGGGTACGCTTCACAGACTCCCACCAGTAGTCTGCCTCGCCACGGAACATAAAGGTGGCGAACGGAACCTTCTGCTCCTCCGTGCATCCCAAGACATCGAATATCTTGGTAATTTGCTTGACCCACGTTTCCGCTATGATCGGATCTGGCTTTCCCTTAAATTCTGGTGGTCCCAACTCTTTGAACTGCTTGGCTGTGACAACTCGTGAATTGCTATCATTTCCTCCTGTATTTTGAACACGAGTCTCCCTCGTCTGATTTTGCATGAACTGCAAAAAGCTTCTAAATATTGCGTCGTTCATCGTCTGATCAGTGGTGTTGTTCACAGGAGGAACATTGCCAGCCTGTTGCACGTTCTCCTCATTGGTAAGTACAGGCATCTCCACGGTCTCATTAACTCCACTGTTAACATTCTCGGTTGCCATTCTTAAATAATGCCATAAAACAATGGTTAAATAAACAATTCAATATATCACATACTATCCCTATATACTGACCAACTAACAAATAAGCTTAGGTAGGACACACTAGCGAAGGAATTATTTGTCTCTCCCCTCCTAGTTCTATTCCCCGATCTCCGCCAGAGATCATATCCCTAAGCTCTGATACCAACTGTGACACCTCCAAAATAGGTATACATCACCCATTCTGAGTTGTCAACACACGGTTCAGAAACAACTACAACTTTATTATTACAACATGTAAACTATGAGTTTAAATACAGATATTGCCATCAAGACAATATCCACATACAAATAAATCCCCATCATAATTATTGATACATTATTTTACAAAAATGGTGAGGACTACTAAATAACTCTCCCTAGAACCTTCATTCCATACCCCGACTCGTACTCGCTATATTCTCGCCTCCTGAGAAGAAAAATGGAACAAAAAGGAAAAAGGGTGAGCTCAACTAGCCCAGTAAAGAATATTATGACTAAGATAATATACAACAAATTATCGTTAGTCTTCAACAGGGAAAAATCTGATAGAATACAATAGACAACAAATGTTAAATCAATATTTGCAGCGGAAAATATTAATTCATAGAAGAGTTACGTAGAGAATGAAATCTACTAATATCTATGAATTTAACAGTCCATCATCAATATTTTTATCCCTGTAACACCAATCAATATATATCTCAAATCAAATCAAATATTCATCTTTGCACTACAGGCCAAAGATATTCATCAGTCGGTCATGTTCATCTAAACATCTGTTCATCTTTGCACTACGGCCAAAGATATTCATCAATTGTTCATGTTCATCTCAACACCTGTACATCTTTGCACTACGGGCCAAAGATATTCATAATAAAATCAACCATCTTTGCACTACAGGCCAAAGATATTCAGTAACACCATCGTTTAGGACTGAGGATGATGAAAAATATTTTATAGGAAACGAATCAAGTGAAACAAAATAACAAGTATTAAGGATTCGTACTTTAAACAATCTGAGTTCAAAAATACTTCATAAATAATCATAATGGTGTAAAATTCAAGAATGATCAAAACATGGATACAATCAAAACTAGTATCCGAAATAGATATTTTAGACAAAATGAAGAAATTTCATTTTTCGGTGAATAGTGCCGTATTTGTGAGTAGTATCGTATACGTGAATAGTGTCGTATACGTGAATAATAACTCCGACACCAAAAGATAGTAATTTCACAAAAAAAAACATCCTCACGCTTCATGAATAGTACTCGTGAATAGTAACTCGTGAATAGTAACTCATGAATAGTAACTCGTGAATAGTAACTCATGAATAGTAACCCCGACATGAAAAAGTTCCAAATTTGATAAAAAGTTCAGATCAATACTTCGGCATAATGATATTAGAAGAAATAATATCATTTTAAAAAAATAATATCCCTTACCTCTGAAGATCAGTACTTCTAGTTGAAACACCGGATATAGGCTATGACTTGAACTTACTCCGTATAGCAATACTCAAAGTATACTCAAAATACTCACAAGAATACGCTCGATAATATAGAGAGAGAAAACTTTAGTTTTTGGTGTGATTTTCAATTCTAACCTAAGCACCTATTTATAGGAAATTGCTTAGAACACCAAAGCAGAAAATTTATTATAATATTAATATATTTAATAATCTTCTACGCCCACTTTGACAACTGATATCAGATCATAAAACACATGCTAGGGCTGCCCATTCAACAAAAAAAATGTTTTTATTAATATAAATATTTAAAACTTCCAAAAATCAATTATTTCGGAGCTTTAGAACTTCAATAATTCATAATAAATAGCCCTTTTGTCAGAAAATTCGAATCTCGCGAGTTTTTATAGGAAATTCAATTCTGCACAACTTTGCAGAAGGAAGTTTTTCCAAATTCCAAACAGAAATTGACCAAAATTCACAAACGGGCGATTTTACAGGCTATAATCAAATTTCAGTCAATAAATGGGGTCCACCGACATGTTTAACATGTTTTAAATATTTTTGGTAACAAAAATACTCCTCCTCCACATATACTCATATATCCCACATTCATCGTAAAAATATCACCGTTAATATATTATTAAAATAATATATTTAAATGAATTATTTTATCAGAAAAAGATAAAATATTAATTTTCAACAACTGTCACATTAAAATTTTCTCCATCTATATTCACATAAAATCAATATTTTCCTCATCATATAAATCAATAATTTAATTATTCACAAATAATATTACAGAATCACAATACTGACAACCAGGCCGTTCCCAGGAAAGAGGGGGCTTTCCAATAAGAATTTCTTCTTACTGGCGCGCAATTAGGTGACCAAACCTCTCCTTAGACAGAACTTTCTAGACATTGCCAATAATGTTATCTAATAATATTATTCAGATAATATGAATTATTGATTCGATAATGACAAATACTGTGTAATGACAATTATTGAAACAACAACAATATAAAATATCAACGCTGCAATTATTGAATCAATAAAATAAAGTAATGAACAGTAATTACTGTAACCATTATTGAGTAGTGCCTTCTTACGTAAGAGTCAATAATTGGTGCAATACCGTGTGCTACTGTGCAACAACACGTATTACCGTATTTTAACCACCGGGTATTCCAACAGTGTAAACGGTAACAACTACGCCGTTATTTTTAACAACTTATATTTGTCGTTTTCTTCCTCCAATCGCTTTCTGTTATGGGCCCACACATGGCTGCGCCGTCGTACGAATATTCCCCGACAGTACGAATATTCCACGACCAAACGAATATTCCCCGACAACAATGAATATTTTATATTATTTTGAAATATTTACGTATTTTACCCATAACTATCCACATTAATCACATCAACCCTTACTATTTCAAAATAATAATTAGAGGAAATTAAATTTCATTTATTAATTATTTGGGGTCTTACAAAGAGAGAGATAGCGGGGTTTATCTCAAGGTGCCTAACTTGTCAACGAGTCAAGGCGGAGCATCAAATGCCAAAAGGTCCATTGCAACCACTTGAAATTCCAGAATGGAAGTGGGAGCACATTACCATAGATTTCGTTATTGGTCTTCCCAAGGTTTCTCAATGCATAGATTCAATTTGGGTCATTGTTGATAGATTGACCAAGTCTGCTCATTTCTTACCTATACGAGAAACTTAATACACTTGAAAGTCTTGCTCGTATGTACATAAACGAGGTTGTAAGATTGCATGGTATGCTAGTATCCATAGTTTCTAATCGAGACCCTAGATTCACTTCAAGATTTTGGGTTAGTTTATAAAAAGCTATGGGCACAGATTTATGATTTAGTTCGGCATATCATCCTCAAACGGACGGGCAGTCGGAGAGGACTATTCAAACTCTTGAAGATTTATTAAGAATCTGTGTCCTTGACTTCAAAGAAAGTTGGGACAAGTTCTTACCATTGGTGGAGTTTTTCTACAATAATAGTTATCAAGCAAGTATTGTCATGGCTCCATTTGAGGCGTTGTATGAAAGAAAGTGTCATTCTCAAGTATATTGGGATGATGTGGGTGAAGCAACGTTGTTGGGACCGAAATTGGTACGTATGACTATGGAAAAGATTCAAACGATCCGACAACGATGATTTAGTTCGGCATAAAACCTCACAAGATCGACAAAAGAGTTATGCTGATCTTCATCGAAAGGACGTGGAATTCAATATTGGAGATCATGTGTTGTTACGTGTTGCTCCATGGAAAAGAGTTACAAGATTTAGAAAGAGAGGAAAGCTCAATCCTCGATTCATTCACTACAAGAAAATCGGCTAATTCCGACGGAACTACATTCGATGGACACATTCCCTCGAAGATACTATGTATTTCGATGAATTATTCAGTCGAAACTACTTTAATTTTGACGGATGTTCGTTAAAAATATATGTATCCCATTGGCGCCAATGTTCCCGCCAGCGCGAACCTTATTTTTGACTGAATAATGTGTATTCCGACGAACTATTCAGTTGAAGATACCATAATTACGACGAAGTTAAGTACGACGGACAGTCCGTCGAAAATAATCCTAAAACCTAATTAACCGGTATGTCTTCCGGCCCCCTCGTTTCTCTCACTTTGCTTTCATTTCTCTCTTTCTATCTCTCTCATTTCTCTCTCACCTTTACGCGATATCTTACTTGATTCTCTCTCAGTCTCACTTCTCTCACTGCTCTCATCTCCACCACCACCATCGCTGCCACCACCACGTACTGCCACCACCACCACCACCGGTTCCACCACCACCACCACCTTCAGTTCCACCACCACCACCACCACCACGTACTGCCACCACCACCGCGACGTACTGCCACCACCATCACTGTCGATCGGTTCCACCACCAGTAGACGCCACTGACACCGTCGGTTGAACCACCATCACTGACACCACCACCAGCAGCCACCACCAGACACCACCGTAAGTTAGTTTGCACATTAATTCAATTTCAAGGTTAGTTTTCTGTCCAAGTATTAGATTTTTAGGGTTAATTTGTTGCAAATTGTGAATTTGTGGCTTAACTTGTTTTAGGTTTAGTTTGAGTTTGAATATGAGATTAACCCAATTTGGATAATATGTTGTTGCTCTGAAATTGTGGGTTAAAAATTTGGGTCCATTTGTTGGAATTGGGAGTGATCTGAAATCTGAAATTTGGGTCCTATTCTTCTTGTTTATATTGCTGATTGCTGAAATTGGAATTTTGATTTTGGGTTTGTGGACTGCATATTATTTGGAATTTGGAAATTGCAGAATATTGATATTATGAAGTGTATAACATATCAAATTTGGGTTCCTTATTATAATGTAACTGATTTTATGACTATTTTTAATCTTGATATATTTGCTATTTTTGACTGAATTTATGACAGAAATTCTGTCAGAATTATGAAATTGCAGACTATTTGCGGGCCCTGCATATATTGTATTAGTAATTAGTTTTCCAAAATTAATAAATCAAAAACTAAATACCATTTACTTAGTTTCTTACTACTAAAATAAAATAAAGTAAATATAATTTAATTTAGTTTATTAAATAAAATAAATTTTAAAAATAAAATAAATAACATAATATAATACAAAATAAAGTAAAATAAAATAAAAAAACTTTGATTTAATTTAATAAATAAAATACAATTCAATAAAAAATAAAATTAAATAAAAATAATAAAATAAAATAAAATAAATTTATTTTAATTTAAATAATCTAAATTAAATTAAATAAAAAACATTAAAAATTATATAATATAATACAAGAAAAAATAAAATAAAATAAAATAAAATAATTTTAATTTAATTTAGTTTAATAAATAAAATAAAATAAAATAATTTAATTTAATAAAATAAATTTAATAAATAAATAAGCCAATTATATAATATACTAGAAATTAAAATAAAAAAATATAATAATAAACTAAGTCTGAGTGAATGTCGAACAGTAGTCTCTATAGATTCCAAATAAAAATTTTCATAAACTAAGTACCACTTACTTAGTTTATCATCATTGGCAAAATAAACTAAGTAGCTAGAAGTGAATGTCGAACAGTAGTCTCTATAGATCCCAAATAACAATTCTCATAAACTAAGTACCACTTACTTAGTTTATCATTGACAAAATAAACTAAGTTGCATTTGATTAGTTTGCTAAAATTTTCAATAAATGAAATAATACTCTCCCTACATATATGTACTCTTTCTTGTATGCAGGTTGGGACATAACAATTGTAGCTAATAGTACTCCAACCGGTTCTTCGGCAACAATTAAAAAAAGGGGTCGTAGTTCTTGTTTGTGTCCTATACGTGAATAATAAAGGTAATTGAATTACTGCAAACATTCCTCATTGTTCCATCATAATAAATGGAAACATCCGGAAGGAGTGCCAGTAATTTGTTGAACAAAGTTCTAGGTTAAGCAACCCTCTAGATGAGCAAACGATCGATCACTTCTCTGCTAGGAATGAATCATCTCCCCATATGAGTCCAATCCATGATATAAACAGCTTCTCACCACTCTGAATTCCTCAGATGGGTAGTTCTCATAGAACGTCTCACCTCTTGTATAAGAACTATCCATTTGAGGAATTCGGAGTGGTGAGAAGCTGTCTATATCATGGATTGGACCCATATGGGGAGATGATTCATTCCTAGCAGAGAAGTGATCGTTCGTTCATCTAGAGGGTTGCTTAAGCTGAAACTTTGTTCAATAGCTTAATGGAACTCCTTGGGGAAGTTGTCATTTGTTATGATGGAACAGTGAGGAATGTTTATAGTAATTGAATTAACTTTATTATTCGAGTATAGGACATAACAGGAACTACGACCCTTTTTTTTCCCGATTACCGTCTCAAGTAGAGATTCCACATAACAATTCTCAAAAACTAAGTAGCATTTGCTTAGTTTGCCATAATTTTCAAATCTAATTCACCCATGAATATCCAAATTAACTTAATGTGTACTTCTGTGTAGTTAAAAATGCCAGCTGACCGGAGTTGGATGTATCGTAGGATACCCAGTGATGGGAGGGGATTAGTCTCAGCTTATCGTGTTGGGGTTTTAGATTTCTTGAACAAAGCACTAGAACATACGGATGATCTGAACGGGAAGATGCGATGCCCGTGTGTCAAGTGTAAAAATCTGATTTGGAAGAAAGTCGACGAGATTAAATTCGACTTATTTTCTCGTGGATTTGTGGATAGGTACTTCGTATGGACTCATCACGGGGAATCAGAAGTGATTGAAAATATTGTGGAACAACCAATTCCACGGGATTCATACGTCGAACACTATGATCCAGTTGAGATGTTGGTAGATGCTTATGGCCATA
The DNA here is from genome assembly GCA_020205505.1 of Panax japonicus. Lineage (NCBI taxonomy): Eukaryota > Viridiplantae > Streptophyta > Magnoliopsida > Apiales > Araliaceae > Panax > Panax japonicus. The sequence continues at coordinate 47,920,983 of CM035100.1, forward strand.
CTACTATTGACTGGGCTGAATATGAACCTTCTTCAAGAAGTGCGAAGCAAGTGCCAAATGATACAGCTGCTGCCTTTTACAAGTTGCTATCTGAATCTGGGGTCGCGTTGTATCCGGGAAATGATACGGACACCAAGATTTCTGCAGTGACGAAGCTCTTATACTTCAAGAATGAGCACGACTGTAGTGAGAGAGGTTTCAACGATTTGGTCACTATAATTGGACAGTTCTTACCCAAAGATCATACTCTTCCTATGAATTATTACGAAGTGAAGAAGATGGTTAAGGGGTTAAATATGGGGTATCAGAAAATTAATGCTTGTGAGCAAGATTGCATGTTATACTATGGGGAGGATAGAGATAAGGGACAGTGTGATATATGCTGCTTATCGCGCTACAAGGTTACAAAATGTGGGGAGAAGGAGATACATGTTCCCAGGAAAATCTTACGGTACTTTCCACTTAAGCCGAGACTTCAGCGGCTATTCATGTCGTCTTGATTCATTGACCCATTTTTAATCCTCGATCGAGTAGGAACTATGGCCTATAGACTCGCTTTACCGCCAAGTATGTCTCGTGTTCATAACATTTTTCACATATCTATGTTACGTAAATATGTGAAAGACCCAAACCACATTATTGAATTAGAACTGAACGAGATAGCGGAAAATTTAATGTATGAAGAGGTACCTGTTCAAATCTTGGATAAGAAGGATCATATTCTACGCTCCAAGGTTATACCTCAAGTCAAAGTTTTATGGAGAAGCCACGATGTTGAGGAAATGACCTGGGAGTTAGAATCTGAAATGAAGTGAAGGTATCCTCACCTCTTCGAAATACCAGGTATGCACCCTAATTTTGAGGACGAAATTTCATAAGAAGGGGATGTTGTAAGTCCCCAAATTTTATGAATAAATATTAATTTTTCTCGAAATATATTTTTGAATATTATGGTGTGGATTTGATATAATGTTATAGTTGTGGGTATTATTTACAAATTTTGCAAAGTAAGCAAGTGGTTATATTATATTCGATTGGTCAGGGAATATTCGTTTTAACAGGGAATATTCGTACGATGGCACAATTATTGGTGGACCCCACAACGGAAGTATTGTCGTAGTTAGAAAACGACAGAATTAACTTTTTATAAAAATAACGGCGAAAGTTTTACCATTAAACTGTTGAACTTCTCGGTGGTAAAAGTACAGTAATACGCGTGGTTGTATAGTAGCACACGATATTGATTATTGATGCTTACGTGAGAAGTCACTCAGTTATACTCAATTATTGCTACAGTAATGCTGCATCATATCTCTTATATTATTGATTCAATTATTGTCACAGTATCATCTTCATCATATCTCTTATATTTCGACCCCCAAAACGTGCAATTATCAAAACTATATTTTCCTATAAATAGAAGCTCATTCTTCTTTTATTCTCACCAATTCACCAAGTCTCAAAATTGCAATTATTATAGAGAGAAATTATAGAGAGAACGAAGAAGAGAAGTCTGTTACCTCACTATTCCAGTATCCAGTTTCTTCTAAGGTAAGGGGTATTATTTCTTTCAGATTCATGAAGAGAGTTATTTTCTTTCAAAACTCGTAAGGGTTGTTATTCCATTCTTTATTATTCTGTTGGAATAACCTGCCTGTACGGTCTATCGCATACCTGGTAAATCCTTTTGTTATTCCATTCTTTATTATGCTGTTGGAATAACCTGTCTGTGCGGTCTATCGATCGCATGCCTGGTGAATTCTTTTGTTATTCCATTCTTTATTATTCTGTTGGAATAACATGTTTGTGCGGTCTATCGCATGCACGGTGAATTCATCTATTATTCCATTCTTTATTATTCTGTTGGAATAAACTGTCTATGTGGAGTACCGCATGCATGGTGAATGATCCTTTGTATGCATTCCTTATTAAATTTTGGAAATGATCAGTCTACGTGGATTACCGCATGACAGGCAAAAATCTATTTGTAGTTTCATATATTCTATTATACTCAGTTGGTTAAAGTTTTGGCTTCTATACTCCATGAAATTAGTAGAATATCCTGGATATTTGCGCTTCATCTAATATCTTTTCGTGGAAATATTCTTCTGAACATTGTTGAATTTACTCCACAAAACAGTATCATGTTGACAATTTGGACGTTATTGATTTCTAGATAAATTAAATTATAAATCTTTAAAAATTTATCCTTGAACTTGTTTTATTGAATTCTTATATCATTGTCATCATCCTCATGTTTATAATATGTTGAAAGTCATTTGTGGCCTGTAGTGCATAGATGGACTTGGTATGATTATGACCAGGGATTATTCGGTATAATCATGACCGTAATGTTACAAATGATGTGGTAAAAGTCCTCATTGGCCGTAGTGCATTGATGGACAGTTGTTGGCATGATCATGACCATTGATGAATACACGAATATCCTTGGCCCGTAGTGCCTGGATAATTTGTGGTCGTGATACTAATGAGTATCCTTGGGCGTAGTACAGGGATGATGTGGTTTATTTATTAAGCTGAGTCTCAGCGATAAAAGTGATAAAAAACCTTTTAAATCATAGAAGATAGTAGATTTTATTCTCTACTTGACTCTTCTAATGGATTGCTTGTTCCTCTGCAGTTAAACTTGATGTTTTTTATATTTTATCAGTTTAACATTGTTGAAGGCTAACGATAAATTATTCTGCATTATCTTAGTCATAATATTTCTTACTGGGCTAGTTGAGCTCACCCTTTCTTTCACTGTTCTCTTCAGGAAATGAGAATATAGCTGGAACAAGTCTGGGAACGGATTGACGGTCCAGATGGTTGTTTTAGTAGTCCGCACTATTCTATAAAATAGTGTGACAATAAATGTAATGAGGACTCCATTGAGTGTGGATATTGTCTAGATGATAATATTCTTATTAAAACTCTTAGATTATGTTTTGTCATATTTTACACGACTGTTGTATAATTATGTTGTATTTGAATTTTGTACCATGTATTTGGCGACTCAAGATGGCAGATGTATACCTATTTTAGGGGCGTCATAGTTGGTATGATGATGACCAGGGATTATTCGGTATAATCATGACCATTGATGATTACATGAATATCCTTGTCCCGTTGTGCAGGGATGATTCGATGATGTGGTTTATTTATTAAGTTGAGTCTCAGCGATAAAGTGGATGAAAAACTTTTTAAATCATAGAAGATAGTAGATATCATGCTCTACTTGACTCTTCTAATGGATTGCTTGTTCCGCTGCAGTTAAACTTGTTGTCTATTATATTCTATCAGTTTAACATTGTTGAAGGCTAACGATAACTTATTTTGTATTATCTTGGTCATAATATTTCTTACTGGGCTAGTTGAGCTCACCCTTTTGCTTTCATTATTCTCTTCAGGAAATGAGAACGTAGCTGGGACTAGTCGGGGAACAGAGTGACGGTCTGGGATGGTGGCTATAGTAGTCCTCACCATTTTATGAAATAGTGTGATAATAAATGTAATGAGGACTTCATTTGAGTTTGAATACTGTCTATGAGACAATATTTGTGTAAAAACTCTAAGCCATGCTGTTGTCGTATTGTATAAAAGAAGTTTGTATTTGATTTATGTGTCATCTATTTGGCGACTCAGAATGGGTGATGTATACCTATTTTGGGGGCGTCACATGCACAGTAGCACACGGTATTGCATAGTATTTTTGAATTATTGATTCTTACATAGAAAGACACTACTCAATAATTGTTACAGTAATTACTATTCAATATTTTATTTTATTGATTTAATAATTGCTACGTTGATATTTTATATTATTGTTATTTCAATAATTGTCACTGAACAATATTTCTCATTATCAGATCAATAATTCATATTATTTGAATAATAATGTTAGATAAAACTATTGGCAATGTATAAGGAAATTATGTCTAGAAAAGGGGGTTGGTTACCTAATTGCGCGCCAGTAAGGAGAAATCCTTATCGGAAAGCCCCCTCTTTCCTGGGAACGACCTGGTTGTCATATTGTGATTCTGTAATATTATTTATGAATAATTAATTATTAATTTATATGATAAGGAATTTTTTTATGTGGATATAAATGAAGGAATTAATGTTGAGGTGTTTTATCAGTATTTTGTCGGAATTGAGGTATTAAAAATCGTCCGTATGTGGATTTCGGGCATTTTCTGTTTGGAATTTGGAAAAACTTTCTTCTACAAAGTTATAGAGAATTAAATTTTATATGGAATGGACATAAAATTCTTATTTTTCTGATAAAAGGACTATTTACTATGAATTATTAAAGTTGCTGATTATTGTTTAAATTTAAAACATTTTGGAAATTTTCTAGAATGGGTGGGCCCCACTTTTGGTTGGTGAGAAATGTGCTGAAATTTTATTTCTAAAGTGGTGTGCGTGAATAGTAGCAGGTAAAGCCATCAGGTAGCAGGTTAGTCTGCTTTGGCGTTCTAGCATTTTTCTATAAATATGGTGCTTAGTTATAATTGGAAATCACACCAGAATCATAAGTTTTCACTACAAAAAAATCGGCCATTGCCGACGGACCATGTCGTCGCCAATGACCCTCTTGCCGTCGGCAATGAGGTCATTGGCGATGGCATGGTCCGTCGCCGTATAGGTCGTTGCCTCTGGTTCTCGTTGCTCTCCGTCGGCAAGTGTGTCATCACCGCCGGGGTCATTGGCGACGGCTGTCCGTAGGCAATGACTCATTGGCGACGAACAAACTGTCAGTAATAACCACTTCAGATAATCAAAAATCAGTCATTGCTGACGGCATAGTCGTTGCCAATAACCCACTTCTCCCATCGCCAATGAGTTTTTTTTTAAAAATTGCACAATACCCCCTGTTCATTTACATATATATAATTATACCTGTTATAAACTAAAGAAAAATAAATAATTCTTCACGAACGCATATCAATAACAATAATAGCTTTTGTTATATCAACCATCAAATATGTAAACAACATAATGACTTATAGATAAAAGTCGTACGATGTAAATACAAAATGTAATAATAAACAATCAATATAGTTAGATACATACACCATCAACCTAACTAGATACTAAACTCTAGTTTGTACAACTCAAAAGCTGTATAAATATAAATATATGAAAGTCAAAATATAAACATAATGGGTACTACAACTCAAGATCAGGAATGTCAGTATCATCATTGTCGCCGGTCCCACCTACAGTCCCATCGCCGGTCCCACCTCCGATCTGACTGCCTGTCCCACCCTCTATAGTCTCATCAGCATCAGCCCGACGGTCATCACCATCTCCACCATGGGAATCGCATGTGACGCAGCCTCCACCCGCCGAAGTTTTATCAACAAGACCTTACAAAATTAAAATGTTAATAACGAATTCGAAAAAATAGCATATTTAATTTAGTTTTGTTTGTGTTCTTCAAGTGTTAATGAGTTTTACCTACGGGCTGATAACTCGGCCTTCGTATGTCGGAAATCGAGTCCCATAAGTTGTAACGCGTGTCTAATACCTACGCGGTGTTATGTGTGTGTTTGCGTGGATTTTGGACGGTCGAGGCGGGTTTTGGGCTCTTTTTCGGCCTTTTGCCTAAGCGTTGATGATTTTTGTAAACTGGACAATAACTTGCTCTCCGTATATCAGAATTGAGTCACGTAAGTTGTAACACGTGTTTAATACCTACGCAGTGCTATATGCGTATTTGCATGACGTTTGGACGCCCGAGATGGGTTTTGGGCTCTTTTTCGGCTTTTTACCTACGTGTTGTCGAGTTTTACAAACTAAGCGATAAATCGGTCTCCGTATATCAGAATCGAGTCACGTAAGTTATAAAGTGTGTCTAATACCTACGCGGTGCTATGTGTGTGTTTATGTGGCGTTTGGACGACTGAGGCGAGTTTTGGGCTCTTTTTTGTCTTTTTGCCTAAACGTTGGCGAGTTTTACTTACGAGCTGATAACTTGACCTCCGTATGTCAGAATCGAGTCCTGTAAGTTGTAACGCGTGTGTAATACCTACGTGGTGCTATGTGTGTGTTTGTGTAATGTTTGGACGGTCGAGACGGGTTTTGGGCTCTTTTTCGATTTTTTACCTAGTTATTGGCGAGTTTCGTAAATTGGGCGATAACTCGACCTCCGTATATCGGAATCGAATTCCGTAAGTTGCAACGCGTGTCTAATACCTACGCGGTGCTATGCGTGTATTTACGTGGCATTTGGACGGCCGAGGCGGGTTTTTGGCTCTTTTTTGGCCTTTTGCTTAAGTGTTGAGGAATTTACAAACTAAGTGATAACTCAACCTTTGTATATCTGAATCGAGTCGCATAAGTTGTAACACATGTCTAATACCTACGCGGTGCTATGTGTGTGTTTGCGTAGCGTTTGGAGGGCCGATGCGAGTTTTGAGCTCTTTTTCGGTTTTTCGCCTAAGTGTTGGCGAGTTTTGTAAACTTGGCGATATCTCGACCTCCGTATCTCGGAATCAAGTCCTATAAGTTGTAACGCGTGTCTAATACCTACGCGGTGCTATATATATTTGTGTGACGTTTGAACGGCCGAAGCGTATTTTGAGCTCTTTTTCGGCTTTTTGCTTAAGTGTTGATGAATTTTGTAAACTGGGAGATAACTCGGTCTCTGTATATTGGAATCGAGTCTCGTAAATTGTAACGCGTGTCTAATACCTACACGATGCTACGTGTTTGTTTGTGTGGCGTTTGGACCGCCGAGACGGATTTTGGGCTCTTTTTTGGCTTTTTGCCTAAGTGTTGGCGAGTTTTGTAAACTGGGCGATAACTCAGTCTCCGTATATTAGAATCGAGTCCCGTAAGTTATAACACATTTCTAATACCTATGCGGTGATATGTGTGTGTTTGCGTGGCGTTTGGACGGTCGAGGCGGGTTTTGGGCTCTTTTTTGGCTTTTTTCCTAAGTGTTAGCGAGTTTTGCAAACTGAGCGATAAATCGACCTCCATATATCTTAATTGAGTCTCGTAAGTTATAATGCGTGTCTAATACCTACACTGTGCTATGCGTGTATTTGCGTGGCGTTTGGACGGCCGAGCCATGTTTTGGGCTTTTTTTCGACTTTTTGTCTAAGGTTGGCGAGTTTTGCAAACTGGGCGATAACTCGCTCTTCGTATATTGGAATTGAGTCCCGTAAGTTGTAACGTGTGTCTAATACCTTCGCGGTGCTATGTATGTGTTTGCGTGGCATTTGGACGGTCGAGGTGGGTTTTTTGGCTCTTTGTCCAAGTATTGACGAATTTTGCAAACTGGGCGATAAGTCGACCTCCGTATATCGAAATCGAGTCCCGTAAGCTGTAACGCGTATCTAATACCTATGCGGTACTATGTGTGTGTTTGCGTGGCGTTTAAACGACTGATGTAGGGTTTGGGCTCTTTTTCGGCTTTTTACCTAAGTGTTAGTGAGTTTTATAAATTGGGCGCTAACTCGGTCTTCGTATATCGAAATCAAGTCACGTAAGTTGTAACGCATGTGTAATACCTACGCGGTGCTATGTGTGTGTTTGCGTGGCGTTTGGATGGCCGGGACGAGTTTTGGGCTTTTTTTTGGCTTTTTGTCTAAGTGTTGGCGAGTTTTACCTACAGGCTGATAACTCAACCTCCATATGTTGGAATCAAGTCACGTAAGTTGTAACGCGTGTTTAATACTTACGCAACGCTGTGTGTGTGTTTGCGTGGCGTTTGGACGGCCGAGGCGGGTTTTGGGCTCTTTTTTCGAATTTTTGCCTAAGTGTTGGCGAGTTTTATAAACTGGGCGATAACTTGGTATCCGTATATCAGAATCGAGTCCCATAAGTTTAGTAAGTTTATGTTAATAATAGAGTTCTGGGGTTTCATAATGGAAGTTAGGGTTTTATCTTAAGTTTATCTAAGCAATACAATTATAAATTACATAAGTTAAATAAGGAAATACAGAATTTAATTATGTTTACCTGTGGAATATGTGGTGAGAAGATGTTGGCCAAGACAACTGCACATACGCGGATGGCCTCCCCCCGTACTACACCCATGAGGTCGTCAACTACAGCTGTAGGATCTATAGAGCCGTGGACAACCTCCTGGGCCAGCTGGTAGATTCGCTCGCGTGATGGTGCGCCTGACTGCACAACACTACTCTCCTTGCACCTCTCTATGATCCACCGGAAGAAGTCGTCAGATATTGAAGGGTCAGCGCCCGATCCACTAGCACCACTACCTCCAATGGGTGGGCATCACTAAGATCTCGCAGCAGGGACTAGGGTGTAAGCTGGGACATGGGGAATGCCCACAACTCTACCTTTATTCGGCCCCCCTATAGCCTGCATCCAGTCCTCTATCTCCTCGTCCGCACGCGTAGACTCGTCTAATGGAGTGTCACCTCTCTGGTTGCTCCGGGCCATTGCAAGATCCTCGAACCGTAGCTGAAAAAAACACATTAGTAGATGATACGCAAAGTATAAATGAAATAATACAAAAGAATATCCGAATTTTAAATACATACTAAATAAGAGAATTATATAACTTATAGCAATGCGTTCTGCCTCAGGTGAGATATAACCACCGTCACCTTTCTTTTGGTGGGCGTGCCACCAAAGCTCCAAGCGGGAGGGTGCATGCTTTAAACTCACCTCGAGTCTCTCCCGGTACAGGTCATACGACTGAGACCCAGTGCAGTGTGGGAGACAACTTTGCTGTCGGGCAGCTGAACGTTGTGCCGACATCTTCTTGACGCCTCGCCATCCCAAATGATGCACATCTGGTCCCACACCGCAACAGATATGAAATCTGGCGGACATCCTTAATTGTCTGTCCATCAGCCATCTTTGTCTGGGCCTTTTTCTTATTCTATTCATAGACCCACTTGTTCCAATTCATCTCTAGGTATCTGTGCAGAACAGTCATGCCATGGGCTTCCTGCCCGTCCTCAAAACAATATTATATCTGAACATTACACATTAAAAAGCTTAGTAGACAACATAAATCAAAGAGGTAACAGTATATTCAAATGGAATATAAAACTAGCATATGAATGATTGACATCCTACCCTAAACTCAACAATAATCAGCTGACATGTGCGGTCATCCACATCCACCCACCTCATCCACGGGCTTGAGAATCGGTTGCGGACGATCCCAAGCAACGTGTTCCTTGGCGTGGCGTCAATGATACTACAATTGAAATTAATATATTGTAAATTACAAAGAATATATAAGAACTAAATACGTATGTTATAGTAATACTATATAGGATTATGAAATTACCTATGAGTCCCAACACGACATATAAGTGGTGCCTGGGAGAATTCCCTAGCAAGCCACGTGCTAGTCCCCTCGGAGGCCTACGTCGATCACCTATGTAGTGAAATACATCAATATTTATATAAACTTATATAATGTCAATGCAATAAAAAATAATAAGATGTATCCCAACAAAACATGTAATTATATTTGACGATTCGGCCTGATCATCACGCGTAGAATTGCCACGACCCTCACGACTTGCACGCCCACCACGATCGCCGTGTGGTGTGCACGCCATATGTATGTATACTGTTAAATCATAAAAAAAATATTATTAAACATTCGTAAATACTATATTTAGTTGATTAACCTTATTTAGTAGATTAATATAAGTTGAAGATAATGATTGCACTACTATAAACTATTACATTTGAATACAGCTAAAAGGACACAAAGAGTACATACTCCTAATCATTTAGATCGTCAAAGCCATCAATATCAGAATCATCATCTTTGAGTAGTAGATCTTCACTATCGTTGTCATCACCATCTTCGTCGTCCTCAACGATTTCTTCAATTATATCTACCTCCTCAACAACATCGTCTTCACTTTCGACAGCGACAACATCATCATCTTCTTCACTAGAGTCACTAATAATTGTCACATCAACAGGTGTGACACTAGTAGACTCGACTGGTAAAGGTTCATCGTTAGGACGAGGTGCTGTGCCTTGAAAACCACGAGCTTTGGTGGTTATAACAGCATGCCATGGGCTTGCAGGAGTCTAAACACTCCGCGCGTAGTACACCTGTATTGCTTGACTTGCTAAAATAAAAGGCTCGTCTATACCAGTCATCATTCTTAGTTTTGACTTAACGTTAACATTCATCCGTCTTGATTTTTTTATCTACTTTAACTCCATTCTCAACATCAAACCAATGACAATTGAAGCAAACTAATTCTTTATGACCACAATATTTGAGAACGATAACTTCTAACAATCGTCCATACCAGTCATCCCAAATGTTATCGTAGCAGCTACCTTTCACCACAACACCAGAATCAGCAGAAGCGACTTCCCCAATATCGCAACACTTAAATCTGTAACCGTTGACAATGCAGCATGTATAAGTATCTACAGATCTTTCAGGTCCGTCTGCTATAAGCTTTAGTCGATTATCAGCTAGCTCATCTGTGAGGACCTAATGTACATTAACACAACATATTCTAATGTTAATTAAGCCATAAGAATAAATCTATGATGGTAGATTCATTGAACTTGTAAAGGTTAGACTTACATGATCTTTAAACCATTGCACAAATTGTCTATTTCTCAAATTTTGCAAATCCCCGTCTGATATACTCGGATTCGCTTCACGTACTTCAACATCATATTGTACCGCAGCATAATTATATACTTAATGTGTTTGTAAAGGAACTTGACACAGTTAAACTATACATATATAGTTATGACTACTTACTTAATGTATGGTGCTACTTCATTCATGTTGACAAGTGCATACAATGTGGCAGCTGCATACTCACTATCAGTCAAGAATCGCCTTTTTTTTACCGTCGAATGGGCGTACAGGATTACTAAAGGCCCTTAATCCTCCATTTTCCTTGTGAGCAACAGCCTGATTCTAACGTAAGCGATTGTGCTTCGTTTGAACATTCAGCTCAAAGTACAACGAGCAAAAATTAACAAGTTCCTCCATAACATAACTTTCAGCAATTGACCCCTCTACACGGGCTCTATTCTTCACCTTTTGCTTTAGACGTCGCATATACCTATGTGATATATAGATTAACAAAAAAGAATGAACATTTTACTGCATTAACAACATTAATGTCATTACCTTTCGAATGGATACATCCATCTATATTGCACGGGACCACCAAACTTAGCTTCGTATGGCAAGTGAATAGGCAATTTCTCCATTGAATCAAAAAATGATGGAGGGAAGATCATTTATAACTTGCACATTATTTCCACTATCTGCATCTCCATTTTATCTATGTCTTTGAGCTGAAGCTCCGTCAAGCATAGATCTCTGAAGAAATTAGAAAGCTCTGTCAGTGCTTCAACCACACGTTTTAGTAACAAGTCGATAAATGCCACATGGATCAACTTCTGAATGAATACGTGACAATAATAACTTTTGAGACCCCAAAACTTCAGCTCTTCGACTTTACAACACCTTGTTATATTCGACGAATATCCATCTGGGAGCTTCAGTCCACTGATCCAATTATATATCAATATCAACTGTTCCCTAGTACAAGTATATTTAGCTTTAGGCGTTACCATCTTACTACCCTCCTGATACAGCCACATATCTTCCCTAATGTTCATTTCTACCAAATCAAGCCTCAACTTGTTGTTGTCCTTTGTTCTACCACTGACATCTAGGACTGAATAAAAAATGTTATCAAATACGTTCTTCTCAGTATGCATCGGATCTAAACAATGACGGATGCAGAGTGTAGCCCAATAAGGCAGGTCAAAGAACATGGATCTGTGTGTCCAGTTGTGAACCTTGCCGTAACCATAAGCTCGCTCTAATATGTGATTCTTCCCTAGAGGTGGAAACTTCAAAAGACTAATCCAACTCAACAGTGCTGACCCAAAAAGACGGCCATGTACTTGACGTTTCTCTATTTTTCGATTGAATTGTCTACTCATCCGTCGATAATGATGTTCAATTGGCAAAAACTATCTGGATATTGCAAACAAACTCATTTCCCCCCCCCATGTTTGAGCCGCATAGCTTTGATTGACCCCATGCACACGGGATATAAAAAGCTCCCGTGAGTCGACCATCCACTAATCATTCCTAACGTCGGGAAGTCATTTATTGTCCACATTAAAGCTTCCCTCATGTTAAAGTTCTGCTTAAGAGATACATCATAAGTTTGAACCCCTTTTTCCCACAACATCTTCAACTCATCAACTAATGGCCTGAGGTATACATTGATGTCTTTACTCGGACTCTTATCACCCGGAATCAGTAAAAGCATGAACATGTAGGGATCTTTCATGCACGTCGAAGGCGGGAGGTTATACACAACAATAATCACCGGCCAAGTTGAGTAGGGCATTGTGTAAGGCCCGTTAAATGGATTTGTAATAACCCAATATTTTTCTATATAAATAAATCAGGAATTTTGCGTATAATATTTTTTATTATTATTTTAAAGGTGAGAATAAGTGCCAAGATAATGTGTATGTATATATGCGATAAATAAAATATATTTATTACATGAATAATTATAAATAATTTTATTTTAGAATTTTTGATCATTATAAAGTATATTCTTATAATAATTAATTTTATAGTAGAAATATTTTTATTATTTAGTTTCCATGAAAATATGATTATTATTTTATTTAAATAATATATGAAATGATTATAGAATTATTATAATAATTTTTTATGATATGAATTTATTTCAAATTAGTTAAGTTAATTATTTTTAACTTAATTAATAATGTTTTATATGAAAGATAAACCAGATATGAATCCAAACCCTAAATTTGGATTTGGGAGCAGGAATAAGAATAATAATATAATATTAATTATATTTAGTACTATAAATATGTATGTTATGTGTGTAAGGTTAATCAGGGAAGCAGTTTTATTATAACCTGGTAAACCCTAGTTTCGAAGTCAAACGAGACTTCAAAATCTGTTAAGTCACTGTGTTATGTGGTATATGATTTGTATTGTAAGTGCTAATGCTAATTATGGAAAACCCTAATTAGTGATTTAAAACCCTAATTTCTTAAATTAGAAACCTTAAATAGTAATTAGGTAATTGCTAAGTGGAAACCCTAATTTAAAACTCAATTTGAGTTCGAGACTGTTATGTAACTGTGTTATTACAATTAAAGTTAAGTATTATAGAATTTTATATTGATTAGGTAAACCCTAATTAATATTTAGAAATATTAATTTCTAGAAACCCTATTATTTAAATTATAAACCCTAATTTGTAAATTTATAACCCTAATTTGCTAAAATATAACCTTAATTGTTAATTATAAGCCCTAATGCTAATTATGAGATCTTAAACCTTAAATGTTCAAGTAAAGTAATTAGAAAACTAATTATAATTAGTCAACTCTAAATTACATTTTTAGGAAACTAATTTTTATTTTTATTTTAAACCTTAATTGTCAAATCGGGAAATTCTAATTGCTAAATTAGAATGTTTAATGTTAATTAGTGGACTTTAAACCCTAATGTTCATGTATAATGTAATTAGATAACCTAATCTAATTAGCAAACCCTAATCTTCATTTTTAGAAACTAAAATTTTTATTTTAAATCCTAAAGTAAAATCCTAAAAACAAAAATTTGTTTAACCTTAGGGTTAAACCCTAAGGGTCAAACCCTAAGGGTTTGGGACAAGGTTACATTAATGCCCTTTTTGAATTATTTAGTAGGAAACTTGTATAACTTGCCAAACCTTTAGTGGTTGAACAACCCTTGACTTGCTAATGTATTAAAATCCATACAAATTAGCCCATTTATTGACAGCAACATCAGATCATACATTGCATCTACATAATATATATAGAATTAAAAGAGAGAAAATTCATTTCAAGCCTCTTTTTCTCACAATACTCATCCTTGACCCTCTCTCTCTAAAACCACCTAATTTCATTGCTAGACCAGACACAAAATCAAGCCCTACTATCTCCTCTATCAGATCATAATCATAGAATCAAGATTTGTTCATAGTGAGGTATAAAACCTAAACCAAAATCTGATCTTGAATGGTGTGTTAGAAGTTATGTTTATGTGTTGTAATATGTTCTATGTAATGTTAATCAATGATCTGGGTTGATAGATGTTAGATCCATAACATCTATAGGCTCAGATTTGAAGATTACAAGAATCTGGAAATCTGGAAATTTGTGTCTGACAACCGAATGTCAAACCTCATAGATCTTTGTATGTTATGTGTTTTTGTTGTTTAAGTATTTGATCTTGTAGTATGCTATGAGGTCTTTCATCTGGAACTCGAATCAGGGTCAGATATGTTATAGATTGAAAGTTATAGGTGGTCAAACAGGGTTGATCGATCATGGAAGTGAAATTCTGGGTAACCCAGTTTACCCAGAAAGGTCTGACAGCCGATTTTAAAGGCTTTAATCTTTCTGTGTTTAAGTGATTTTGCCACGTTATTGGCTTTGATCCTCTAGACTGGTATAAGTACTACACAATCATGCCTTTATATCATCCATATCTTGTATAGAATCAAATTTGGTAAGGGTCAAAGTATGGTTGACCACCTGTTCTGGCAATTTTCTGAAAAACCTAGATGGTTGATGAACAAGGATTCTGAGATGGTTTGACCATGCCAGATCTTGTTCATGTAATGTTGTTAGAGTGATATAGTGTTATAGAAATGGACCCTGACATTTCGGCTACATGTTTGAACATTTATAACATATTACGAAAGCCTGGAACCTAGAGATTCAAGGGCTCAAAGTGAGACCCATGAACTGTTCTTCATTTCGGTAACCCAGAAATGAAGAACAACCTCTGACATGAGATTGTGAGACTTATAACTCACTGATCTAATGTAGTTTGGCTAGGAAATCAGTTTGTGTATGTACCATGACATGAATACTACATGTTTAATACCTTAGCTGACCAGAAAACATAACAACCAAAGATTTAGCGCCGGTCAAATATGATCACTTGAACACTGTCTTGTCAGTGTTCTTGAGCCCAAGAACACTAACCGCGACAGAAACCGTCGCTAAAGCCTTTAACGCAGAGTTTAATTATTTTAGTTTTCTAATTTCCGAAAAATGTTTAAAAATAGAAATAAATACTAAAAATCATTTAAAAATAGAAATTAATTTCTAAAAATTACAAAAATTATTTTAAGTTATAAAAATTAACTTTTAATAATTTTACACATTTTGCATAAATATTAGTATTCATTTGAATATTATTGATATTTAAATTATTTATTAAATGAATTAAATTAATTAATTAAAAATGATTTTATAATATTAAAAATCATTTTAAAAGATAATAAGGTATTTAATAATATTTTAAGTTATAAAACATAACTTTTAATATTTTAAGGCAAATTTCAATAATTATTTAATATTAAAGCTATTAGATTTGTTCAATACTTATATTAAATAAATTAGTTTAAAAATGATTTTAATATTATAAAAATCATTTTAAATGAAAAGAAAGAGTTTAATAATATTCTAAGATATAAAATATAACTTTTAATATTTAAAGGTAAATTTCAATAATAATATGATATTAAATTTATTTAATAATTATATTAAATAAATAGTTTAAAAATGGTTTTATTGATTTAAAAAGAAAATAAATGAATTAATATTTTCATAAATAATACATTAATAATTAAATTTTAATGGTAATTATTTAAAAATGATTTCAATTGTTTTAAAAATCATTTAAGGGTAATAAAAATATTTTAAAAATATTCTGAGTTATTATAAATAATTTTAATATTTTGGCAATAGTTTCATTAATAATTTAATATTAATTAAATATTAATGATAATAGAATTATTTAGTATTTAAATTATTTAATAATGATTCCAGTGTTTGAAAAATCATAATAAATTATAATAATTATTTAAAAATTATTATTAGGCTATAAAAAATAATAAGACTGATATTCAAAATATCTAAAGGAATATTGAACTACGCGATATAGTTTTAGACTCGATATTTACCGATAAAGCCATCTGTACACCGAAATATTTCAGAAATTGATCTGGACTTAGATAATTTAACTAGATATGTATCTGTTTGTGATCTAATGACCGATAAATATAGTTTGACAATGTGATTAGATTATGTGCTGACTGCAATAAGCAGTGTTATGGGTTATGATATGTTATTCTAATCGGTGAAATGATCTTATTAATGATAGGTTGCTATATAAAAGATAAAACTAAGTTGCGTAACTGTAAGCAGCAGACCAGGCAAGTATCCTACCTTTGAAATTCCTTTATCCAATGGACATAAGTAAGAAAATTTCAGAATTATATTATCATTGTGCCAGAATATTAACTCTATTGTTATCAATTATGTACCCTATCATTATTTATCAGTACAGTATTATTGTATAATTCAGATATTTATTCTGTTCTTTAATTTCTAAATATGGTTATACAAGTGTCCCCACTTGGATAATCATCGTATTTAATCACATGTTGATAGATATACTTATTATATTCCATTATGTATACCTTAATTAAAAGTCATCTAAGCTATTTTACCCAGCTAGACACATATTTAGAAATATCGTTGAACATGATAAAACTTTATTGTATCCAATCAAATTGTTTTGGTTCGGATTCTCGACTAAGTATGAACATCCCTAATCTGGGAAAAACTTTTGTGCGCCAAAGGCGGATAAGATGAACGATAATATCATTCTTGCATGTAGTATTGATCAATACAGGACACATTGGGATGATCACCCTCATGTGTGACGCCCCCAAAATAGGTATACATCAAATATTCTGAGTTGCCAAATACATGGTACATAAACAAATACAACTTCAGTAATACAATTGTCGTGCAAAATACGACAACACATATATACTGTGAGTTTGAATACAACTATTGTTTAATAGAGAGTATACAAAATCAAAAGGAGTCCTCATTACAATTATTGATACACTATTTTACAAAATAGTGAGGACTAATAATACAATTATCCTAAACCATCACTCCATACCCATGCTAGTTCCTGCTATGTTCTCACCTCCTGAGAAGAAAAATGGAACAAAAAGAAAAGGGTGAGCTCAACTAGCCTAGTAAAAAATATTATGACTTAAGATAATATACAACAATTTATCATTAGTCTTCAACAGGGAAAAATCTGATAAAATATAATAGACAACAAGTTTTAGATCAACAACTGCAGCGTAATATCAATCCATTAGAAGAGTCAAGTAGAGAAAGAATTCTACTATCTTCTAAGATTTAAAAGTCCATCATCAATATTTTATCCCTATAAAATATCAACGCAACAATTATTGAATCAACAAAATAAAATATTGAATAGTAATTACTGTAACAATTATTGAGTAGTGCCTTCTTACGTAAGAATCAATAATTCAATAATACTGTGCAATACCCTGTGCAACCATGCGTATTACTGTATTTTAACCACCAGGTATTCTAATAGTGTTAAAGGTAACAATTACGTCGTTATTTATAAAAACTCAAACTTGTTGTTTTCTTCATCCGACATTTATCCGTTATGGAGCCCACAAATGGTTGCGCCGTCATACGAATATTCCTCGACAACAAGAATATTCCACGACCAAACGAATATTCCCCGACAAAATGAATACTTTATAACCACTTGCTTATTTTACAAAATTTGCACATTTCACCCATAACCAAAGTATTATATCAAATTATCACCTTATTATTCACAATAATAAATAGAGGATATTCAATTTTATTTATAATAAGTTGGGGTCTTACATCGCGCCCGTAAGTTATGACGGTTTGCGGATGAATTTCTGCTAAACCTTATCGAAAATTGAAAACAAAGTTCATAGTCCGTCGACTTACTCTCCATTTATAGTCAATACGTAGTTTCAAAAATTGATATAGAATTGTTATGTTATTATTATGAGTTGAACTTACTTCACAACTGTTGATTCGTTGTAGAAGCATCCTAAAAAAACATTTAATCCTTTCAGCTAATATTAATAATTGCTATTACTTGCTGGGCACTCAAATGCTCATCCTTGCTTAATTTAAAAGTTTTTAGCTAATTGTGAACAAACAAAAGGTTCGACAAAGAACAAGAGAAAATGAAAGCAAACAGAATTAGTGTTATGGTATTCTATGTAATAGTATGACTTTATTAAGACAATGATATTTATTATTATCATGCATTGTAATGAATATAGTAAAGGTTGCGTACTGGGGTTTAGACTCTGATAAATGTAAATTAAGTTTGATATTTATATTATTGTTATTATTATTAGTATTATTCCGCTCATAGAAATGGTATCGTAAAGCACTGAGTTCGGGTTTCAAGTACATGAATTTGGGGGCGTTACAACATGGTATCAGAGCTTTAGGGTTAGAAACCTTAGGTGGGATAAACCTTAGGCTATAACCTTGGGATAGAGGGAACGTTAAAAATACAAATAACTCATATAGAGTTTATAAGGAGATGAATTGAATAAATTCATCGTAAAACAAAATTAAAAGATAACTTATATAAAACAATTATTTGCTGTGTGTATATACTATGTGCTAATCAGGATAATCTATGTGTGTAGATCTCAGATAGAAAATGATTAGGAAACCCTCAGATCGTAAAGAAGGAGCCAACCTCCATAACCAAGCCAATGTTAAATCTAATAGCTAAAATAGAGGCTTACTTGGAAAGCAACCCTAATAAGGTGATTATACTGGAAAAGTGTAGTATCGGACCCAGAAACGATAGTATAACTGATAGGTAGAGTATAATTAAAGAATATAAAGTCAAGCTCGAGTTCTTAAACTCATATGTTTGTGGTGAGTTCTTAAACTCATAATGTGTGGTAAGTTTAACGAACTAGGTATAGTTAGGTGTAAATAGATTATTGAGGATAGTGAGAATATATAGAATACTAAGCAAATGATCCTTAGTGAAGGCGTAAGAAATAAGTAGTATTAGTATTACTGTGATTATGTATGATTATATGATGTGTATATGATAGGTATGATGGTGTAAGATAATATTCTCAACTTTCGTATAAGTTGTGGCAGCGAGTCCCGACTTTTGAGTCACAAAGGGATAGCTGATGTCTAATGCAATATGTGCTATGGTATGTCAAGTGCTATGAATATGAATTTATGTTAGATTAATGAAATAAGTTGATATAAAGATAGTAATTATTTATCGGAACTCTGGTTAATACAGTAAGCCAAAATTTCAAAATCTAATATTTTGAATACATGATTATTTGAATATAAAATTTTGTGTTATATGTTAAACGTATATGATAAGGCTTAGAATGTAAGTTAATAAAGAATAATTTATGATAATTCCGCCAAGTCAAAAATGAAACCAAATGACAGAAGAACCTGTCAATAAAGCTGGAGGACAACCAGATCCGATACAGAATTTTGCAAATTTGCTCGCTCAAGCCATATAGAATGGAATACCAGCCGCGGGAAATCATCCAAATAATCGATCGATAAACTTCAAAGAATTCAAGGTAGTCGTACTGCCAGGATTTAGAGGATCAACGGAGCATAAGGTGAAGGACTGCCCGAAGAGGAGAATGGAGGCAAGGAATGCGAATACGAAAAAGGCAGTAGGACATTGGCGACAACAAGACCAACTTCAACAAACAAACCAACAAAACCAATCGCAAGAGTCTTCAACATGACTGTTCAGGATTCTGTAGCAGCCAATGATGCAACTCTAGGTATTATTCATATAACTTTTTTTTTCTTATATATAGTAAATTATTTTATAAAGAAATTTTAAAGGAAAAATTTGAGTTTTATTAGAAATCAAATTTCTGTATAATCAGATAGATAAACTTTATGCTGAATAGTTGAAGATCTGTTCGATCAATTATGATCGAGATCTACTTACAATGACTGTGTAGGCTATGTACCCTTGTATGTATGAGTTTTAAAATGGTGATTCCGGGGACAGAATCTTTATAAGGGAAGGTGAATGTAATAACCCGATATTTTTCTACATAAATAAATCAGGAATTTTGCGTATAAATTTTTTATTTATTTTAAATGTGAGAATAAGTGTCAAGATAATGTGTATTTATATATGTGATAAATAAAATATATTTATTACATAAATAATTACACATAATTTTATTCTAGAATTTTTGATCATTATAGAGTATATTCTTATAATAATTAATTTTATAGTAGAAATGTTTTTATTATTTAGTTTCCATGAAAATATGATTATTATTTTATTTAAATAATATATGAAATGATTATAGAATTATTATAATAATTGTTTTATGATATGAATTTATTTTAGATTAGTTAAGTTAATTATTTTTAACTTAATTAATAAAGCTTTATATGAAAGATAAATCAAATATAGAATCCAAACCCTAAATTTGGATTTGGGTTAAGGAATGAGAATAATAATATAATATTAATTATATTTCAGTACTATAAATATGTATGTTATGTTTGTAAGGTTAATCTGGGAAGCAATTTTATTATAACCTGGTAAACCCTAGTTTCGAAGTCAAACGAGACTTCAAAATCTGTTAAGTCACTGTGTTATGTGATATATGATTTGTATTGTAAGTGTTAACGCTAATTATGGAAAACCCTAATTAGTGATTTAAAACCCTAATTTCTTAAATTAGAAACCTTAAACAGTAATTAGCTAATTGCTAAGTGGAAACCCTAATTTAAAACTCAATTTGAGTTCGAGACTGTTATGTAACTGTGTTATTACGATTAAGGTTAAGTATTATAGAATTTTATATTGATTAGGTAAACCCTAATTAATATTTAGAAATATTAATTTCTAGAAACCCTATTATTTAAATTATAAACCCTAATTTATAAATTTATAATGTGACACCCCTAAATCCGGGTTCTCAGACCTCGGGTTTGATGCTCACAATCCATCATCATCATAAGCATTCTATAAATTATTGCGGAATAATAAACATACACTATTCATTATAATAAAGTCTTCCAACATTATCCTAATGTCTATTAACCTTAACTTATATATACCTTAATTAAGTTACCCTTAGTAACACAAAAGGTTTACATTACCAATGTACATAATATAATATAATACATAAACATTCTTATTATATATTCCTGTACTTTTCCTTTGCCTTTGTCCTTCTTGGACGTCTCTGGCATAGCTGAAATAAATGTCATGATATAGCAAGGGTAAGCAACAAATTTGCTTAGCAAGTTTAAATACAAGGGAGATATATCATGATTAACAAGTTTATCGTTCAATGTTCAACAATAGGAATCAATTGTGAAAGAACATGAATTAAGGCTTGATAACTGAATATTCGAATAATTGAATAACAGATGCTGAGTGGTCATAATGACCATGAACATATACTAAGGTTGTCAGTATTTAAACTGGTCCTTTTAATAAGTTTTGGTAATCAAGGAGATCAGCCTTTCATACCCGGTGTATTATGCATAAACATTTAATGTACGAGCAATAATTGTTTTTCAATAATACTTTAATAAAATTGTTCTTTTTCCCAGTCTTGAGTCCTTACCAAATCAATTGGTGAAGAACAACGTTTAACAACATATTTGATTTAACAAATTTAAACATACTTGATCTAGCTGATATAATTAGCGTAGATCCATATCTTAAACAGTTCATGAATGAAAGAACTTTAAATAATTCACAGTTCAATAATAATAGAACCGAAATTTAATTGCACCAAGTGCGAGTATTAATAACCAATATAGATGTGAATAATAAACAATAATTATTCACTAACATGCTTTGAAAATAATAACTCAAGTTTGAGTTAGAGAACATGCCTCGACTTCGATCCACGGCTACGCAATTTAATTTAATCTCTTTATTGTAAAGACCTATCATTGTTAAGATTGATCTTATAATCAACATATAATACTTTATATCATAATACAATTATTCTATCATCAATTTAGCTAACACTTAATCACATAATCAATTACCTGAAAACACCTTTATTATTATCATTCTTTGATAATATTTTAATTACTTTATCATATTCCTTATGATTTAACACTTAATCTTTTCCTTTTATTATCTCTTCCTTATAATCTAGTAAGCTGAATACTAACATCATAGTCTAGACTATTCAAACATGCAATCCAGCCACCTGGATTGGCTAATCCAGCAAACTGGATTCAACAAACTTCCAATCCAGCAAGCCTGGATTCTAAATCCTTCAACCCAGCAAGCCTGGATTCCAATTCCTTCAATCCAGCAAGCCTGGATTCCAAATCCTTCAATCCAGCAAGCCTGGATTCAACTATTTTTTAATCCAGCCAGCTGGATTCCATATCTCCTTTACCAAAAATACTAAATCAACTTATTATTTTTCTATCTTTTGTCCATACTTATGTACATGTATTTCATACACAACAAGTATTTTTCCTTAATTTTTCAATTTCTTTTACTATTTTTCAAAAATCATTTTTAGTGTGTGGCTTAAGAAATTAGCCCCATCATGCTCAACTCCAGAAATTCCCATCTCTTGGTATAATCTTATACATGTTAACGTGATCCTCCGGTTTAAATTTTGTGGCCATCAGAGTTATAGAACTCAGATTATAGCGATTTTCGTCCAAAAAACCTAAATATTGAAATGGTCATAACTTGGTCATTTTAAGTCAGAATGAGCTCATTTTTGGACAGGAGCTACTTTATACAATATATTTTCATTTTCCAAAAGGCCAGAATTTTTGTCAAAATTTAAGTGGCCGAAACTGCCCTTTCAATTTCTTTGGCAGATTGTTTTCGGGATTTTTGGCTTTTACGCACTTTGCTAAAATTAACCCATACGAAAATCTACAACTCCTTTTTCGGTGATTCCACTTTGGTTTGAAAGATAACTCATCATATTACCATCCCAAATGTTTCCAGAATTTTTAAATGTCAGAAAAATGACGAAATTATCCCTAGTATTGACTGTCCAAAAATAGTTTGTTTTTCTTTCTAAAGACAAAACTGTTTTTACCAAAACAGTCGCTACAACTTGTGTACTTAACATTTTTGAGTGCTACCACTTGCGTTTAGTAGTTAACTTACATATCTAGCACCACTCTTTGACGGATCACAAAAAGAAGGTGTAGACCAAAAACGGTAGTCGGTTAAAGAAAGTGAAAAAAAACTAGAGTTTTCTAACAAAACAAAACTAGTTTCTCTTCTATCCTTTTGATTTACTTTCTAACAGTCAAATATGTTAGATCCATACATGAAACCATATAAAACATGTAGATAGAGGATTTTAAGCCTCAAGATCATAAACCTTAACTAACCAAAAACAAACAAAATAAAAAGAATAAGCTAGTTTAGTTTTCACCTTGATTTTTGGGCACACTTTCTTTCTCTTCCAAAGTAGAAGATAAATTTTGGGTGCATCAATGGTGGATCTCCTTCTACTTTCTCTCCTCCTCTCCACCGAATTTCTCTCTCTCTCTCTCTCTCTCTTTTATGCTTTTGCTTTGCTAGCTTAAGAGAAAGTAAAATAAATGAAGTAAAGTAAAAGAAGAAAGAAAAAGAGATTAGATTTTTGTTGGATAAAATTGTATAGATATAAGATATGTATCTATACACATTTCACCCACCTTCTTGCTATCTCTCTCCTCTAATTATTACAAGATTACTTACTAGCATGGTGGCTCCATAAACAACATGATACCTAGCTAAATAAGTAAATATCTTTTAGAAGAATGTGGAGCATGTAATAATTAGATCCATCCCCCTTTTCCTCTACTTGCTTGGCCAGGCCTCCAAATCTCCAAGTTTCTCTTTTGCTTTTATTGAAATATCTAGTACACACAATGTCTAAAGTACCCTCTTCAATTGGGCTACAAGTTGGGCCATCAATTTCATCTTTTGGGGCTTTTAATTAACTAGTTTGGCTTACTAATTAACATGAACTTGGGCCTCCACAATTAAATAATTGTGCTACTAGCATACTTGTCCATTAAATTTAATATTGTCTAGCTTAACAATCAAATTATCTACAAGTCCAATGCTTAAATAAATTATTGGGCTTGTTTAAATTACTTGCCATCCTTATCAATATTAACCCTATTATCACATGAACTATTATTCATTATTATTGATAATTACACATTCACATCAATCAATAATATTAATTAACTTACATAA
Source organism: Panax japonicus (assembly GCA_020205505.1). Taxonomy (NCBI): domain Eukaryota; kingdom Viridiplantae; phylum Streptophyta; class Magnoliopsida; order Apiales; family Araliaceae; genus Panax; species Panax japonicus. The sequence continues at coordinate 47,945,149 of CM035100.1, forward strand.
CCCAATTAAACTTGTCTTATTCAAGTTTATTGAGTACTTAGTTAGGGTTTAACATCTTAAATCTATTTCCTAGATTATTAAAATACTTAGGTTAGTTCACCAACTTATATAACTTATTAGTGAGACTTCCTTTAAATATTATAGCATATTAGTCATATAATCATTTAATCATCCATAAGATATTACAGATTATTTAATATACTTATTTACAATGTACCACAGAAATTTTTGGTTATTACATGTAACCCTAATTTGCTAAAATGTAAACCTAATTGTTAATTGTAAGACCTAATGCTAATTATGAGATCTTAAACCCTAAATGTTCAAGTAATGTAATAGAAAACTAATTATAATTAGTGAACTCTAAATTACATTTTTAGGAAACTAAAATTTATTTTTATTATAAACCCTAATTGTCAAATTGGGAAACTCTAATTGCTAAATTAGAATGTTTAATGTTAATTAGTGGACTTTAAATCCTAATGTTCATGTATAATGTAATTAGATAACCTAATCTAATTAGCAAACCCTAATATCCATTTATAGAAACTAAATTTTTTATTTTAAACCCTAAAGTAAAATTCTAGAAACAAATTTTTTTAAACTAGGATTAAACCCTAAGGGTCAAACCCTAAGGGTTTGGGACAAGATTACATTAATGCCATTAAAATCATAAGCCAATTGACCATAATGCCCTTTTTGAATTATTTAGTAGGAAACTTGTATAACTTGCCTTACCTTTAGTGGTTGAACAACCCTTGACTTGCCAATGTATTAAAATCCATATAAATCAACCCATTTATTGACAGCAACATCAGATCATACATTGTATCTACATATTATATATATAATTAAGAGAGAGAAAATTCATTTCAAGCCTCTTTTGCTCACAATACTCATCCTTGACCCTCTCTCTCAAAAACCTCCGAATTTCATTGCTAAATCAGACACAAAATCAAGCCCAACTATCTCCTCTATCAGATCATAATCATAGAATTAAGATTTGTTCATAGTGAGGTATAAAACCTAAACCAAAATCTAATCTTGAATTGTGTGTTAGAAGTTATGTTTATGTGTTGTAATATGTTCTATGTAATGTTAATCAATGATCTGGGTTGATAGATGTTAGATCCATAACATCTATAGGCTCAGATTTAAAGATTTCAAGAATTTGGAAATCTGGAAATTTGTGTCTGACAACCGAATGCCAGACCTCATAGATCTTTGTCTGTTATGTGTTTTTATTGTTTAAGTGTTTGATCTTGTAGTATGCTATGAGGTCTTTCATCTGGAACTCGAATAAGGGTCAGATATGTTATAGATCGAAAGTTATAGGTGGTCAAAAAGGGTTGACCGGTCATGGAAGTGAAATTCTGGGTAACCCAGTTTACCCAGAAAGGTCTGACAACCGATTTTAAAGGCTTTAATCATTCTGTGTTTAAGTGATTTTGCCACGTTATTGTTTTGATCCTCTAGACTGGTATAAGTACTACACAATAATGCCTTTATATCATCCATATCTGTATAGAATCAAATTTGGTAAGGGTCAAAGTATGGTTGACCACCTGTTCTGGCGATTTTCTGGAAAAACCTAGATGGTTGATGAACAAGGTTTCTGACATGGTTTGACCATGCCAGATCTTGTTCATGTAATGTTGTTAGAGTGATATAGTTTTATAGAAATGGACTCTGACATTTCGGTTACATGTTTGGAGCTTTATAACATATTACGAAAGCCTGGAACCTAGAGATTTAGGGGCTCAAAGTGAGACCCATGAACTGTTCTTCATTTATAGGTAACCCAGAAATGAAGAACAACCTTTGACATGAGATTGTGAGACTTATAACTCACTGATCTAATGTAGTTTGGCTAGGAAATCAATTTGTTTGTGTATGTACCATGACATGAATACTACATGTTTAATACCTTAGCTGACTAAAAAACACAACAACCAAAGATCTAGCGCCGGTCAAACATGACCACTAGAACACTGTCTTGTCAGTGTTCTTGAGCTCAAGAACACCAACCGCGACTGAAACCGTCGCTAAAGCCTTTAGCGACGAGTTTAATTATTTTAGTTTTCTAATTTCTGATAAATATTTAAAAATAGAAATAAATTCTAAAAATCATTTAAAAATAGAAATTAATTTCTAAAAATTACAAAAATAATTTTAAGTTATAAAAATTAACTTTTAATAATTATACATATTTTCATAAATATTAGTATTCATTTGAATATTATTGATATTTAATTTATTTATTAAATGAATTAAATAAATAAATTAAAAATGATTTTATTATATTAAAAATCATTTTACATGATAATAAGGTATTTAATAATATTTTAAGTTATAAAACATAACTTTTAATATTTTAAGGCAAATTTCAATAATTATTTAATATTAAAGATATTAGATTTATTTAATACTTATATTAAATAAATTAGTTTAAAAATAATTTTAATATTATAAAAATCTTTTTAAATGAAAATAAAGAGTTTAATAATATTCTAAGTTATAAAATATAACTTTTAATATTTAAATGTAAATTTCATTTATAATTTGATATTAAATTTATTTAATAATTATATTAAATAAATAGTTTAAAATGGTTTTATTGATATAAATAGGAAATAAATGAAATAAAAATACTTTAAGTTATAATTAAAGACCTTTAATATTTTGATAAATAATACATTAATAATTAAATATTATTGGTAATTATTTAAAAATGATTTCAATTGTTTTAAAAATCATTTAAGGGTAATAAAAATATTTTAAAAATATTTTGAATTATTATAAATAACTTAATATTTTGGTAATGGATTCATTAATAATTTAATATTAATTAAATATTAATGATAATAGAATTATTTAGTCTTTAAATCATTTAATAATGATTCTAGTGTTTGAAAAATAATAATAAATTATAATAATTATTTAAAAATTATTATAAGGCTATGAAAAATAATACAACTGATATTTAAAATATCTAAAGGAATATTGAACTACACGATATAGTTTTAGACTCGATATTTACCGATAAAGCCATCGGTACACCGAAATGTTTTAGAAATTGATCCGGACTTAGATGATTTGACTAGATATGTATCTTTTTGTGATCCAATTACTGATAAATACGTGTGACAATGTGATTAAATTATGTGCTGACTGCAATAAGTAGTATTATGTGTTACGATATGTTATTCTAATCGGTAAAATGATCTTATTAATGATATGTTGCTATATAAAAGATAAAACTAAGTTGCGTAACTCTTAGCAGTAAACCATGCAAATATCCTACCTTTGCAATTCCTTTATACAATGGACATAAGTAAGAAAGTTTCAGAATTATATTATCATTGTGCCAGCATATTAACTTTATTGTTATCAATTATGTACCCTATCATTATTTATCAGTACAATATTATTATATAATTCAGATATTTATTCTGTTCGTTAATTTTTAAATATGGTTATACAAGTGTCCCCACTTGGATAATCATTGTATTTAATCACATGTTGATAGATATACTTATTATATTCCATTATGTATACCTTAATTAAAAGTCGTCTAAGCTATTTTACCCAGCTAGACACAGATTTAGAAATATTATTGAACATGATAAAACTTTATTGTATCCAATTAAATTGCTTTTGTTCGGATTCCCGACTAAGTATGAACATCTCTAATCTGGGAAAAACTTTTGTGCGCCAAAGGCGGATAAGAAGTTCTTGCATATAGTATTGATCAATACAGGGCACATTGGGATGATCACCCTCGTGACCGTAAGTTATGACGGTTTGCGGATGAATTTCTGCTAAACCTTATCGAAAATTGAAAAAAAAGTTCATAGTCTGTCAAATACTCTCCATTTATAGTTAATACGTAGTTTCAAAAATTTGATATAGAATTGTTATGTTATTATTATGGGTTCAGCTTACTTCACAACTGTTGATTTGTTGTAGAAGCATCATACAAAGAAAACATTTAATCCTTTCAGCTAATATTTATAATTACTATTACTTGCTGGGCACTCAAATGCTCATCATTTCTTAATTTAAATATTTTAACTAAGTTTTAACAAAACAGAAGGTTCGGCCAAAAAAAAGAGAAAAGGAAAGCAAACAGAATTAGTGTTATGGTATTATATTTAATAATATGACTTTATTAAGACAATAATATTTATTATTATCATGCATTGTAATGAATATAGGAAAGGTTGCGTACTTGGGTTTAGACTTTGATAAATGTAAATTAAGTTTGATATTTGTATTATTGTTATTATTATTAGTATTATTCCGCTCATAGAAATGGTATCATAAAGCACTGAGTTCGGGTTTTAAGTAACTAAATTTGGGAGTGTTATAACATGGTATTAGAGCTTTAGGGTTAGAAAACTTAGGTGGGATAAACCTTAGGCTATAACCTTGGGACATAGGGAAACATTGAAAATACAAATAACTCATATAGAGTTTATAAGGAGATGAATTGAATAAATTCATCGTAAAACAAAATAAAAGATAACTTATATAAAACAATTATTTGTTGTGTGTATATAGTATGTGCTAATCAGGATAATCTATGTGTGTAGATCTCAGATAGAAAAGGATTAGGATATCCTCAGATCCTAAGGAAGAAGCCAATCTCCATAACCAAGCCAATGTTAAAGCTAATAGCTAAAATAGAGGCTCACTTAGAAAGCAACCCTGATAAGGTGAATATACTAGAAAAGTGTAGTACCGGACCCAGAAACGATAGTATAACTGATAGGTAGAGTATAGTTAAAGAATATAAAGTCAAGCTCGAGTTCATAAACTCATATGTTTGTGGTGAGTTCTTAAACTCATAATGTGTGGTAAGTTTGACGAACTAGGTATAGTTAGGTGTAAATGGGATTATTCAGTATAGTGAGAATATATAGAATACTAAGCAAATGATCTTTAGTGAAGGTGTAAGAAATAAGTAGTATTAGTATTATGTGATTATGCATGATTCTATTATGTGTATATGATAAGTATGACGGTGTAAGGTAATATTCTCAACTTTAGTATAAGTTGTGGCAACGAGTCCCGATTTTTGAGTCACAAAGTGATAACGGATGTCTAAAGCAGTACGTGTTATGGTATGTCAAGTGCTATTAATATGAATCTATGTTAGATTAATGAATTATGTTGATATAAAGATAGTAATTATTTATCGGAACACTGGTTAATACAGTAAACCAAATTTTCAAAATCTAATATTTTGAATACATGATTATTTGAATATAAAATTTCGCGTTATATATTAAACGTATATGATAAGGCTTAGAATGTAAGTTAATAGAGAATAATTTATGATAATGCCGCCAAGACGAAAATGAAACCAAAGGACAGAAGAACCTGTCAACAAAGCTGGAGGACAACCAGACCCGATACAGAATTTTGTTAATTTGCTCGCTCAAGCTATATAGAATGGAATACCAGCCGCGGGAAATCAGCCAAATAATCGATCGATAAACTTCAAAGACTTCAAGGTAGTCGTACTGCCAGGATTTAGAGGATCAACGGAGCATATGGTGAAGGACTGTCCGAAGAGGAGAATGGAGGCAATGATTGCGAATACAGAAAAGACAGCAGGACATTGGCGACAATAAGACCAACTTCAACAAACAAACCAACAAAACCAATCGCAAGAGTCTTCAACATGACTGTTCAGGATTCTGTAGCAGCCAATGATGCAACTCCAGGTATTATTCATATAACTTTTATTTTCTTATATATATAGTAAATTATTTTATAAAGAAATTTTAAAGGAAAAATTCGAGTTTTATTAGAAATCAAATTTTTGTATAATCAGATAGATATACTTTATGCTGAATAGTTGAAGATCTGTTCGATCAATTATGATCGAGATCTACTTACAATGACTATGTAGGCTATGTACCCTTGTATGTATGAGTTTTAAAATGGTGATTCTGGGGACGGAAACTTTATAAGGGAGGGTGAATGTAATAACCCGATATTTTTCTATATAAATAAATCAGGAATTTTGCGTATAATTTTTTTTTTATTTTAAAGGTGAGAATAAGTGCGAAGATAATGTGTATTTATATATGTGATAAATAAAATATATTTATTACATGAATAATTATAAATAATTTTATTCTAGAATTTTTGATCATTATAAAGTATATTCTTATAATAATTAATTTTATAGCAGAAATATTTTTATTATTTAGTTTCCATGAAAATATGATTATTATTTTATTTAAATAATATATGAAATGATTATAGAATTATTATAATAATTGTTTTATGATATAAATTTATTTAAGATTAGTTAGGTTAATTATTTTTAACTTAACTAATAATGTTTTATATGAAAGATAAACCAAATATGGAATCCAAACCCTAAATTTGGATTAGGGATAAGAAATGTGAATAATAATATAATATTAATTATATTTCAGTACTATACATATGTATTTTATGTGTGTAAGGTTAATCTGGGAAGCAATTTTATTATAACCTGGTAAACCTAGTTTCGAAGTCAAACGAGACTTCAAAATCTGTTAAGTCACTGTGTTATGTGATATATGATTTGTATTGTAAGTGTTAACGCTAATTATGAAAAACCCTAATTAGTGATTTAAAACCCTAATTTCTTAAAATTAGCTAATTATTAAGTGAAAACCCTAATTTAAAACTCAATTTGAGTTCGAGACTATTATGTAACCGTGTTATTACGATTAAGGTTAAGTATTATAGAATTTTATATTGATTAGGTAAACCCTAATTAATATTTAAAAATATTAATTTCTAGAAATCCTATTATTTAAATTATAAACCCTAATTTATAAATTTATAACCCTAATTTTCTAAAATGTAACCCTAATTGTTAATTGTAAGCCCTAATGCTAATTATGAGATCTTAAACCCTAAATGTTCAAGTAATGTAAGTAGAAAACTAATTATAATTAGTGAGCTCTAAATTACATTTTTAGGAAACTAATCTTTATTTTTATTATAAACCCTAATTGTCAAATCGGGAAACTCTAATTGCTAAATTAGAATGTTTAATGTTAATTAGTGGACTTTAAACCCTAATGTTCATGTATAATATAATTAGTTAACCTAATCTAATTAACAAACCCTAATATTCATTTTTAGAAACTAAATTTTTATTTTAAACCCTAAAGTAAAATCCTAGAAACAAAAATTTGTTTAACCTTGGGTTAAACCCTAAGGGTCAAACCCTAAGGGTTTAGGACAAGATTACATTAATGCCATTAAAATCGCAATCCAATTTACCATAATGCCCTTCTTGAATTATTTCGTAGGAAACTTGTATAACTTGCCAAACCTTTAGTGGTTGAACAACCCTTGACTTGCCAATGTATTAAAATCCATACAAATCAGCCCATTTATTGACAGCAACATTAGATCATACATTGCATCTACATATTATATATAGAATTAAGAGAGAAAAAATTCATTTCAAGCCTCTTTTGCTCACAATACTCATCCTCGACCCTCTCTCTCAAAAACCTCCGAATTTCATTGCTAAATCAGACACAAAATCAAGCCCCACTATCTCCTCTATCAGATCATAATCATAGAATCAAGATTTGTTCATAGTGAAGTATAAAACCTAAACCAAAATCTGATCTTGAATTGTGTGTTAGAAGTTATGTTTATGTGTTGTAATATGTTCTATGTAATGTTAATCAATGATCTGGGTTGATAGATGTCAGATCCATAACATCTATAGGCTCAGATTTAAAGATTTCAAGAATTTGGAAATCTGGAAAATTGTGTTTGACAACCAAATGCCAGACCTCATAGATCTTTGTATGTTATGTGTTTTTGTTGTTTAAGTGTTTGATCTTGTAGTATGCTATGAGGTCTTTCATCTGGAACTCGAATCAGGGTCACATATGTTATAGATATACTTATTATATTCCATGTTGATAGATATACTTATTATATTCCATTATGTATACCTTAATTAAAACTCGTCTAAGCTATTTTACCCAGCTAGACACAGATTTAGAAATATTATTGAACATGATAAAACTTTATTGTATCCAATTAAATTGCTTTGGTTCGGATTCCCGACTAAGTATGAACATCTCTAATTTGGGAAAAACTTTTGTGCGCCAAAGGCGGATAAGATGAACGATAATATCGTTCTTGCATATAGTATTTATCAATACAGGGCACATTGGGATGATCACCCTCGTGCCCGTCAGTTATGACGGTTTGCGGATGAATTTCTGCTAAACCTTATCGAAAATTGAAAAAAAAGTTCATAGTCTGTCAAATACTCTCCATTTATAGTCAATACGTAGTTTCAAAAATTTGATATAGAATTGTTATGTTATTATTATGGGTTCAGCTTACTTCACAACTGTTGATTTGTTGTAGAAGCATCGTACAAAGAAAATATTTAATCCTTTCAGCTAATATTTATAATTATTATTACTTGCTGAGCACTCAAATGCTTATCCTTGCTTAATTCAAATGTTTTCAGCCAAGTATGAACAAAAAGATGGTTCAGCCAAGAACAAGAGAAAAGGAAAGCAAACATAATTAGTGTTATGGTATTCTATGTAATAGTATGACTTTATTAAGACAATGATATTTATTATTATCATGCATCGTAATGAATGTAGTAAAGGTTGCGTACTTGGGTTTAGACTTTGATAAATGTAAATTAAGTTTGATATTTATATTATTGTTATTATTATTAGTATTATTCCGATCATAGAAATGATATCGTAAAGTACTGAGTTCGGGTTTCAAGTACCTTAATTTGAGGGTGTTACAATATGGTATCAGAGCTTTAGGGTTAGAAACCTTAGGTAGGATAGACCTTAGGCTATAACCTTAGGATAGAGGGAAACGTTAAAATACAAATAACTCATATAGAGTTTATAAGGAGATGAATTGAATAAATTCATCATAAAACAAAATAAAAGATAACATATATAAAACTATTATTTGCTGTGTGTATATACTATGTGCTAATCAGGATAATCTATGTGTGTAGATCTTAGATAGAAAATGATTAGGATACCCTCAGATCATAAAGAAGGAGCCAACCTCCATAACCAAGCCAATGTTAAAGCTAATAGCTGAAATAGAGGCTCACTTGGAAAGCAACACCGTTAAGGTGATTATACTGGAAAAGTGTAGTACCGGACCCAGAAACGATAGTATAACTGATAGGTAGAGTATAGTTAAAGAATATAAAGTCAAGCTCGAGTTCTTAAACTCATATGTTTGTGGTGAGTTCTTAAACTCATAATGTGTGGTAAGTTTAACGAACTAGGTATAGTTAGGTGTAAATAGATTATTGAGGATAGTGAGAATATATAGAATACTAAGCAAATGATCCTTAGTGAAGGCGTAATAAATAAGTAGTATTAGTATTACGTGATTATGTATGATTCTATGATGTGTATATGATAGGTATGCTGGTGTAAGGTAATATTCTCAACTTTCGTATAAGTTGTGGTAGCGAGTCCTGACTTTTGAGTCATAAAGGGATAGTGGATGTCTAAAGGAGTATGTGTTATGGTATGTCACGTGCTATGAATATGAATCTATGTTAGATTAATGAAATAAGTTGATATAAAGATAGTAATTATTTATCGGAACACTGGTTAATACAGTAAACTAAATTTTCAAAATCTAATATTTTGAATACATGATTATTTGAATATAAAATTTTGCATTATATGTTAAACGTATATGATAAGTCTTAGAATGTAAGTTAATAAAGAATAATTCATGATAATGCCACCAAGATTAACAAAGCTGTCAACAAAGCTGGAGGACAACCAGAACCGATATAAAATTTTGTGAATTTGCTCGCTCAAGCTATATAGAATGGAATACCAACCGTAGGAAATCAGCCAAATAATCGATCGACAAACTTCAAAGACTTCAAGGCTGTCGTACTGCTAGAATTTAGAGGATCAACAGAGCATAAGGTGAAGGACTGTCAGAAGAGGAGAATGGAGGCAAGGAATACGAATACGGAAAAGGCAGCAGGACATTGGCGACAACAAGACCAACTTCAACAAACAAACCAACAAAACCAATCGTAAAAGTCTTCAACATGACTGTTCAGGATTCTGTAGCATCCGGGGATGCAACTCCAGGTATTATTCATATAACTTTTATTTTCTTATATATATATATAGTAAATTATTTTATAAAGAAATTTTAAATGAAGAATTTGAGTTCTATTAGAAATCAAATTTCCTTATAATCACATAGATAAGCTTTATGATGAATAGTTAAAGATCGGTTCGATCAATTATGATCGAGATCTACTTGCAATGACGGTGTACGCTATGTACCCTTGTATGTATGAGTTTTAAAACGACGATTCCAGTGACAGAATCTTTATAAAGGGAAGGTGAATATAATAACCCGATATTTTTCCATATTAATAAATCAGGAATTTTGCTTATAAATTTTTTATTATTATTTTTAAGGTGAGAATAAGTGCCAAGATAATGTGTATTTATATATGTGATAAATAAAATATATTTATTACATGAATAATTACAAATAATTTTATTCTAGAATTTTTGATCATTATAAAGTTTATTTTTATAATAATTAATTTTATAATAGAAATGTTTTTATTATTTAGTTTCCATGAAAATATGATTATTATTTTATTTAAATAATATATGAAATAATTATAGAATTATTATAATAATTTTTTTATGATATGAATTTATTTTAGATTAGTTAAGTTAATTATTTTAACTTAATTAATATTGTTTTATATGAAAGATAAACCAGATATAGAATCCAAACCCTAAATTTGGATTTGGGATAAGGAATGAAAATAATAATATAATATTAATTATATTTCAGTACTATAAATATGTATGTTATGTATGTAAGGTTAATCTGGGAAGCAATTTTATTATAACGTGGTAAACCCTAGTTTCGAAGTCAAACGAGACTTTAAAATCTATTAAGTCACTGTGTTATGTGGTATATAATTTGTATTGTAAGTGTTAACGCTAATTATGGAAAAGCATAATTAGTGATTTAAAACCCTAATTTCTTAAATTAGAAACCTTAAATAGTAATTAGCTAATTGATAAGCGGAAACCCTAATTTAAAACTCAATTTGAGTTCGAGACTGTTATGTAACTGTGTTATTACGATTAAGGTTAAGTATAATAGAATTTTATATTGATCAGGTAAACCATAATTAATATTTGTAACCCTAATTTGTTAAAATGTAACCCTAATTGTTAATTGTAAGCCCTAATGCTAATTATGATATCATAAACCCTAAATGTTCAAGTAATGTAATTAGAAAACTAATTATAATTAGTCAACTCTAAATTACATTTTTAGAAAACTAATTTTTATTTTTATTATAAACCCTAATTATCAAATCGAGAAACTCTAATTGCTAAATTAGAATGTTTAATGTTAATTAGTGGACTTTAAATCCTAATATTCATGTATAATGTAATTAGATAACCTAATCTAATTAGCAAACCCTAATCTTTATTTTTAGAAACTAAAATTTTTATTTTAAACCCTAAAGTAAAATCCTAGGAACAAAAATTTGTTTAACCTAGGGTTAAATCCTAAGGGTTAAACCCCAAGGGTCAACCCTTAAGGGTTTGGGATAAGATTACATTAATTCCATTAAAATCACAGGCCAATTGACCTTAATGCCCTTTTTAATTTATTTAGTAGGAAACTTGTATAACTTTCCAAACCTTAAGTGGTTGAACAACCCTTGACTTGTCAATGTATTAAAATCCATACAAATCAGCCCATTTATTGACAGCAACATCAGATCATACATTGCAACTACACATTATATATAGAATTAAGAGAGAAAAAATTCATTTCAAGCCTCTTTTGCTCATAATACTCATCCTTGACCCTCTCTCTCTAAAACCTCCGAATTTCAATGCTAGATCAGATACAAAATCAAGCCCCACTATCTCATCTAACAGATCATAATCATAGAATTAAGATTTGTTCATAGTGAGGTATAAAACCTAAACCAAAATCTGATCTTGAATGGTGTGTTAGAAGTTAAGTTTATGTGTTGTAATATGTTCTATGTAATGTTAATCAATGATCACGGTTGATAGATGTTAGATCCATAACATCTATAGGCTCAGATTTGAAGATTTTAAGAATATGGAAATCTGTAAATTTGTGTCTGACAACCGAATGTCAAACTTCATAGATCTTTGTATGTTATGTGTTTTTGTTTAAGTGTTTGATCTTGTAGTATGCTATGAGGTCTTTCATCTGGAACTTGAATCAGGGTCAGATATGTTATAGATTGAAAGTTATATGTGGTCAAACAGGGTTGACCAATCATGGAAGTGAAATTCTGGGTAACCCAGTTTACCCAAAAAGGTCTGACAGCCGATTTTAAAGGCTTTAATCTTTATGTGTTTAAGTGATTTTGCCACGTTATTATTTTGATCCTCTAGACTGGTATAAATACTACACAATCATGCCTTTATGTCATCCATATCTTGTATAGAATCAAATTTGGTAAGGGTCAAAGTATGGTTGACCACCTGTTCTGGCGATTTTTTGGAAAACCCAGATGGTTGATGAACAAGGTTTTTGACATGGTTTGACCATGCCAGATCTTGTTCATGTAATGTTGTTAGAGTGATATAGTGTTATAGAAAATGGACCCTGACATTTCGACTACATGTTTGAACCTCTATAACATATTATGAAAGCCTGGAACCTAGAGATTCAAGGGGTCAAAGTAAGACCCATGAACTGTTCTTCATTTCTGGGCATTTCTGGGTAACCAAGAAATGAAGAACATCCTCTGACATGAGATTGTGAGACTTATAACTCATCGATCTAATGTAGTTTGGCTAGGAAATCAGTTTATGTATGTACAATGACATGAACACTACATGTTTAATACCTTAGCTGACCAGAAAACATAATAACCAAAGATCTAGCGCCGGTCAAACATTACCACTTGAACAATGTCTTGTCAGTGTTCTTGACAAAAACTGTCGCTAAAGCCTTTAGCGACGAGTTTAATTATTTTAGTTTTCTAATTTCTGAAAAATGTTTAAAAACAGAAATAAATTCTAAAAATCATTTAAAAATAGAAATTAATTTCTGAAAATTACAAAAATTATTTTAAAAATTATTTTAAGTTATAAAAGTTAACTTTTAATAACTTTACATATTTTTCATAAATATTAGTATTTCTTTGAATATTATTTATTTTATTAAATGAATTAAATAAATTAATTAAAAATAATTTTATTATATTAAAAATCATTTTAAATGATAATAAGGTATTTAATAACATTTTAAGTTATAAAACATAACTTTTAATATTTTAAGGCAAATTTCAATAATTATTTAATATTAAAGATATTAGATTTATTTAATACGTATATTAAATAAATTAGTTTAAAAATGATTTTAATATTATAAAAAATTATTTAAATAAAAATAAAGAGTTTAATAATATTCTAAGTTATAAAATATAACTTTTAATATTTAAAGGTAAATTTCATTAATAATTTGATATTAAATTTATTTAATAATTATATTAAATTAATAGTTTTAAAATGCTTTTATTAATTTAAAAATCATTTAAAAAGGAAATAAATGAATTAAAAATATTTTTAGTTATAATTAAATACTTTTAATATTTTGATAAATAATACATTAATAATTAAATATTAATGTTAATTATTTAAAAATAATTTTAATTGTTTTAAAAATCATTTAAGGGTAATAAAAATGTTCTAAAAATATTCTGAGTTATTATAAATAACTTTAATATTTTGGCGATGGTTTCATTAATAATTTAATATTAATTAAATATTAATAATAATAGAATTATCTAGTATTTAAATCATTTAATAATGATTCTAGTGTTTGAAAAATCATAATAAATTATAATAATTATTTAAAAATTATTATAAGACTATGAAAAATAATACGACTGATATTTAAAATATCTAAAAGAATATTGAACTACATGATAGAGTTTTAGACTCGATATTTACCAATAAAGCCATCAGTATACCGAAATGTTTCAGAAATTGATTTGGACTTAGATAATTTGACTAGATATGTATCTGTTTGTGATCCAATGGCTGATAAATATACATGACAATGTGATTAGATTATGTGCTAACTATAATAAGCAGTATTATGTGTTACGATATGTTATTCTAATCAGTAAAATGATCTTATTAATGATAGGTTGCTATATAAAACATAAAACTAAGTTGCGTAACTGTAAGCAGAAGACCAGGCAAGTATCCTACCTTTGCATTTCCTTTATGCAATGGATATAAGTAAGAAAGTTTGAGAATTATATTATCATTATGCCAGAATATTAACTCTATTGTTATCAATTATGTACCCTATCATTATTTATCAGTATAATATTATTGTATAATTCAGATATTTATTCTGTTCGTTAATTTCTAAATATGGTTATACAAGTGTCCCCACTTGGATAATTATTGTATTTAATCACATGTTGATAGATATAATTATTATATTCCATTATGTATACCTTAATTAAAAGTCACCTAAGTTATTTTACCCAACTAGACACAGATTTAGAAATATCGTTGAACATGATAAAACTTTATTGTATCCAATAAATTGCTTTGGTTCAGATTCCCGACTAAGTATGAACATCCCTAATATGGGAAAAACTTTTGTGCGCCAAAGGCAGATAAGATGAACAATAATATCGTTCTTGCATGTAGTATTGATTAATATAGGGCACATTGGGATGATCACCCTCGCGCCCGTAAGTTATGATGGTTTACGAATGAATTTCTACTAAACCTTATTGAAAATTGAAAACAAAGTTCATAGCTTATCAACTAATCTCCATTTATAGTCAATACGTAGTTTCAAAAATTTAATACTGAATTTTTATGTTATTATTATGGGTTCAGCTTACATCACAACTATTGATTCGTTGTAGAAGCGTTGTATAAAGAAAACATTTAATCCTTTCAGCTAATATTTATAATTGTTATTACTTGCTGGGCACTCAAATGCTCATCTTTGCTTAAGTTAAATATTTTCAGCTAAGTGTGAACAAAATAGAAGGTCCGGTCAAGAACAAGAGAAAAGGAAAGCAAACAGAATTAGTGTTATGGTATTCTATGTAATAGTATGACTTTATTAAGACAATGATATTTATTATTATCATGCATTGTAATGAATGTATTAAAGGTTGCGTACTTGGGTTTAGACTCTGATAAATGTAAATTAAGTTTGATATTTATATTATTGTTATTATTATTATTAGTATTATTCCACTCATAAAAATGATATCGTAAAGCTACTGAGTTCAGGTTTCAAGTACCTGAATTTGGGGGCGTTACAGGATTAAACCCATCTGTAGCAAATGAGGGGTATGTTGTAGATCAACGTCTCCTCTTTTGGCCATGATCCGTAGTACCCAAGGATTAAACCCATCCGTACGTTGATCAATAACTTTTATTCTTGGAGTTTTGACAGATAATGGCCGGATCATGGTAAAAACTTGGCTTCCCGAGGACTGCTATGTCAATGGAAAATCAAAAATACGAATTTGGCGATTCCAACCATCGACCCAAATGACATTCCATCCAATTCCTACAAAACAAAGTAAAAGCACATAAATCTAATACAAAAACACTTAAAAGCAATTAAAAGCCACATTACACAACAATATGATAAAAATACATGAAAACCAAACAAACTAGCTTAGGATTTACAAATTAACAAACTTAAAGGTACCTAATTTGTGTATATAGAATACACTCATCAAATACCCCCAAAATTGAATATTTGTTTGTCCTCAAGTAAAATACTAAGAACAAAAACTATAAAAATAAATTCTAACAATCAACTACTTTAGCAATGAATCAATAAGTTTGAACAATGGCCTTAAAGATGTCAAAACATGATAACTCTAGAAAACTTTGAAAATATCACAACGTCTAGGATTTCAACTTGTTTGTTAGTCATACCTTGCTTTAGATTCTTTCTGTTTGTGTGTGTGTATCCATTTGCACTAAACCAATTATAGCTCGGATTGACTTATGCAACCATATTACCTTATGAAAGAAATAAACTTCAAAAACTACGTGCTTAACACATCACTCATCGCAATTGTAGACAAATCAAACATTCCAAAAATTTGAGATCAAAGGACTCTTAGGTGAGTGCATTTTATGCACCATCTTACTCTAAGTCCGCTTTTATGGGCTAGTGCATTTTACGCTCCATCTCACCCTAAGTCTGCTTTTATGTCCACTTTTATGGGCGAGTGTGTTTTACCCTCAATCTCACCCTAAGTCTGCTTTTATGGGCGAGTGCGTTTTACGATCCATCTTAACCCACCGTAAGATTTTTGATATATTTTTATTTTTTTATAGGTGAGAGCATTTTACGCTCTATCTCCCCTACGTATGTGTTAATGAGTGAGTATGTTTTACGCTCCATCTCAACCCACCATATGACCAATTAATCAAACTTACGTATATTGCTTCGAGTGATGTTTGAACAAGTTCTAGAGCTTATTAATATCTCCAACAAGCATTCGGTCATAAAAGCCTTCTCTAAGTATACAACTAGTTCATTACAAATGGATGAGTGCTCAAAAGTAGGAGTCATAAGCAAAGTAATAACAAACAATAAGTCAATCACCCAAACTAAGAAATATTTATCCATTTTTCATGAGTTATAACCTTAACAATCATTTACCTGATCATAAATTATAGCTCAATTCTAATTAAATCAATGCTCAAAAGACACAACTTATATTAGAAATGTAGTTCAACCCACACAAAAAAACACAATAAAACAAAACATAGAAGACCCCCAAACTTGAAACTGACAATGTCCTTACTAAACGTAATAAAAGAAATCAATGCAAAGGACTTCCGTGTTCATTTATCAGTTATCGCCTCTGCAGCGCCAGACATAAAATTTTAACTAATATGCATAACTAAACATAATAACATCAAAATAACTGACATAATAACATAATACTAACTCAAGTACCAAGAATATCACGAGTACCCCCAAACTTAAGACATATATTGTCCTCAATGTAAAGATAGATAAAATTAAAATAGAGGACTTCACTGAGGATGTGCTAATCCTCATCGACAATATCCTCACCACTGTAAGTCATTTTAGAGCCATTCCAATTCAAAAGCACCAACAAAATTCAAGCAATAACTTGAATCTTCTTTTTGGCCTTAACTTGTGCCTTGACATGCCTTGCCTTTTACTTTGTTTGGCGATTCGTTGGTGAATCATGCTCATAGCTATTTGTACTTGAGATTAACTAACACAAAAATTTATAACTTGGGTTGGCTCCCAATAAGTGCTTGTTCTATAGTTTTCAACCTGACTCTATTTAAAATAGAAATACAAGTTTAATAAAAATGTGTCATGCAAAATCGGACTGTAAGGATCCAATAGTTGCGTTGAGTCTTGCACAAGAGTAATGAATTTAATTAAAATCCTGTCAATCCAATCTCACAAACGATAACAAAAATAGAACAATAAAGCCTCAGCTTACGCCAAGTCTTGCACAAGAGCCACATTTACATACAGTCTTGTCAGTCTATTTATCACAATGGGAAAACACGCGCAAATAAAGATCAAACAAATAAAAGATAAATATATGTTCAAATTAAGACTAAATTGATTGAAATCAATATTGGATAATATTAGAATAATAATTCCCCGACAACGGCACCAGAAATTTTTCAAAATTTCAAAAATTTTAACTAATATGCACAACTAAACATAAAAACATCAAAATAACTGACATAATAACATAATACTAGCTCAAGTACCAAGAATATCATGAGTACCCCCAAACTTAAGACAAACATTGTCCTCAATATAAAGATAGATAAAATTAAAACTAAGAACTTCCCTAAGGCTGTACCAATTAATCGTCATCGACAACATCCTCACCACTGTTAGTCATTTTGGAGCCATTTCAATTCAAAAGCACCAAAAATATTCAAGCATTAGCTTGTGCCTTCTTTTTGGAATTAACTTGTGCCTTGACATGCCTTGCCCCTAGCTTTGCTTGGCGATTCATTGGCGAATCATGCCCTTAGCTATTTGGTACCTGAGATTAACTAACACAAAAATTTATAACTTGGGTTGCCTCCCAATAAGCGCTTGTTTTATAGTCTTAAGCCTGACTTTATTTAAAATAGAAATACAATTTTAATAAAAATGTGTCATGCAAAATTGGACTATAAGGATCCAACAGTTACGCTGAGTTTTGCACAAGAGTAATGCATTTACTTACAATCTTGTCAATCCAATCTCACAAACGATAACAATAAATAGAACTGTAAGGCTCCAACTTACGTCAAGTCTTGCACAAGAGCCACAATTACATATAGTCTTATCAGCCTATTTATCACGATCGGTAAACACGCACAAACAAAGATCAAACAAATAAAAGATAAATATATGTATAGTGGTGAGTATATCCGCCTGTCACGCGGATAACCCAGGTTCAATCCCCGGCAACGACGCTAAAAACTTGATGGTCAGAAAATCGATCACTAAACACGCGCAAGTTGATAAGTGGGTTTTATACCCATGAATCAGCTCCTAATTCAAGCTCAAACGATATTAATTCATTGATTTTATGTTTTGTTTTTACTTGTTTAGCTCTGTTTTGTGTTTAGGATTGGTGGAGTGGCATTTGGATAAAAAGGATGGACTTATGGTGGAATGTGGCAAGAAAGAGAGCAAAAGGGAGCAACTAACAGCAGCATAGCAAGCCGGGGCTTGCCATTTTATGCCTAATACCCAAGTCGGGGCTTAGGGGTCTTGATCAACCTATAGCAGTATA
Source organism: Panax japonicus (assembly GCA_020205505.1). Lineage (NCBI taxonomy): Eukaryota > Viridiplantae > Streptophyta > Magnoliopsida > Apiales > Araliaceae > Panax > Panax japonicus. The sequence continues at coordinate 47,964,047 of CM035100.1, forward strand.
ACAAGCCGGTGCTTGCTATTATAAAGGTAAAACCCCAGTCGGGGCAGGGGTACGGGGGTAGAGTGGTTTCCTAGTTGGTTTCTAATGCTCCAAACGTGGAGCTTAAGTGATGGTGATGGCCTTGGGACTCATATTGGCATGGAATTGTAATCAGAATTCGTGGCTTGGCATAAATATAATATTAATGATGAATAATTGTTAAAAGATTAAAAATGTGTTTATTAAAGATAAGTGATTTGTGGTAAATATTTATTCAATTTTTGATATAAATAGAGGGGTTTGTCATGAGGCGTTTGTTGTAAGTTTGACTTATTATTCCATAGGGAGATGTACTAATTTTTTAGATCGTCGGTTGTGGTTTTAATACTTAATCAATATGAACCGTCGGTTGTGGTTTTAATAATAAATCAATATGGACCGTCTGTTTTGATAGTAAATCAACTGGATCGTCCGTGAATCAGTTACTATTTAGTTCATTCTCCTATAAATAGAAGCTTATTCTTCTTTATTTCTCACCAATTCACTAAGACTCGTAAGAGAAACTATAAAGAGAAAGAAGAAAAGTATTTTGCTACTTCACTATTGCAGTATCCAATCTCCTACTATGGTAAGGGAAATTATTTTTCGTATTAGTAAGGGATGTTATTTTTGTAAGGGATATTATTTTTCGTATTCATTCTTTAATTTGTGGGAATAACTTGTCTACGCAGATTACCGCATTCATGGTGAAGAACTATTCGTACTCATTCTTTATTTATGAAAAAAATATGTTTACGCGAATTACCACATGACGAGTGAAAATCCATTTGTAGTTTCGTATATTATTTCTTTTCATATTCTTAAATCTAAACTTACTATGGTAAGTATTGCTTCTATAATTCCTGAAATTAATAGAATATCCTTGAATTTTGTGCTTTATCTAGTATCGTTTCATTGGAATATTAGTCTGAACTTTCTTATTAAATTTCAATATTTTTGTTCGGGATACTATTCATTCGAGTACAATTCATAGGGTACTATTCAAGACAAAAGTGATTTCTTTTATGTCCAAATTATTTTTGATACATTATCATTCTTGAATTTTACTCCACATTTAGTTATCATGTTGACAATTTAGATATTCTTAAACTCTGGATAAATTGAATTATAAATTTCTAATATTTATCCTTGATCTCACTTGATTGAATTCTTATATCATTGTCATCATTCTCATGTTTATATTGTGATAAAAGTCATCTTTGACCTGTAGTGTGTAAGACCCCAACTTTTATGAATAAAGATGGAATTTTTCTATAAATATCATTTTTGAATATTAAGGCGTGAATTTGTTATAATGTTATAGTTGTGGGTAATATTTATAAATTTTGCAAAGTAAGTAAATTGTTATATAATATTCAATTGGTCGGGGAATATTCGTTTTAATAGGGAATATTCGTACGACGGAACAATCATTAGTGAACCCCACAACGTAATTATTGTCGAAATGAGAAAATGACATAAATATCTTTTTATAAAAATAACGGCGGAAGTTTTACCGTTGAACTGTTGAAATACCCGGTGTTAAAAGTACAGTAAAATGCGTGGTTGCATAGTAGCACACGGTATTGATTATTGATGCTTACGTGAGAAGTCACTCAGCTTTATTCAATTATTATTTCAGTAATTACTGCATAGTATCTCACGTTATTTGATTCAATTATTGTCACTATATTTTATAATATTAAATCAATAATTGAGATGACAAGTTATTCATATTTTTATCTGCATAATTAACAATGTCTAGAAAGTTCTGTCGAGAAAAGGGGTTTTGTCACCTAATTGCACGCCAATAGGGAGAAATCCTTATCGGAAAGCCCCCTCTTTCCTGGGAACGATCTGGTTATTAATATTGCAAGTTATAATAATATGAATAAAGGTTGTTAAAAAATATTGAGGGAATTTTTATGAAGTATTTGTTATAAATTTTGCTCATTATTTATGGACCCCCATTTATCCATTTTTCAAAAAATCGGTAGGAAGTTATAAGGTGTGTATATATATATATATAAACATGTGTGTGTGTCGTATGTGTGAGTGGAAAGAAATAAAGTGGCGGTGGTGGGATATATAGTACTGATATGTTTATATATATATATATATATATATATATATATATATATATATATATATATATATATATATGACTTTGGTGGAATGGTATGAAATGGGGGGGAGAATGGTTTACCCGTGAGAAGAGGTTATATTATTATTATATATTATAATAAGTTTTGTTTTTTTTATAAAAAATAGAATATATTATATTTTATTATGCATAGTGTTTGTATAGTGCTTGCATAGTGTTTGCATAGTAAAGTCAGAAAATTATTTCGGCCGAATTTTTTTGCGTGCCACTGTGCGTCCGTGATTTTCAAATTTAAATAGTAACCTTCAATTCTCCTATAAATAGGATGCTTAGTTAGAATTAAAAATCACACCAGAATCGGAGAATTCTTCTTCTATAATATTGAGCATATTTCTTTAGAATTTTAAGAAGCTTTGAGCGTAGAAAACAGTGTAAGTTTTCTTAAAGAATATCCCCACTTTACCAGTTGGAATACTCTTCTTTTCAAGGTAAGGGATATTATTTTTGTTCAGTATTCATATGAAATAATATTTTCTTTCATACTCTGTAGTATGTAAGTAATATTATTTAGTTTCAAATTTCGAATTCTATACTCATTTTGTTAAGTTTTGGCTTCTATACTCCATCAAATTAGTAGAATATCCTTGATATTTGCGCTTCATCCAGTATCTTTTCATATAAATATTATTCTGAGCATTCTTGATAAGTTTTAACTTTTTCATGTCAGAGTACTATTCACGGGGTACTATTCCCGAATTACTATTCACATTGTACTATTCACCCGGGCACTATTTATGACAAAAATTGATTTCTTTTCGGTCCAAATCATTTTTGTTTCAATATTATTTTGAATTTTACTCCACAAAGCAGTATCATGTTGACAATTTGGACATAATTGAATTCTGGATAAATTAAATTATAAATCTTTAAAAATTAATCATTTACTTTCTTTTAATTGAATTATTATATCATTGTCATCATCATCATGCTTATATTATGATGAAAATCATCTGTGGCCCGTAGTGCATAGATGGACTTGGTATGATTATGATCAGGGACTTATTCGGTATAATCATAACCATAATGTTACAAATGATGTGGTAAAAGTCCTCATTAGCCCGTAGTGCATTGATGGAAAGATTGTTAGCATGATCATGACCATTGGTGAAAACACGAATATCTTTGGCCCGTAGTGCATGGATAATTTGTGGTCAGTGATACTAAAGAATATCCTTGGCCCGTAGTGCATGGATAATTCAGTGATGTGGATTATTTATTAAGCTGAGTCTCAACGATAAAATTAATGATAAACCTTTTAAATCATATAACATAGTAGATTTTATGCTCTATTTGACTCTTTTAATGGATTGCTTGTTCCGTTACAGTTAAACTTGATGTTTATTATATTTTATCAGTTTAACACTGTTGAAGGCTATCAATAAATTATTTTGCATTATCTTAGTCATAATATTTCTTACTGGGCTAGTTGAGCTCTCCCTTTTCTTTCAATATTCTCTTCAGGAAATGAGAATATAGATGGGACTAGTCGAGGAGCGGAGTGACGGTCCAGATGGTTGCATTAGTAGTCATCACTATTCTGTGAAATAGTGTGATAATAAATGTATTGAGGATTTATTTTGAATTTAAATACTGTCTGGAAGACAATATTTGTATTAAAACTCACAGCTCATATTGTATATTTAAGTTTGTATTTGTATTATGTACCATGTATTTGGCAACCCAAGATGGGTGATGTAAACCTATTTTGGGGGCGTCACATAGTGCATAGATGGACTATTGATTGCTATGATTATGACCATGAATTTTGTATTGGTATAATCATGACTTGTAATGTTACAGACAAATGAGTGGTAAACATCATCTTTGGCCCGTAGTGCATAGATGGACTGTTGATTGGTATGATTATGACCATGAATTGTGTATTGGTATAATCATGACATATAATGGTACAGACAAATGATGTGGTAAAAGTCATCTTTGGCCCGTAGTGCATAGATGGACTGTTGATTGGTATGATTATTACCAGGAATTATGTATTGGTATAATCATGACATTGTAATGTTACAGACAAATGATGTGTTAAAAGTCATCTTTAGCACGTAGTGCATAGATGGACTGTTGATTTGTATGATTATGACCAGGAATTGTGTATTGGTATAATAATGACACGTAATGTTACAGACAAAAGTTGTGGCGAAAGTCCTCTTTGACCTATAGTGCAAAGATGGATTGTTGATTATTAGTTTTACAGTTGTATGTCTTTGGCATGTAGTGCAAAGATGTACTGTTGAATTACATGATTATAAATATGAATTGTGAATTTAACTATAATCTTTGGTGGTTCAGGTGATGAAAGTTTTCTTTGTCTTGGGTACAACAAAGAACTGTTGATGGGTATTACAGGGATGAAATATTAATGATGGATTTTTAATTTGGAGGAGATAGTAGACATTATGTTCTACTTGACACTTCTAATGGATTGTTGGTTCCACTGTAGTTGTTGATCTAAAACTTGTTGTCTATTGTATTCTATCAAATTTTCCCTATTGAGGACTAATGATAATTTGTTCTACATAATCTTAGTCATAATATTCTTTATTGGGCTTGTTGAGCTCACCCTTTTCCTTCACAATTCCTTTCTGGTAATAAGAGTGTAGCTGGGTCGAGCGGGGATAACATGGAAATAGTGTGATGGTCTGAGACTGTGGAAGTTTCTCAATACATTATAAAATAGTATGATAATATATAATTGTATTGAGGACTTAAGATATGTGTGTCGTATTTTATACGTCACTTAATAATTAATTTTGGTGAACAACAATTGCTTGATAAGAACCCGACTTTAAAAGCGTCAAAAATACACTCCATTAGAAGGAGGAGAACATAAATCTTCTTGTGTTCCTTTCGGGACTTGAAATATTTGATGTTGTATTTTATATGGCATTATAATAATTTAAGTATGAATATTTTCGTATTATAAATATTACAATATTTGTATTGAAACTCACAGCTTATGTGTTGTCGTATTTTGCACGACAGTTTAATAGTTGTATAAATGAAGTTTATATTTGATTACTGTACCGTATATCTGGCGACCCAGAATGGGTTGTGTGGACCTTTTTTGGGGGCTTCACATTTGGTATCAGAGCTTAGGGATATGATCTCTAGCGAAGATCTGAGATTAGAACTAGGAGAAGTTTTTAGGAGATCCAAAACCACTAAAGGCGGAGATGTGGATAAAGCAGATCACCAAGATATTTGATGTCTTGGGATACTCCGAGGAGCAAAAGGTTCCCTTTGCCACCTTCATGTTGCGAGGAGAGGCAGATTACTTGTGGGAATCAGTAAAACATACCCAGCCTGCCTCACTGAAGATGTCTTGGGAGAAGTTCCAAGAACTGTTCAACGACAAGTACTTTCCCGAAAGTATTCGTCACATGAAAGAGGTGGAGTTCATCAAGCTAGAGCAAAATAATATGACCGTGTCACAGTACGAAGCTAAGTTTGCTGAGTTGTCTTGATTTGCTTCTCATTTGGTTGATAATTAAGAAAGAATGACACAGATGTTTGTAAGAGGTTTGAAACCTGAAATACGTCAATACCTCATTTCTCACAAATTGTGTTTGTATTCAGATGTTGTAAATAGGGCTCAGTTATTGGAGCGCGATAATGAGTCAACCCAACTAAGAGAGAGTAACCGGCAAAATGATAATACTAGTGGTAGCAATTATCGAAGCGATGACAACAAACGTGGAAGGAATCAACATGCCAGAAATGGTAACCACTTCAGTGGTAATCATGTCCAAGATAATAGAAGTGAAAATTTTAAGAAGAGAAGGTTCAATAATGATGGAAAGACAGCAGAACCTGTAATACCCGAGAATTTCCATGTCTTATTAAATGAATATATTAATGGAAATGAATATTTATTTGAATATAAATGATTTACGAGATGAGTTAACTCAATTATATTGAATAATTGAGAATATATAGAGTTTGCGACAAACTCATTGAAAGCCTTGTGTGGCACAGTAATGAGAAATATTATAATGATATTAATCGATGAAGGAATTATTAAGTGAACAATTAATTAATATTAATTGTTATTGTAGAATGTTAATTGGTTGTTATAGAGATCAATAATTACATTAATCAATGAGGAATGGATTAATTAATATTAGTGTTGATTAATCAATAAGATGAATAAATTATTTATTTGACATAAAACAAATAAGTAAGTTATTAATATGATAAGATTATATTGATTGTTTTGTGCAAGTGTGCAATAATTAAATTTATAAAATATATGGAATACAATTATATTATATAGTATCGAGCGACACTTATGTGACTATACTATATATAGCAACCATATATTAAGATTTATTAAACTATATAGTAAAGTGTAAGAAATTATAAGTTGCATAAATAATTGCTTACGTGACAATAATTGTGAGTGGAAACCTTAAAAGATGTACTCTGTCAAAGAATGACAAATTATTCCAATAAGTAAGTCTAACTAGAATAATAAAGTTTTAAGGAGATATTAAATTACCAGTGAGTAATTAAATGGAGTCCATACATGTTATAAATAATAATTAGACTGAAATAATGTACATGGATTGTCTGATGTGAGTGCACAACTAATCCCTAATTTTCCATTGTGTAGTAGTATTAACACATTAAAATTACATTTTGGTAATATAGGAGAACAAACTATACATTTTAGACTCATTGCTGGGATTTAAAAGTCTGTGTCCCATATTAAGAGTCTCAAACAGTGATGCACAGTAGCCTACTCCTTCCTTGCGTGAACTGAGCTGCTACAAATCTAGGGTGATGATGGCTAAGATTTGGCAGTTGGCAAACTCTCTTCTACCCATTATTCTCTTCTATTCTCCACTAGATTAAACTATAATGCAAGAGCATTAACTGGGCAACCATTTCTCTTTAAATAGTACCACCATTCTCTTAGTTTTTGGTTACTTGAAAATTGTCTGATAAGTCTAAAGTTTGAGAGAAGATATCTGAGCAATTGTAGAAGTATAATCAGTGAGTAAGGAATTCAATTAAGCATCAAGAGGTATAATTTCTGTTTGTGTTCTTAATTTTGAAGTTTTGTCAAATTCTAGTAATTGTTGAATTCTCTATTAATTGGTATGGATTAGCATACCATTGTGTTATCTGGGTTTATTTGCATGTCTAGGAGTAGTATAGTGGGTTTGAACTCAGTTTTAAGGTTTGTTATGTTGGAACTATGCCGAAGCAGAGTCCTTATTCTTCGTTTTGATCGAAGTGGCGCGACCGCTCCACTTCTATAGTACATGACCGCGCAAACGCGCCGGCTACCAGTCTTGTGTACTAATTTTGTGATTCTGTCTTGGTCTGAGTATGCTATGTTAATTATTATATGCTTATAAATAACCTTAACTTGTGGACTGAGATTTTTTATGTATATAGTAAGCCATTTTGGTTGATTTAAATATAAACGTTCAAAGAAGTATAAGGATTTGGAAACCAAATTTTGATTAACATCGCGTAATACATGCTCTGACCTTATGTGCCAATGTATCAAGTTCTGATATACATTAAAATACGACCAATATATTAGTTTACCATGTTGGTGAGGGTATGGTGTAGTCAAGCATGAATTAAAAGAAAAATGCAAGTAAAAGACTATATTAGCTATGTGTACATGAACTATGTATAAACTGAGTTTTGAACTTTAAAACATATTTACGTGAACTATGATGTGGTTATGGAAGCATGATATGGGATGTGTGAACTTACCTTGCATGCTTGAAGAAGTTTTACTAATGAAAATACGAACTTTGAATGTGAATATTAACATACTACTTTGAGAGTTAGAATTTGATATTTGTGAACATGTTTGATGATACTCTTAGAGTACTCACTCATGTATCATAAATGTATATATACCATGCTTAGGTATCGTAATTCTAGTGAAGCATAAAAGAAACATATTTTCAAACCAAAACGATGCTAATTACACATATGTGATATGAATACTCACAAGCATGTCTAATATGATTTATATGACTACTTTATATGTTTAAGAATCAAACATGTTAAAATTTGTGGTTTCATAACCTTGAATAGCCTTAACTTGTTGAGATGTTCAACTTAGACCATATTATGAAAGAAGGGACCTAGATTGAACTTGAGAGGTATGAAGGGACCCTTGACATGTTAACATATGTTATGTGTGTAAGGATGGGCAAGCTAGGCCATGAAAGTGATTGCTCAGCCCTGGTTTGAATTAGGATCCGCGTGGTCGCACGTCTCTTTAGTACAAATCAAGCGCGACCGCGCCCCTCTCCAGAACTTGGAAAGTGACTTTTGTGATTTCTGAAATATGTAGAATGCTAGTATAACTTCATTATACTAATTTCTGTCCATGACACACTGATAGAGGTATCCTTGCGTGTTAACACCTATCTTAGCTTGAATTGACAAGGTGTTTTTAAATAATGAAGTCTAACAATATTTTCGAGCTACATAATGACATACGTATAAGATTATACGACTAGAAGGATAACAATATATGTTAGCATTGATAAAGTACACTTGTGTATCATAGTAAGTTAAGATAATAGGTGTACATGTTGAACTTGTATAACTAATGTGATTATACATGAATAGGATATCATAGTGTATTGGATTGATATTAAGCTTTACTTTGGTAATCTACGCTTGAGACAAGTATCCTAAACCCTTGCATTACTTTATTCGACGGATATCGTGAGCAAACCTTATCTCTTTGAATGCATGTTATCTTACTTTCTCGTTCAATTGAGCTAGTATGTTAAACTCTTGAGAAAACTATTATTCATGTTGAACTTGGTATTGTTCTTGAATATTATGAAAGTGTCTATGCCATTTGATTCGGCTAGACTATATGCATTTTATAAAACTGTCCAAACCAATTGACTGGTGCGGAAATCTTGAAAACTGAGTTGAACAACCCTTATGGTAAGGGGAGTGTTTATTGTTGGAAGCCCCAACACACACGTGAATATTACTGTAGTGTTATGCATAACTTAGAGTATTATAGACTGATCATCTATCATACTTGAATCTTTTGGGTTATCAGTTTAATATTAGTAATTCTAGTAGATAATTATATAGAGAGAAGCTATAGAGAGGAAGAAAAAGAATATTCTGCTACTTCACTATTCCAGTAACCAGTCTTCTTTTAAGGTAAGAGATATTATTTTTGTTCAATATTCATAAAAAATAATATTTTTCTTCCATACTCTGTAGTATGTGAGTAATATTATTTCGTCTCGTATTCCTGATTATACCCTCATTCTGTTAAAGTATTTCTTCTATACTCCGTAAAATTAGTAGAATATCCTTGATATTTACGCTTAATCCAGTATCTTTTCATGAAAATATTATTTTGAGCATTCTTGATAATTATTGATCTTTTCATGTCGGAATACTATTCACGGGGTACTATTCATAAAGTACTATTCACGGGGTATTATTCATAAAGTACTATTCACAGGTACTATTCACAAAGTACTATTCCCAGGTACTATTCACAAAGTACTATTCACGGGTACTATTTATGAAGTACTATTAACCCGAAGTACTATTCATGACAAAAATTGATTTCTTTTCGGTCCAAATCATTTTGATACAATATTATTCTTGAATTTTACTCCACAAAGTAGTATCATGTTGACAATTTGGACCTTATTGAATTCTGGATAAATTAAATTATAAATCTTTAAAAATTTATCCTTTGTTTCCTTTTAATTGAATTCTTATATCATTGTCATCATCCTCATGCTTATATTGTGATGAAAGTCATCTTTGGCTTACATGCATAGATGGATTGTTGATTGGTATGATTATGACCAGGGATCATTCGTTATAATCATGACCCATAATGTTAGAAATGATGTGGTAAAAGTCCTCATTGGTCCTGTAGTGCATTTATGGACAGTTGTTGGTATGATTATGACCAAGGATTATTCGGTATGATCATGACCATTGATGAAAACACGAATATCCTTGGCCCGTACTACATGGATAATTCGTGGTCGTGATACTAATGAATATCCTTGGCCTGTAGTGCATGGATAATTCAGTGATGTGGATTATTTGTTAAGCTAAGTCTCAGCTATAAAGATTATAATAAACTTTTTAAATCATAGAAGATAGTAGATATAATGCTCTACTTGACTCTTCTAATGGATTGCTTGTTCCGCTGCAGTTAAAATTGTTGTTTATTGTTTAACATTGTTGAAGGCTAACGACAATTTATTATGCATTATCTTAGTCATAATATTTCTTACTGGGCTAGTTGAGCTCACCCTTTTAATTTTATTGTTCTCTTAAGGAAATAAGAACGTAGTCGGGACTAGTCGGGGAATGGAGTGATGGTCCGAGATGGTGGCTGTAGTAGTCCTCACTATTTAGTGTGATAATAAATGTACTGAGGACTCCTTTAAGTTTGAATACTGTCTATTAGACAATATTCATGTAAAAACTCTCAGCTCATGTTGTATAATTAAGTTTATATTTGTATTCAGTACCATGTATTTGGCGACTCAAGATGATTGATGTATACCTATTTTGGGGGCGTCACATTCCAGCTCCTTGAACTGCTTAGCGGTGACCATCCGAGAGTTGCCAGTGTTTCCACCTGTATTTTGAACAGGAGTCTCTCTCGCCCGATGTTGCATGAATTGCATAAAGCCTCTGAACATCCCATCGTTCATCATCTGGTCGGTGTTATTGTTTACCTCAGGATTATTGTCTTCCTGATGCACATTATCTTGGGTATTGATCGTTGATGACTCAATGGTCTCATGTGCTTCATTGCTTATCTCAACATTCTCGGATGTCAGTTTCAAACACTGCCACAAAATAAGGGTTAATTGACACGCCACATATTACCCATATATTCTGACCGACCAATTAAATAATCAAATAAGCTTAAGTAGGTAATATTAGCAAAGGATTTCCTCATCTCTCCCCCTAGTTCTAGTCTAACATCTCAGCCAGGGATCATATCCCTAAGCTTTGATACCAACTATGATGCCCCCAAAATAGGTATACATCACCCATCTTGAGTCGCCAAATACAAGGTACTGAATACAAATACAAACTTAATTATACAACATGAGCTGAGAATTTTTACACGAATATTGTCTAATAGACAGTATTCAAACTCAAAGGAGTCCTCAGTACATTTATTATCACACTAAATAGTAAAGACTACTACAGCCACCATCTCAGACTGTCACTACATTTCCCGACTAGTCCCGGCTATGTTCTCATTTCCTAAAGAGAATAATAAAAGTAAAAAGGTGAGCTCAACTAGCCCAAGTAAGAAATATTATGACTAAGATAATGCAGAATAAATTATCGTTAGCCTTCAACAATGTTCAATAATAAACAACAAGTTTAACTGCAGCGGAACAAGCAATCCATTAGAAGAGTCAAGTAGAGCATGATATCTACTATCTTTTATGATTTAAAAAGTTTATCATAATCTTTATAGATGAGACTCAGCTTAACAAATAATCCACATCACTGAATTATCCATGCACTACGGGCCAAAGATATTCATTAGTATCACGACCACAAATTATTCACGCACTACGGGCTAAGGGTATTCGTGTTTTCATCAATGGTCATGATTATACCGAATAATCTTTGGTCATAATCATACCAACAACTGTTCATCAATGCACTACGGGCCAATGAGGACTTTTACCACGTCATTTGTAATATTACGGGTCATGAATATACCAAATGATCCCTGGTCATAATCATACCAATCAATAGTTCATCTATGCACGTAAGTCAAAGATGACTTTCATGACAATATAAGCATGAAGATGATGACAATGATATAAGAATTCAATTAAAAGGAAACAAAGGATAAATTTTTAAGGATTTATAATTTAATTTATCCAGAATTCAATAATGTCCAAATTGTCAATATGATACTGCTTTGTGGAGTAAAATTCAAGAATAATATTGTATCAAAAATGATTTGGACCAAAAAGAAAACAATTTTTGTCATGAATAGTACTCCGGGTGAATAGTACCCGAGTGAATAGTATACCATGAATAGTACTTCGTGAATAGTACCCGTGAATATTACTTTGTGAATAGTACCTAGGAATAATACTTTGTGAATAGTACTCATTAATAGTACTTTATGAATAGTACCCCGTGAATAGTATTTTGTGAATAGTACCCCGAGAATAATATTCCGGCATGAAAAGATCAATAATTATCAAGAATGCTCATAATAATATTTTCATAAAAAGATACTAGATGAAGCACAAATATCAAGGATATTCTACTAATTTTACGGAGTATAAAGCAATACTTTAAATGAATGAGGGTATAATCAGGAATACGAGGCGAAATAATATTACTCACATACTACAAAGTATGGAAGAAAATATTATTTCTTATGAATACTGAACAAAAATAATATCTCTTACCTTAAAAGAAGACTAGATACTGAAATAGTGAAGTAGCAGAATACTCTTCTTCTTCCTCTCTATAGCTTCTCTCTCTATAATTGCTCTTGTGAGTCTTAGTGAGAATTAAAGAAGAATGAGCTTCTATTTATAGGAAAACATAGTTTCGATAATTGTACATTTTGGGGCTCGAATTATTACAGTATAGTACCTACATCTTTTCCTCTATTTTTAATTTAGTCCTACAAGTTTTATCAATCTTGCACCACCTCCCCTAATAGTAATGCATGTGAACCAATAGTTTCATTCATGTGAGCAAATAGTTATATGCATATGAACTAATAGCAATTAATTACTAATTTATCTGATTAATTGCCCGTTTGGTCAATTTAACATCCAAAAATCAATTATTATCGAAATAAATGTCGATTTCTATTAACACAAATAATCCCAACACAATGAAAATATTTTTATCAATAATTTCATCTTTAATCAATACAAACTTATTCATCATTAATACTATAACTCACAATATTTAACAACCAGATCATTCCCAGGAAAGAGGGGGCTTTCCGATAAGGATTTCTCCCTACTAGCGCGCAATTAGGTGACCAAACCCCTTTTCTCGACAGAACTTTCTAGACATCATTAATATTGCAAATAATAATATGAATAACTTTGTCGTCTCAATTATTGATTTAAAAATATAAAATATTATGTAGATGATACTATTACAATAATTGAATCAATAATATGAGAGATATTATGCAGCAATTATTGTAGCAATAATTGAGTATAACTGAGTGACTTCTCACATAAGCATCAATAATCAATATCGTGTGCTACTATGCAACCACGCGTATTACTGTACTTTTACAAACGGTAGTTCAATAGTTTAACGGTAAAACCTTCGTCGTTATTTTTATAACAAGACATTTCCTTCATTTTCTAACTCTGACAATACTTTCGTTGTGGGATTCACCAATGATCATGCCATCATACGAATATTCCCTATTAAAACGAATATTCCTCGATCGATCGAATATTTTATAACAACTTGCTTACTTTGCAAAATTTGTAAATATTACCCATAACTAGAACATTATATCAAATCCACACCATAATATTTAAAAAGATATTTTGAGAAAAATTAATATTTATTCATAAAAGTTGGGGTCTTACACTCGTAATATCATTCGCTAGTGTGTGTCCTACCTAAGCTGAATTTTCTAACTTAATAAGTTGACAAATTGTGATATGTCAATTAACCTTTGTTTTGAAGCTGTTTTCTAGAATGATATTTGAAATTAAAGAGATGAGCAATGGAGAAATCATAATACAGAGGAAATAATCGGGAAGATAGAATCTGAAATGAAAGTAATGTATTCTCACCTCTTTGAACCACCAGGTACATAAATTTCAGGGACGAAATTTCATAAGGAGTGAAAATTGTAAGACCCCGAATTTTATGAAATAAAAGTATTCAATTTTCTTATAATTATTATTCTATTTAGTAAATGGTTAAATTGATAAAAGTTTAAAGTTACGGGTGATATATGAAAACTTTACAAAGTAAGCAAGTTGGCATAAAATATTCGTTGTGTCTAGGAATATTCGTTTGGTCTGGAAATATTCTTTTTGTCGAAGAATATTCGTACGACAACGCAATCATTGGTAGACCCCGCAGCGGAATAACTGTCGGGTATAGAAAGTGACAGAAATAACCTTTTTATAAAAATAACAGCAAAACTTTAACCATTAAACTGTTGAAATACCAGTGATTATGTCTGTCAAAATATGGTTATGGGTTGGTTTTGGTTTTCAAAATATGGTTATGGTTCCATTTAAGAACTAAAATCATTTTAACCATTTTTAATATGAGTTATGTGGGTTGGAACCATATGATTATGGTTAAAAACCATATTAATCATTTTAAGATATTTTGACTTTTAAACAAATTTTTTTAAAAATGAAATTAATATATACTATAGATAGACAGACGAATATAAGGGGTGGAATTTAGGCTCCTTAAGTAATGTTATGAGATATGTTTGTATGAAAAAAAATATATTTTTTATCACTTGTATTAGAGAAATTAATATTCTTACGTATAGCATGTGACATGCCTCTAATATTTATGTGCAATAATCTATACTAATAAAATGTTGTTACATACTTATTATTTGGCTAAGATTATATATTTTAATAAATAAAATTATCACTAATCAATTAAATGTTGTCACATAATTATTATTAATTTGGTTACGTTTATTTTAATAAAATTATCACTAATCATTGTTGAATTAATCAATTTTGTGTTGGTATATAAGTTGCAAATGAGCCAAAATTATTACTTTTAGTAGGTAGGCAAGAGAGTGGGTGGATGGGTTGGGTGGGTAAGGGTAGCTAGAGGGTGGGTGGTGTATACATAATCGCTTAATATTAAATTTTTTTGGGAGGAAGTGGTGAGGGTGGGGGTAGGGGGTGGGGTGGGTGGTGTATACAAATTATTTTTTTTGGGGTGGGGTGGGGGTGGGGGTGGGGGTGGGGTGAGTGTATACATAATCACATAATATTATTTTTTTTGGTGTGAGTGTGAGTGTGGGTGTGGGTGTGGGTGTGGGTGTGGGTGGGGGTGGGGGGTGGGTGGTGGGAGGGATGGGGTAGGGGTAAGCGGTGTATACATAATTATATAATATTATTTTTTTGGGTGTGGGTGTGGGTGTGGGTGTGGGTGTGGGTGGGTGTGGGTGTGGGGGGTAGGGGGTAAGGGATGTATACATAATCACGTAAAAAAATTTGGTGGGGGTGGGGTGGGTGGTTGAGCTTCTTGAATATGGAAATATGGGTGGAAAGAACTTTTGATTTGGATTTGGAATAAAATATGGGTCGAAAAATGGTTAACCGGGTTGGAACTATATTTCTTTTTTAAATTATGGTTCCAAACTTTAACCAACCCAAATAAATAAAAATAGTTAACCAACCCATTTGGTTCCAGTTAATATGGGTTGACCCGACAGTTAACCAACTATATTGTCAGGTCTACCAGTGATAAAAGAACAGTAATACGCATTGTTGCACAGTAACACACGGTATTGCACATTATCTCTGATTATTGATGCTTACGTAAGAAATCACTCAATTTTATTCAATTATTGCAACAGTAGTTGCTGCATAGTATCTCATATTATTGATTTAATTATTGTGACAGTATCATCTGTACAATATTTTATATTATTAAATCAATAATTTAAACAACACATTTATTCATATTATTATTTGTATTATTGACAATGTCTAGAAAGTTCTGTCGATGAAAGGAGTTATGTTATTTAATTACGTGCCAATAAGGAGAAATCCTTATCGAAAAGCCCTCTCTTTCCTAGGAAAGATTTGGTTGTCAATATTGTGAGTTATAATATTAATAATGAATAATTGTTAAAAGATTAAAAATGTGTTTATTAAAGATAAGTGATTTGTAGAAAACTATTTATTCAATTTTTGATATAAATATAGGGGTTTGTCATGATGCGTTTGTTGTTAGTTTAAGTTATTATTCCATGGGGAGATGTACTAATTTTTTGGACCATCGATTGTGGTTTTAATAGTAAATCAATATGAATCGTCCGTTTTAATAGTAAATCAATCTAGACCGTCCGCGAATCAGTTACTATTTAGTCCAATCTCCTATAAATAGAAGCTTATTGTTATTTCATTCTCACCAATTCACTAAGACTCGCAAGAGAAACTATAGAGAGAAAGAAGAAGAGTATTTTGCTACTTCACTATTGCAGTATCTAATCTCTTACTAAGGTAAGGAAAATTATTTTCCGTATCAGTAAGGGATGTTATTTTTGTAAGGGATATTATTTTTCGTATTCATTCTTTAATCTGTGGGAATAACTTGTATACGCGTATTACCGCATGTATGGTGAATAACATTCGTACTCATTCTTTATTTGTGGAAAAGATCTGTCTACGCAAATTATCGTATGGCGGGTGATAATCCATTTGCAGTTTTGTATATTATTTCTTTTCATATTCTTAAATCTAAACTTATTATGGTAAATATTGCTTCTATAATCCCTGAAATTAGTAAAATATCCTAGAGTTTTGCGTTTCATCTACTATCGTTTCATTTGAATATTGGTCTAAACTTTCTTATTAAATTTTAATATTTTCATTCTGGGTACTATTCACTCGATTACTATTCACTCGGGGTACTATTCACTTCGGGTACTATTTATTCGGGGCACTATTCATTTGTTACTATTCACTCGGGGTACTTTGCATGACGGAGTACTATTCATTCGGGTACTATTCACGATAAAAGTGATTTCTTTTCTGTCTAAATTATTTTTGATACATAAATATCATTCTTGAATCTTACTCCACATTTAATTATCATGTTGACAATTTGGATATTCTTGAACTTTAAATAAATTGAATTATAAATTTCTAATATTTATCTTTGATCTCATTTGATTGAATCCTTATATCATTGTCATCATTCTCATGTTTATATTGTGGTAAAAGTCATATTTGGCCCGTAACGCATAGATGGACTGTTGATTGGTATGATTATGACCAAGAATTGTGTATTGGTATAATCATGACCTGTAATGTTACCGACAAATGATGTGGTAAAAGTCATCTTTGGCCTGTAAAGCCCCCAAACTCAGGTACTTGAAACCTGAACTCGGTGCTTCACGATATCTTTTCTATGAGCAGAATAATAATAATAATAATAATAATAACAAAAATATAAATATCAAACTTATCTTACATTTATCAGAGTCTAATCCCAATTACGCAACCTTTACTATAATTCTTTACATGATATATAATACATATCATTGTCTATATATGTCTAACTATTATAAAAGACACCATTAAACATGTTCTGTTTGCTTTCCTTTTCACTTGTTCTTGTCTTAACCTTCGGGTTGATCATGCCTAGCAGAAAACATTTAAATTTAAGCAAGGATGAGCATTTGGGTGCCCAACAAGTAATAACAATTATGAATATAATTAGCTGAAAGAAATAAATGTTTTCTTTGTACATCACTTCTACAACGAATTTATAGTTGTGAAATAAACTGAACCGATAATAATAACATAACAACTTTATCTCAAATTTTTGAAACTAAGTATTGACTATATATATAGGGTAGTTGATATACTATGAACATTGTTTTTAGTTTTCGCTAAGGTTTAGCAGAACTTCATCTACAAACCGTCATAACTTACGGGCGTTAGGTTGTACTTCCCATGGGCCCTGTATTGATCAATACTACATTACAAGAACGATAGGATTGTTCACTCTATCCGCCTTAGGCTCATAAAAGTTTTCACGTGATTGGGATGTTCATACTTAGTCTGGAACCTGAACCAAAATAATTTGATTGGATACAAAAAAGATTTTATCATATTCAACGATATTTCAAAATTTTTGTCTAGCTGGTCAATTAGCTTGGATATATATATATATATATATGAAAGTTCTTCAGACCAATCATCTATATCTAACCTCAATGAACAATTGAATAAATTAACAGTCAAAAATACAAGTATTACTAGAAATTGGTACTCTAGACCAACTCCTCCGGATTTACAATTCGAAGAGAGAAATCTAGATAAACAGTTTTCAGTTTCCTCCAATAATCTTGAAAGATTCAAGTCCCCAGTTAAAGAAATTACTCTCCCAGAATTAAATCAAGAAGTTAATAAGCTTAAGAAAGAAATTTCTAATTTAAAATTAGATATTTCTAATTTAAGAAAAAAGATTGAGGATAAAAAATTAGATCTTCAAGTTAATGATTCTTCTTCTAGTGATGAAAGTCATGATGAACCAGAATCATCTGGAGCTAAAGAGTCTGATCTTTTTATTCAAGGTCTATCTCTAAAACGAATAAAAGATATTACTATTCAAAAATGGTATATATCTATTAATTTAGTTATTGATAAAACTTTCTCTGTACAACTCCCTGCTCTAGTTGATACTGGTGCAGATTTGAATTGTGTACAAGAAGGTATTATCCCTACTAGGTATTACAAGAAAACCAGTGAAAAACTTAATTCAGCTAATGGTAGTCAAATGGAAATAAAATATAAGTTACCCAATGTACATATTTGTCAGGAGCTCTTTATAAATATAATTTTTGGGGGTGAAAGGGTTATTTCCTGGATATTTTTTTTTGAGGCCGAAGAGTATGGGGATGGTCACTCGTCGGAGAAGACGATGAACAGCACCACCGGCACCGAAGGAGACGGACCAGTAAACGAAGAAGACGCCAGAGGCATCTTCCAGTCACCGACAGGTGATGGCCCACGCCATCATCTCTTTTACTTTGATAATTGTAAAGTAAAAGTAAAAGAATAACTTTTGCTTTTACTCAAGTTAAATGTTTTTAACTTTCACCAATGTAAAAGTAAATGTAAAATGTTTCTTACGTTTTACTTTTACTTAAGTAAATTACTTTTACTTCAGTTAATGTAATAGTGATTCCTGCGTGAATCAAATAGTAATTTACTTTTCAGTTTTTCTATTTAAACAACTCGAAGTGTTTAGAGTTGTTTAGGCTTTGTTCAGCCTCAATAGGCTTAGTTCAGTAAAGCCTCAGAGCTTCTCTCTCTAGAAGCTCTTCTGAGGTTCGCTCTCCCTTCTCTCTAGTTAGCCGGAGACGAAGCTTTCAGCTTCGATCTTCTTAGTTAGAAGATGAAGACGAAGTCCTTCAATACTTCGTTCTTCCCTCTCAAACATTTAGTCTAGGATATACTGTAATCCCTTCCTAAATGTTTATAAATAAAAGAAAGAGATTACGTTTACCGATTCACCGGTCATCTTCTTAATCTTTTCTTTTCTGTTTAAGTTTTTTCTTTTAAAAACTTATCTCCGCTGTCATATGGTATCAGAGCCACACGGTTGGTTCTTGATGCTATAAGTCCCGATTTGTTGTTAGTAATTGTTGAGTAAAGATCTTTTTAATCAAACTTCTCTTTACTTTTTCAAATTTATCTTCTTCATCAACGTTCTGAAGTCACCTTACTTACCTGTAGTCCACCTAGTTCGTGTCTAACCTTTGTAAGTCTCCAGGGTGTGAGCAGTGTCGGGTTATAGAACATAGGTATGAGTCTACTTAGGGTAAACGGGGTATGCATGAATGAACCTTGAGTAAGAATTTAGTTTGAAAACAGTTATAGATGAGTAGGTTATTCAGATCCAGCTCTTCAGTTAGTAACAGGTCAGCTTTGCCCCCTGTTCCGGACATAGTTAACCAAGAAGAACATAGTTATGAAAATATTAATCAAGTTTTACACAATTGGAACATACCAAGAGTATCTCCAAAAGAAATTTATCAGTCAACCTTTTCAGACAAATTCAAAACAGATTATAATGTCAAAACAGTTGAAAGAGTTTATGCAATTAACAAAGAATATGAAAATTGTAGTTTATTATCACCAGAAGTAATTAATAAACATAGAAAGAAAGGATATAATTTTATTCATATAGGACTAGTACAAGTTGCAGTCAAACCACTAAACAGAAAAGGAATTAATTCATCCATTTATCTTTGTCTAAGAGATGCAAGATTTTTAAATTATTACCCAAGTATAATTGGAGCCATGGAAGCAAGTCTGCATAATGGACCTATCCATTTTAATTGCTTTCCTGATTTCACCCTTAGTCTCAGTGATCAAAATTTATTTAAAGCCTTATCATTAAATATTAAAACTGATGGAGAGATAACTCAAATGATTGAGGGATCTCAGCCCATTGCTTTGATTTATAGGATTTATTATAAGACAATGAAGTCAAATCTGAACGTTCATGCTCTTAATAAAAGTCCAAAAGATCAAACAGTTTTAATTCAAAGTTCAACTAGTGATGCTAATATCCAGATCCCGAGAACAATTCTTTGGAAAGATATTAACTTACCTAATCAATGGACTTTACCAAATGAATTACCTCAACAGCCAATAGTTAATAATTTGTTAAACATTGAAAATATTCAACAATTCTCTGATGGAACTGTCAAAATTAGTTTTGAAAGAACTAGATCTCCAGTTATTATTGAAGATATTTCTAGTTCTACTACCCCTTCAGTTATTCACACTAGAAGAGATTCTGAAGTTCTTAGTAATCCTTTGGTTAGAGATATCAAACTTAAAGGTATCCTTAATCAAGGACAAGTGAGTCATCCTTGCTATACTCAGAATGATACCGTAGAAGATGATGCTTCTTCTTCTCCGACATCCTCAGTATATCCAACTCAATCAGATTTTAATGCACCTATTAATAATCAATTAAGAGTACTTAAAAAAGATTTTGTGTTAGATTGGGATAACCTAGTTAAAGATTTTAATTCAAAATCTAATAAAACCAAAAGACATCTATTTAGATCTAATCATCCTATTGAAAAAGAAAGAGATAAGATAGTAAATAGATGGAAAAGATTTATTAAAAATGAAGAAATTAATATAACTTTTTATGATTGGTATGAACAATATCAAGGAAAATGTAATGTTATCAGTAAAACTCAATGGACAAAAGAAGATAAAACTAGAGTGTCTTCTACTCATCCTCCATTAGAAACAGTTCTAATCCCAGTTAAAAATACTTCTATCATAGCTAGTCCCTTCAAAATACCTAATGGAACTAACGATGATAAAAAAATTATTGAACAATTAAATTTTAGTAATCAATATCTAGCTACTGTAGGAAAACAGTTAGACAGAATTGAAGAAAAATTTGAAGAAAATATTATTAAAAAACCCAATTCAAAAATTGAACAACCTCTAATTAAGTTACCAGAAAATAGGTATAATCTAAGCTTACCCAATAAAGATAGTGAATTGGTTCAGTCAATAGAAAAATTATTTAACAAACTAAAAACAGAACCAGGTCCAAGTGGAACTATTGCTGTTATCGATCAGGTAGAATCTGATGATAATAATGAAAGTTCTTCAGACCAATCATCTATATCTAACCTCAATGAACAATTGAATAAATTAACAGTCAAAAATACAAGTATTACTAGAAATTGGTACTCTAGACCAACTCCTCCGGATTTACAATTCGAAGAGAGAAATCTAGATAAACAGTTTTCAGTTTCCTCCAATAAAATTTATGAATGGAATATAGACGGATTTAGTGAACAAGAAATTCTTAATAAACTCAATCACATGTCAATGGTAGCAAACAGTTATATAACTAAGTTCAACACTTTATCTCAACCAGATATTGTTGAATTATTAGTTAGTGGATTTACTGGTATTCTCAGGTCTTGGTGGGAGAAACATCTCACAGAAGACATTAGAATTTCCATAATTCATGCTATTCAAAGAGATAATGAAGGCAATCCCATCTTTAATGCGGATTTGGGTATTGGTCTTCCTGATGGAGTTAACACTTTAATATTCACCATAATTAAACATTTTGTTGGAACCCCTAGTAATATTACAGAGAGAATTCATGACCAGTTAAGTAATCTTACTTGTCCCACTCTAAGTGATTTTAGATGGTACAAAGATGTTTTTACATCTAGAGTTATGATGAGAAATGATAGTAATAAACCATTTTGGAAGGAAAAATTTGTTAATGGTTTACCTTCTTTATTTGCCCACAAAGTTAGAGAAGAGTTAAGCAAAGATTTAGGATTTATTGATTATGATAATTTAACCTATGGTGATATTATCAGTCATATTCAAAAAATAGGATTAAAAATGTGTATTGACTTTAAGTTAGCCAAACAAGCTAGAAAAGATAAAAATAAAGCTAAATATGAATTAGGCACATTTTGTGAACAATACGGTTTACCGCCAGTTGCTCCCTCTAGAAGAAAGCACAGGCATAAACATATTGAGTCACATAAAAGTCATAAACACCGTAAGAGACGGTACAGTCACAAAAAAGACAACAAAAGTAATAATCAAGATACTTACTATAATAAACCTAAGTCATCTAAGAAAAAATCATATAATAAATCAAAGAAATATGATAAGAGTAAAATTGTTTGTCACAATTGCGGACAAAAGGGTCATTACAAGAATGAATGTAGAGTTAAACAAAAATTAGCTCAGTTAAATATTTCTACTGAAGATACAGAACAATTACTCGAATTAATGAGAATTGAAAATAATAGTAGCAGTAGCAATGAAGCTTCTGATATCCCCGAGTCTTCTAACAGTAATAATTCATCTAATAGTAATTCTGATTCAGAAAATGAAGTCACTATATGTGCTGATAACTGTAATAAAGACTGTTGTAAAAGAATTAATGTACTCACAAAAGATGAAGAAGAAAGTTCTTTATTAGTTGATTTAATTAGTAAAATTACAGATCCAGAATTAAAAACTCAGTATCTGAAGCAGTTAAAAGATTTATTAACCAAAGATAAAAAAGTCACAGATAAGGTTCTTAGAGCCAAAGAGAAACCTATTTTTAGTCTAAATAAAACTCTTGAAAGATTCAAGTCCCCAGTTAAAGAAATTACTCTCCCAGAATTAAATCAAGAAGTTAATAAGCTTAAGAAAGAAATTTCTAATTTAAAATTAGATATTTCTAATTTAAGAAAAGAGATTGAGGATAAAAAATTAGATCTTCAAGTTAATGATTCTTCTTCTAGTGATGAAAGTCATGATGAACCAGAATCATCTGGAGCTAAAGAGTCTGATCTTTTTATTCAAGGTCTATCTCTAAAACGAATAAAAGATATTACTATTCAAAAATGGTATATATCTATTAATTTAGTTATTGATAAAACTTTCTCTGTACAACTCCCTGCTCTAGTTGATACTGGTGCAGATTTGAATTGTGTACAAGAAGGTATTATCCCTACTAGGTATTACAAGAAAACCAGTGAAAAACTTAATTCAGCTAATGGTAGTCAAATGGAAATAAAATATAAGTTACCCAATGTACATATTTGTCAGGACAATATGTGTTTTAAGACCTCGTTTGTCTTAGTACGCAATCTCACTGATAAAATCATTTTAGGACTTCCATTTATATATTTATTATACCCATTTACCACTAGTAACAAAGGATTAAGTTGTGAACATTTAGGTAAAAGAATTACATTCAAATTCCTTATTAAGCCAAAGGAAAGAGATTTAAAATTTATTCAAGAAGAATCAATTTCCAAATCAATTAATATGCTTAATTGCAAAGTTACTCACTTAAAGTTTCTTAAAGAAGAAATCAAATACCAACAAGTTGAAGAACAACTTAAAACAAATAGAGTTCAAGAAAAAATAAAAGAATTAAAAGATTATTTGTTAAAAGATTTATGTTCTGACTCTCCCAATGCTTTTTGGCATAGGAAGAAGCACACAGTTAGGTTGCCTTATGCAAAAGAATTTAAAGAACATTTAATTCCCACAAAGGCTAGGCCTATTCAAATGAGTCATGAACAAATGGAATTGTGCAAAATTGAAATTAATGATCTTCTCAATAAAGGTTTAATTAGACATAGTAAATCGCCTTGGTCTTGCCCAGCCTTCTATGTTAATAATGAAGCTGAGAAAGAGAGGGGAGTCCCTCGTCTAGTCATTAATTACAAACCATTAAACAGAGTTTTAGAATGGATTAGGTACCCTTTGCCCAATAAGGATGACCTCCTTAGTAGGTTAAGTGTCTCTACCATTTTCAGTAAATTCGACCTTAAGTCTGGATTCTGGCAAGTAGCCATTCACCCAGATGATAGGTACAAAACTGCATTTACCACTCCGTTCGGACACTACGAATGGAATGTTCAGTCATTTGGACTAAAAAATGCACCCAGTGAATTTCAGAATATTCTCAACAATATTTTGAATCCTTTCAGTCATTTTATTATTGTTTATATCGATGATATTCTTGTCTTCTCCAAGACTATTGAAGAACATATTAAACATTTGAATTCATTCTTCAAAACGGTTAAAACCAATGGTCTTGTTCTTTCTCCTTCCAAGTGTAGTCTGTTTCTGACTAAGGTCAGATTTCTCGGTCTAATCCTCTATCATGGACTCACGCGGCCAATTGACAGAGCTATTCAATTCGCCGACCGGTTCCCAGATAAGATTACCGACAAAAATCAGCTACAAAGGTTCCTTGGGTCACTCAATTATATTGGCCAATTTTACAAGGACCTTAGGAAGATTTGTAAGCCTCTCTTTCAGCGCTTACAAAGTAATCCACCTCCATGGACTGACACTCATACTTCTGTCGTCCAACAAGTTAAAAAATATGTCAAGGTTTTGCCTTGCCTTGGCATCTCAAATGATTCAGCATTCAAAATCATTGAAACTGATGCCTCAGACATTGGATTCGGTGGCATATTGAAACAACAAATTACTCCTACTTCCGATGAACAAATTGTTCGTTTCCATTCTGGCGCATGGAACCCTACACAGTTAAAATATAGTACTATTAAAAAAGAAATTTTATCACTTGTTTTATGTATTAAAAAGTTCCAGAGAGATATTCTCAACCAGAAATTCTTAGTTAGAATAGACTGTAAATCAGCAAAATTTATCCTTGAAAAGGATGTTGAAAATGTGGCCTCTAAGCATTCTTTCGCTAGATGGCAAGCCATTTTAAGTATTTTTGATTTTGATATTGAATATATTAAAGGAAGTAACAACTCAGTTCCAGATTTTCTTACCAGAGAATTCATTAATACAGGTACTATTAATAAATGAGCACCAGAGGAGCATCTTCCTCGAGGGGTCCAGGCCGCCCTTCCGGCCCACTCAATCAACCCAGAGGAGCTATGGTTCCTCACCCAGTTAACCCAACTGTTCAGACCAGTAATAAATTTACAGTTCTTGGCACCATGCCTAAGCCTTACAGTTCGGCTTTAGCAAGTCAGCCTGTCCCAGTTGATCCTTTTAGTAATCCAGCTAAGGTTTCATCCTCAGCTTCTAGTCATCCTCCTTCTGAGTATATTCTCAGATGGGAAAATCACTTATTCCATATTGAACCCAATATGAAGCCCAGCAATGATCCCAGTAAATTTGCTGCCCAGTTTTTCCCCCTGGATGGCATTTCCAGCCTCTAGCCCCTTATAAATCCCTTGTGTATTATAAGGATATCCTGCTAGAAACCGAGTCAGTCAACATTAAACCCATCTATGCACAGAATGATAAATCAAAAGTTCTTTATCATTATCTGTATATTAAACAATTCATTCAATTCACTGATTGGGGGAAGAGTCCCTCCGATCTCATGAATCTTTCCAGTCAAGATCATCAATTCTGTTATTATGATTATATTGAT
This sequence comes from Panax japonicus, assembly GCA_020205505.1. Lineage (NCBI taxonomy): Eukaryota > Viridiplantae > Streptophyta > Magnoliopsida > Apiales > Araliaceae > Panax > Panax japonicus. The sequence continues at coordinate 47,989,926 of CM035100.1, forward strand.
GCCTGGTATAAGGTTCTCCTTCATCAGAACGAGTCACTTAGTCATTCATGGTTCATCCAATTTGACCATAAATTTAAGAGTCCATTCCCTTATTGGTTCATTCTTTGGTGGTATAGGTTAGGATCTTGTTATGATCTTCTTCCTGACCCTCTGAAAGTCCAGTTAAACCATTTCCATAATCATTTTAAACCCTCCAAATTAAATGAAGGTGCTCCACCCACACTTTCATTCGTTAGTAAATATAAAATCCCCTGGATTCTCAGATGGGAATACAGTATTCCTCCTCCAGGTTCTCCAGTCAACAGTACTCCTAATGATCCTCTTCCTCGTGTCTCTCGCCTCTTTTATGTTAAGTGGTGGGATAAATTCAACGTTGATAGGATAGTTACTCAGGTTCAACAGGAATTTCCTTCTGTTGCTCCATCACCAGCCCTCTCAGTCACAGCCAGTGCAGCAGCCATTAAAGAAAAAGATTTTCTTTCAGTCAAAACCGGTGCTGCATCCGGTAAAGAAAAGGAGTCAGAAAAATCAGTATCTAAAGTCAGTCCTACGGGATCAGCATGTTCTCGTAGTATTTCAGATTTTAAAGATTGCACCAGTAAAGAGTTATTAAAAATTGCTCAAGTCCTCAATAAAAGAATCGACGAAGCTCTAAATGAAGAAGCTTCTGCTCATTCTTCCCAAGGAGATTCAGTCAGCCAGTTCGCCGATGATGATGGTGATTATGATCCATACGGCACAGTTAATTTACAGGATGGTCAGGATCCATTTGCCTGATCCTCTTCTCAATCAATCAGTGTGGATGAGACAATATCCGCGCTCCAGTCAACCAGCACCTGCTCCGGCAGCCACAGTATCCTGCCCCGGTAGCATAGTCAGCAGCATTTTCAGTCAGCAGAGCATTTTCCGGCATCCGGCCCCATGGCCGCATTTGTCAAAAGTTAGCATCAGCTTTTCCACCGAAAGCTGGATTAGTCATAAGTGTGTCGGCCATTTGGTCATTATTGCGTCTGTATTATTTAGTCAAAAGTTACTACTGTTCATGTACAGTCATTTGTCTGTAATTTGAATTTCATTTGTATTTCATTTACATTTACATTTGTAATAGTTCTTTTCCTTAGTCTATAAAAGGAAGCAGAACTCAGTCATTTGAGGCAGACTTAGAAAGACCCAGAGCTCCTTCTCTGATGAATCTTTAGCCTCAACCGCTGTTTAGCCCACTTAGCCCCCCTTCTTCTCCTCTTCTAATGTATCAATTTCAGTAATTTGTAAGTCAATTGTAATTTATGTTTTGTACATAGCTTCAGTTAATATTAAATAAAACTGTTTTTATTTAGTTATTTAAATTGTGTATGTATGCGCTTCTCAGTTCTTCGCTTCTCACTTCTGTATCAGAGCCACACGGTTGGCTCTGATACCATATGACAGCGAAGATTAAGTTTTTAAAAGAAAAACTTTAACAGAAAAGAAAAGATTAAGAAGATGACCGGTGAATCGGTAAAAGTAATCTCTTTCTTTTATTTATAAACATTTAGGAAGGGATTACAGTATATCCTAGACTAAATGTTTGAGAGGGAAGAACGAAGTATTGAAGGACTTCGTCTTCATCTTCTAACTAAGAAGATCGAAGCTGAAAGCTTCGTCTCCGGCTAACTAGAGAGAAGGGAGAGCGAACCTCAGAAGAGCTTCTAGAGAGAGAAGCTCTGAGGCTTTACTGAACTAAGCCTATTGAGGCTGAACAAAGCCTAAACAACTCTAAACACTTCGAGTTGTTTAAATAGAAAACTGAAAAGTAAATTACTATTGAATCACGCAGGATTCACTATTACATTAACTGAAGTAAAAGTAATTTACTTAAGTAAAAGTAAAACGTAAGAAACATTTTACATTTACTTTTACATTGGTAAATGTTAAAAACATTTAACTTAAGTAAAAGCAAAAAGTTTTATTCTTTTACTTTTACTTTTACAATGATTAAAGTAAAAGAGATGATGGCGTGGGCCATCACCTGTCGGTGACTTGAAGATGCCTCTGGCGTCTTCTTCGTTGACTGGTCCGTCTCCTTCGGTGCCGGTGGTGCTGTTCATCGTCTTCTCCGACGACGACCATCCCCATACTCTTCGGCCTCAAAAAAAATATCCAGGAAGTTAACCCCTTTCACCCCCAAAAATTAAGTTTACAAAAAGAAGGAGGAGGAAATTTTTTCACCGAAAAATTGGTCAGATCTTCAAAAAAAAATTTTAAGTTTTGTAAAAGATTTTTGTTTAAAAACAAATCAGACTGAAATCTGAAACAAAGGATCACTCGATTGGTCCTGATCTATCAGCGAAATCGATCTAAACAGAAGACTCAAATTTGTTAACTGTTTAAACAAAAATTCTTTTTCTTGAAGGTCTACTTAGAAAGCCTTACTTGCCTTAAACTCATACCCGTAGATCTAACGATTCCCTTTGGCCATTCACTGCTCCCACACTGGAGACTTACAAACAGGCACTAATCGGGACTTATGGCGATCTTGGGTGTTTTACGGCGAAGGTCGGGACTTGTAAAAGCAGAGCAAGAAAAACTGAATGTTTGAAAAAACATTTAAGTTCACAAATCAAACTGTTTTCAATCGAAACCACCAATAGCATCAAGAACCAACCGTGTGGCTCTGATACCATATGACAGCGGAGATAAGTTTTTAAAAGAAAAAACTTAAACAGAAAAGAAAAGATTAAGAAGATGACCGGTGAATCGGTAAACGTAATCTCTTTCTTTTATTTATAAACATTTAGGAAGGGATTACAGTATATCCTAGACTAAATGTTTGAGAGGGAAGAACGAAGTATTGAAGGACTTCGTCTTCATCTTCTAACTAAGAAGATCGAAGCTGAAAGCTTCGTCTCCGGCTAACTAGAGAGAAGGGAGAGCGAACCTCAGAAGAGCTTCTAGAGAGAGAAGCTCTGAAGCTTTACTGAACTAAGCCTATTGAGGCTGAACAAAGCCTAAACAACTCTAAACACTTCGAGTTGTTTAAATAGAAAAACTGAAAAGTAAATTACTATTTGATTCACGCAGGAATCACTATTACATTAACTGAAGTAAAAGTAATTTACTTAAGTAAAAGTAAAACGTAAGAAACATTTTACATTTACTTTTACATTGGTGAAAGTTAAAAACATTTAACTTGAGTAAAAGCAAAAGTTATTCTTTTACTTTTACTTTACAATTATCAAAGTAAAAGAGATGATGGCGTGGGCCATCACCTGTCGGTGACTGGAAGATGCCTCTGGCGTCTTCTTCGTTTACTGGTCCGTCTCCTTCGGTGCCGGTGGTGCTGTTCATCGTCTTCTCCGACGAGTGACCATCCCCATACTCTTCGGCCTCAAAAAAAAATATCCAGGAAATAACCCTTTCACCCCCAAAAATTATATTTATAAAGAAGGAGGAGAAAAAAAAAATTCACCGAAAAATTGGTCAGATCTTCAAAACTTTTCAAGTTTTGTAAAAGATTTTTGTTTAAAAACAAATCAGACTGAAATCTGAAACAAAGGATCACCCGATTGGTCCTGATCTATCAGTGAAATCGATCTAAACAGAAGACGTATTTGTTAACTGTTTAAACAAAAATTCTTTTTCTTGAAGGTCTACTTAGAAAGCCTTACTTGCCTTAAAATCATACCCGTAGATCTAAGGATTCCCTTTGGCCATTCACTGCTCCCACCTGGAGACTTACAAACAGGCACTAATCGGGACTTATGGCGATCAGAACTGAGAAGCGAAGAACTGGATATGACAGCGGAAGGAAGCGGAAGGAGAGAAGAGAGAAGAACTGAGAAGCGCACAGAAGGAAGCGGAAGGAGAGAAGAGAGAAGAACTGAGAAGCGCATACATACACAATTTAAATAACTAAATAAAAACAGTTTTATTTAATATTAACTGAAGCTATGTACAAAACATAAATTACAATTGACTTACAATTTACTGAAATTGATACATTAGAAGAGGAGAAGAAGGGGGGCTAAGTGGGCTAAACAGCGGTTGAGGCTAAAGATTCATCAGAGAAGGAGCTCTGGGTCTTTCTAAGTCTGCCTCTAATGACTGAGTTCTGCTTCCTTTTATAGACTAAGGAAAAGAACTATTACAAATGTAAATGTAAATGAAATACAAATGAAATTCAAATTACAGACAAATGATTGTACATGAACAGTAGTAACTTTTGACTAAATAATACAGACGCAATAATGACCAAATGGCCGACACACTTATGACTAATCCAGCTTTCGGTGGAAAAGCTGATGCTAACTTTTGACAAATGCGGCCATGGGGCTGGATGCCGGAAAATGCTCTGCTGACTGAAAATGCTACTGACTATGCTACCGGGGCAGGATACTGTGGCTGCCGGAGCAGGTGCTGGTTGACTGGAGCGCGAATATTGTCTCATCCACACTGATTGATTGAGAAGAGGATCAGGCAAATGGATCCTGACCATCCTGTAAATTAACTGTGCCGTATGGATCATAATCACCATCATCATCGGCGAACTGGCTGACTGAATCTCCTTGGGAAGAATGAGCAGAAGCTTCTTCATTTAGAGCTTCGTCAATTCTTTTATTGAGGACATGAGCAATTTTTAATAACTCTTTACTGGTGCAATCTTTAAAATCTGAAATACTACGAGAACATGCTGATCCCGTAGGACTGACTTTAGATACTGATTTTTCTGACTCCTTTTCTTTACCGGATGCAGCACCGGTTTTGACTGAAAGAAAATCTTTTTCTTTAATGGCTGCTGCACTGGCTGTGACTGAGAGGGCTGGTGATGGAGCAACAGAAGGAAATTCCTGTTGAACCTGAGTAACTATCCTATCAACGTTGAATTTATCCCACCACTTAACATAAAAGAGGCGAGAGACACGAGGAAGAGGATCATTAGGAGTACTGTTGACTGGAGAACCTGGAGGAGGAATACTGTATTCCCATCTGAGAATCCAGGGGATTTTATATTTACTAACGAATGAAAGTGTGGGTGGAGCACCTTCATTTAATTTGGAGGGTTTAAAATGATTATGGAAATGGTTTAACTGGACTTTCAGAGGGTCAGGAAGAAGATCATAACAAGATCCTAACCTATACCACCAAAGAATGAACCAATAAGGGAATGGACTCTTAAATTTATGGTCAAATTGGATGAACCATGAATGACTAAGTGACTCGTTCTGATGAAGGAGAACCTTATACCAGGCATCAATATAATCATAATAACAGAATTGATGATCTTGACTGGAAAGATTCATGAGATCGGAGGGACTCTTCCCCCAATCAGTGAATTGAATGAATTGTTTAATATACAGATAATGATAAAGAACTTTTGATTTATCATTCTGTGCATAGATGGGTTTAATGTTGACTGACTCGGTTTCTAGCAGGATATCCTTATAATACACAAGGGATTTATAAGGGGCTAGAGGCTGGAAATGCCATCCAGGGGGAAAAAACTGGGCAGCAAATTTACTGGGATCATTGCTGGGCTTCATATTGGGTTCAATATGGAATAAGTGATTTTCCCATCTGAGAATATACTCAGAAGGAGGATGACTAGAAGCTGAGGATGAAACCTTAGCTGGATTACTAAAAGGATCAACTGGGACAGGCTGACTTGCTAAAGCCGAACTGTAAGGCTTAGGCATGGTGCCAAGAACTGTAAATTTATTACTGGTCTGAACAGTTGGGTTAACTGGGTGAGGAACCATAGCTCCTCTGGGTTGATTGAGTGGGCCGGAAGGGCGGCCTGGACCCCTCGAGGAAGATGCTCCTCTGGTGCTCATTTATTAATAGTACCTGTATTAATGAATTCTCTGGTAAGAAAATCTGGAACTGAGTTGTTACTTCCTTTAATATATTCAATATCAAAATCAAAAATACTTAAAATGGCTTGCCATCTAGCGAAAGAATGCTTAGAGGCCACATTTTCAACATCCTTTTCAAGGATAAATTTTGCTGATTTACAGTCTATTCTAACTAAGAATTTCTGGTTGAGAATATCTCTCTGGAACTTTTTAATACATAAAACAAGTGATAAAATTTCTTTTTTAATAGTACTATATTTTAACTGTGTAGGGTTCCATGCGCCAGAATGGAAACGAACAATTTGTTCATCGGAAGTAGGAGTAATTTGTTGTTTCAATATGCCACCGAATCCAATGTCTGAGGCATCAGTTTCAATGATTTTGAATGCTGAATCATTTGAGATGCCAAGGCAAGGCAAAACCTTGACATATTTTTTAACTTGTTGGACGACAGAAGTATGAGTGTCAGTCCATGGAGGTGGATTACTTTGTAAGCGCTGAAAGAGAGGCTTACAAATCTTCCTAAGGTCCTTGTAAAATTGGCCAATATAATTGAGTGACCCAAGGAACCTTTGTAGCTGATTTTTGTCGGTAATCTTATCTGGGAACCGGTCGGCGAATTGAATAGCTCTGTCAATTGGCCGCGTGAGTCCATGATAGAGGATTAGACCGAGAAATCTGACCTTAGTCAGAAACAGACTACACTTGGAAGGAGAAAGAACAAGACCATTGGTTTTAACCGTTTTGAAGAATGAATTCAAATGTTTAATATGTTCTTCAATAGTCTTGGAGAAGACAAGAATATCATCGATATAAACAATAATAAAATGACTGAAAGGATTCAAAATATTGTTGAGAATATTCTGAAATTCACTGGGTGCATTTTTTAGTCCAAATGACTGAACATTCCATTCGTAGTGTCCGAACGGAGTGGTAAATGCAGTTTTGTACCTATCATCTGGGTGAATGGCAACTTGCCAGAATCCAGACTTAAGGTCGAATTTACTGAAAATGGTAGAGACACTTAACCTACTAAGGAGGTCATCCTTATTGGGCAAAGGGTACCTAATCCATTCTAAAACTCTGTTTAATGGTTTGTAATTAATGACTAGACGAGGGACTCCCCTCTCTTTCTCAGCTTCATTATTAACATAGAAGGCTGGGCAAGACCAAGGCGATTTACTATGTCTAATTAAACCTTTATTGAGAAGATCATTAATTTCAATTTTGCACAATTCCATTTGTTCATGACTCATTTGAATAGGCCTAGCCTTTGTGGGAATTAAATGTTCTTTAAATTCTTTTGCATAAGGCAACCTAACTGTGTGCTTCTTCCTATGCCAAAAAGCATTGGGAGAGTCAGAACATAAATCTTTTAACAAATAATCTTTTAATTCTTTTATTTTTTCTTGAACTCTATTTGTTTTAAGTTGTTCTTCAACTTGTTGGTATTTGATTTCTTCTTTAAGAAACTTTAAGTGAGTAACTTTGCAATTAAGCATATTAATTGATTTGGAAATTGATTCTTCTTGAATAAATTTTAAATCTCTTTCCTTTGGCTTAATAAGGAATTTGAATGTAATTCTTTTACCTAAATGTTCACAACTTAATCCTTTGTTACTAGTGGTAAATGGGTATAATAAATATATAAATGGAAGTCCTAAAATGATTTTATCAGTGAGATTGCGTACTAAGACAAACGAGGTCTTAAAACACATATTGTCCTGACAAATATGTACATTGGGTAACTTATATTTTATTTCCATTTGACTACCATTAGCTGAATTAAGTTTTTCACTGGTTTTCTTGTAATACCTAGAAGGGATAATACCTTCTTGTACACAATTCAAATCTGCACCAGTATCAACTAGAGCAGGGAGTTGTACAGAGAAAGTTTTATCAATAACTAAATTAATAGATATATACCATTTTTGAATAGTAATATCTTTTATTCGTTTTAGAGATAGACCTTGAATAAAAAGATCAGACTCTTTAGCTCCAGATGATTCTGGTTCATCATGACTTTCATCACTAGAAGAAGAATCATTAACTTGAAGATCTAATTTTTTATCCTCAATCTCTTTTCTTAAATTAGAAATATCTAATTTTAAATTAGAAATTTCTTTCTTAAGCTTATTAACTTCTTGATTTAATTCTGGGAGAGTAATTTCTTTAACTGGGGACTTGAATCTTTCAAGAGTTTTATTTAGACTAAAAATAGGTTTCTCTTTGGCTCTAAGAACCTTATCTGTGACTTTTTTATCTTTGGTTAATAAATCTTTTAACTGCTTCAGATACTGAGTTTTTAATTCTGGATCTGTAATTTTACTAATTAAATCAACTAATAAAGAACTTTCTTCTTCATCTTTTGTGAGTACATTAATTCTTTTACAACAGTCTTTATTACAGTTATCAGCACATATAGTGACTTCATTTTCTGAATCAGAATTACTATTAGATGAATTATTACTGTTAGAAGACTCGGGGATATCAGAAGCTTCATTGCTACTGCTACTATTATTTTCAATTCTCATTAATTCGAGTAATTGTTCTGTATCTTCAGTAGAAATATTTAACTGAGCTAATTTTTGTTTAACTCTACATTCATTCTTGTAATGACCCTTTTGTCCGCAATTGTGACAAACAATTTTACTCTTATCATATTTCTTTGATTTATTATATGATTTTTTCTTAGATGACTTAGGTTTATTATAGTAAGTATCTTGATTATTACTTTTGTTGTCTTTTTTGTGACTGTACCGTCTCTTACGGTGTTTATGACTTTTATGTGACTCAATATGTTTATGCCTGTGCTTTCTTCTAGAGGGAGCAACTGGCGGTAAACCGTATTGTTCACAAAATGTGCCTAATTCATATTTAGCTTTATTTTTATCTTTTCTAGCTTGTTTGGCTAACTTAAAGTCAATACACATTTTTAATCCTATTTTTTGAATATGACTGATAATATCACCATAGGTTAAATTATCATAATCAATAAATCCTAAATCTTTGCTTAACTCTTCTCTAACTTTGTGGGCAAATAAAGAAGGTAAACCATTAACAAATTTTTCCTTCCAAAATGGTTTATTACTATCATTTCTCATCATAACTCTAGATGTAAAAACATCTTTGTACCATCTAAAATCACTTAGAGTGGGACAAGTAAGATTACTTAACTGGTCGTGAATTCTCTCTGTAATATTACTAGGGGTTCCAACAAAATGTTTAATTATGGTGAATATTAAAGTGTTAACTCCATCAGGAAGACCAATACCCAAATCCGCATTAAAGATGGGATTGCCTTCATTATCTCTTTGAATAGCATGAATTATGGAAATTCTAATGTCTTCTGTGAGATGTTTCTCCCACCAAGACCTGAGAATACCAGTAAATCCACTAACTAATAATTCAACAATATCTGGTTGAGATAAAGTGTTGAACTTAGTTATATAACTGTTTGCTACCATTGACATGTGATTGAGTTTATTAAGAATTTCTTGTTCACTAAATCCGTCTATATTCCATTCATAAATTTTATTGGAGGAAACTGAAAACTGTTTATCTAGATTTCTCTCTTCGAATTGTAAATCCGGAGGAGTTGGTCTAGAGTACCAATTTCTAGTAATACTTGTATTTTTGACTGTTAATTTATTCAATTGTTCATTGAGGTTAGATATAGATGATTGGTCTGAAGAACTTTCATTATTATCATCAGATTCTACCTGATCGATAACAGCAATAGTTCCACTTGGACCTGGTTCTGTTTTTAGTTTGTTAAATAATTTTTCTATTGACTGAACCAATTCACTATCTTTATTGGGTAAGCTTAGATTATACCTATTTTCTGGTAACTTAATTAGAGGTTGTTCAATTTTTGAATCGGGTTTTTTAATAATATTTTCTTCAAATTTTTCTTCAATTCTGTCTAACTGTTTTCCAACAGTAGCTAGATATTGATTACTAAAATTTAATTGTTCAATAATTTTTTTATCATCGTTAGTTCCATTAGGTATTTTGAAGGGACTAGCTATGATAGAAGTATTTTTAACTGGGATTAGAACTGTTTCTAATGGAGGATGAGTAGAAGACACTTTAGTTTTATCTTCTTTTGTCCATTGAGTTTTACTGATAACATTACATTTTCCTTGATATTGTTCATACCAATCATAAAAAGTAATATTAATTTCTTCATTTTTAATAAATCTTTTCCATCTATTTACTATCTTATCTCTTTCTTTTTCAGTAGGATGATTAGATCTAAATAGATGTCTTTTGGTTTTATTAGATTTTGAATTAAAATCATTAACTAGGTTATCCCAATCTAACACAAAATCTTTTTTAAGTACTCTTAATTGATTATTAATAAGTGCATTAAAATCTGATTGAGTTGGATATACTGAGGATGCCGGAGAAGAAGAAGCATCATCTTCTACGGTATCATTCTGAGTATAGCAAGGATGACTCACTTGTCCTTGATTAAGGATACCTTTAAGTTTGATATCTCTAACCAAAGGATTACTAAGAACTTCAGAATCTCTTCTAGTGTGAATAACTGAAGGGGTAGTAGAACTAGAAATATCTTCAATAATAACTGGAGATCTAGTTCTTTCAAAACTAATTTTGACAGTTCCATCAGAGAATTGTTGAATATTTTCAATGTTTAACAAATTATTAACTATTGGCTGTTGAGGTAATTCATTTGGTAAAGTCCATTGATTAGGTAAGTTAATATCTTTCCAAAGAATTGTTCTCGGGATCTGGATATTAGCATCACTAGTTGAACTTTGAATTAAAACTGTTTGATCTTTTGGACTTTTATTAAGAGCATGAACGTTCAGATTTGACTTCATTGTCTTATAATAAATCCTATAAATCAAAGCAATGGGCTGAGATCCCTCAATCATTTGAGTTATCTCTCCATCAGTTTTAATATTTAATGATAAGGCTTTAAATAAATTTTGATCACTGAGACTAAGGGTGAAATCAGGAAAGCAATTAAAATGGATAGGTCCATTATGCAGACTTGCTTCCATGGCTCCAATTATACTTGGGTAATAATTTAAAAATCTTGCATCTCTTAGACAGAGATAAATGGATGAATTAATTCCTTTTCTGTTTAGTGGTTTGACTGCAACTTGTACTAGTCCTATATGAATAAAATTGTATCCTTTCTTTCTATGTTTATTAATTACTTCTGGTGATAATAAACTACAATTTTCATATTCTTTGTTAATTGCATAAACATAGAAAGAAGAATATATATATTACTGCGTGAATCAATAGTAATTTACTTTTCTGTTTTTATATTTAAGGAACTCGAAGTGTTTAGAGTTCCTTAGGTTTTGAATAAACCTCATCAGAGCTTCTCTCTCTAGGAAGCTCTTCCGAGGTCCTCTCCCTTCTCTCTAGAGTTAGCCGGAGACGAAGCTTTCAGCTTCGATCTTCTTAGTTAGAAGATGAAGACGAAGTCCTTCAATACTTCGTTCTTCCCTCTCAAACATTTAGATCTAGGATATACTGTAATCCCTTCCTCAAATGTTTATAAAGGTGCTCCACCCACACTTTCATTCGTTAGTAAATATAAAATCCCCTGGATTCTCAGATGGGAATACAGTATTCCTCCTCCAGGTTCTCCAGTCAACAGTACTCCTAATGATCCTCTTCCTCGTGTCTCTCGCCTCTTTTATGTTAAGTGGTGGGATAAATTCAACGTTGATAGGATAGTTACTCAGGTTCAACAGGAATTTCCTTCTGTTGCTCCATCACCAGCCCTCTCAGTCACAGCCAGTGCAGCAGCCATTAAAGAAAAAGATTTTCTTTCAGTCAAAATCGGTGCTGCATCCGGTAAAGAAAAGGAGTCAGAAAAATCAGTATCTAAAGTCAGTCCTACGGGATCAGCATGTTCTCGTAGTATTTCAGATTTTAAAGATTGCACCAGTAAAGAGTTATTAAAAATTGCTCAAGTCCTCAATAAAAGAATTGACGAAGCTCTAAATGAAGAAGCTTCTGCTCATTCTTCCCAAGGAGATTCAGTCAGCCAGTTCGCCGATGATGATGGTGATTATGATCCATACGGCACAGTTAATTTACAGGATGGTCAGGATCCATTTGCCTGATCCTCTTCTCAATCAATCAGTGTGGATGAGACAATATCCGCGCTCCAGTCAACCAGCACCTGCTCCGGCAGCCACAGTATCCTGCCCCGGTAGCTTAGTCAGCAGCATTTTCAGTCAGCAGAGATTAAGCCAAAGGAAACTGAAAACTGTTTATCTAGATTTCTCTCTTCGAATTGTAAATCCGGAGGAGTTGGTCTAGAGTACCAATTTCTAGTAATACTTGTATTTTTGACTGTTAATTTATTCAATTGTTCATTGAGGTTAGATATAGATGATTGGTCTGAAGAACTTTCATTATTATCATCAGATTCTACCTGATCGATAACAGCAATAGTTCCACTTGGACCTGGTTCTGTTTTTAGTTTGTTAAATAATTTTTCTATTGACTGAACCAATTCACTATCTTTATTGGGTAAGCTTAGATTATACATATTTTCTGGTAACTTAATTAGAGGTTGTTCAATTTTTGAATCGGGTTTTTTAATAATATTTTCTTCAAATTTTTCTTCAATTCTGTCTAACTGTTTTCCTACAGTAGCTAGATATTGATTACTAAAATTTAATTGTTCAATAATTTTTTTATCATCGTTAGTTCCATTAGGTATTTTGAAGGGACTAGCTATGATAGAAGTATTTTTAACTGGGATTAGAACTGTTTCTAATGGAGGATGAGTAGAAGACACTTTAGTTTTATCTTCTTTTGTCCATTGAGTTTTACTGATAACATTACATTTTCCTTGATATTGTTCATACCAATCATAAAAAGTAATATTAATTTCTTCATTTTTAATAAATCTTTTCCATCTATTTACTATCTTATCTCTTTCTTTTTCAGTAGGATGATTTACTATGTCTAATTCGTTAGTATATCCTAGATCTACCCACACTTTCATCTAAAAGTAATTTACTTAAGTAAAAGTAAAACGTAAGAAACATTTTACATTTACTTTTACATTGGGTAAAGTTAAAAACATTTAACTTGAGTAAAAGCAAAAGTTATTTTCTTTTACATTTACTTTTACATCCTATTTTTTGAATATGACTGATAATATCACCATAGGTTAAATTATCATAATCAATAAATCCTAAATCTTTGCTTAACTCTTCTCTAACTTTGTGGGCAAATAAAGAAGGTAAACCATTAACAAATTTTTCCTTCCAAAATGGTTTATTACTATCATTTCTCATCATAACTCTAGATGTAAAAACATCTTTGTACCATCTAAAATCACTTAGAGTGGGACAAGTAAGATTACTTAACTGGTCGTGAATTCTCTCTATAATATTATTTAACGCAGGAATAAACTAAATTACTATTGATATATATATATATATATATATATATATATATATATATATATATATATATGTATATATATATCAACATGTGTTTAACTACAATGATTATCCAAGTGGGGACACTTGTATAACCATATTTTGAAATTAACGAACAAAATATATATATGAGTTATATAATATAATATCATGTTGATAAACAATGATCGGATATAATATATACGACAATAAGGTTAATAATTTAATACAATAATAATATAATTCTAAAACTTCTTACTCATGTCCATTGCATAAAGGAAATGCAAAGGTAGGATACTTGCTTGATGCACTTCTTACAGTTTGTAACTTAGTTCTATCTTTAATATAGCAACCTATCATTAATAAGATCATTTGATCGATTAGAATAACATACTATAACACAAAGCACTGCTTATTGCAGTCAACATATAACCTAATCACATTGTCACATATGTTCCACAACCATTGAATCACAAATAAGCACATATCTAATCAAATTATCTAAGTCCATATCAATTTCTAAAATATGTCGGTGTAACGACGACTTTATCGGGTAATTATCGAGTCTAAGACTCTATCCTGTAGTTCAATATCTGTAAGTATCAGTCATATTATTTTTAAATGACTTATACTAATTTTTAAAACATTTATTATAATTTATCATGAATTTTCAAATACCGAAATTATTATTAAATGATTTAAATATTAAACAATTCAATTATCATTAATATTTAATTAATATTAAACCATTAATAAAATCATTACCAAAATATTAAAGTTATTTATAATAACTCAAAATACTTTTAAAGTATTAATATTACCCTTAAATGATTTTTAAAACACTTAAAATCATTTTTAAATAATTACCATTAATATTTAATTATTAATGTACTATTTATCAAAATATTAAAAGTCATTAAGTATAACTTAATAATATTTTTAATTCATTTATATCATTTTTAAATGATTTTTACATTAATAAAACTATTTTCAAACTATTTATTTAATATAATTATTAAATAAATTTAATATCATTTATTATTAAATTAATATCATTAATATTAAATTATTAATAAAATTTTCCTTTAAATATCAAAAGTTATAATTTATAACTTAAAATATCTTTAAATACTTTATTTTCATTTTAAATGACTTTTATAATATTAAAATCATTTTTAAACAAATTTATTTAATAAAATTATTAAATATTTCTATTATCATTAATAGTAAATAATTAATGAAATTTACCTTTAAATATTGAAAGTTATATTTTATAACTTCAAATATTTTTAAACTATTTATTTTCATTTAAAATGATTTTTCTAATATTAAAATCATTTTTAAACTAATTTATTTGACCATTAATAACATGATATATGTGCATCATATGATCGTGATTTCACTTGTGACATCCCAGATTTTTAGAAATTATAAATGAGAATTTTATAAATAAAAGTATTATTTATGAGATATGTTGGGTGTGAGTATGTGTATGTCATATATTGTAGAATATGTGAATTAATGTGAAGAGAATGTTATATATTAATTTTAATATATATAAATATTTAATTGAATTATTTATTGAGTTAAATAAATAAATTTTGTTTTGATTATAGAGTAATGTAATTAAGTGTAGCAGATTAATTAAATGAATATTTAGTATTTAATTTAATTAATATAATAATTTTATGTTATAGTTCTAATTTAATTGAGATAATTAAATTAGATGAGTTGTGTGATGATTGTTACACAAAATTATAATTAACAAGTAAATATAATTATGTGACAATTTGATGAGATTGATTGATGTTAAGCTATTGATTAATTAAAATAATGAGTATTTGCCCAACATGGTCTTAGGCTTTTCAAGTTCAAATTGGTGTAACCTATGTATTAACTAGTAATTAGTATATCTAATAATTACTAGGAGTTACATATATTATATATTAATAGTATTGTATATATGTATATACTACAAGTTAGTATGTTAGTTTTAGAAAACAAATCAAAGAAAGAAGAAGAGAGTTAGAGAGAGTTGTAGGAGAAGAAGAAGAGGAAGAAAAAGAAGAAGAATGGAAAGTTTTGAGAAGACAAAACAAGCCCCATCATCATCATCTCCATCTCTCTCTTAAATTCATACTAATAAAGTTATAATCTAAATTCCTTGTTTTAATTATATTTTTATGTTCTTCATAATGTAGATAATTGTTATGTAGAAGTTATATTAAGAAATTGAGAGAGATAGAGAGAAATAGAGGAATTGAGATGAGCTAGAAGAAGAAGAAGAAGAAGAAAAGAAAAAGAAGCTAAAAGAAGGTAACTTCTAAACTCTTATTTAATCCTTGATTTTTTTTGGTAGATTTATGTTCTAGGGTAGTAGATCATGCTTAATCTGTTCGTATTGGTTTAATATTGGATTATCAAGAATCAAACAAGAGGATTCAAGAAAGAAAATGATATGGAAAAAAAATTTGAAGAACAAAATTCGTAGGTTTTTAGTAATTGTTGACATATCTTGTGAAATTCATATCTCTTTGGGTATAATGAGTTAGAAAGTGAGTCTTATATCAAATCGAAGATATGGAAGTAATCTATATTCTGAAAGTGTAATCACATGAAAACTCTTTGTAGATTTCTTGCAATGTCTGTTTTAGTAAGGCTGGTCCGAAAGGAAAATAATCTGTCCAGAAAATCAAAACTGTTACGGTTTCTGACTTTAAAAAATTCATATAAATTCGCGTGTTTTGAATCTGAAGAAACTTAAAACTATAAAGTTGTAGATATGGAAGTGTACTAGCTAGACTCTAGAGATTGAGCCATTTTATGGACCGGATCATGTCCGAAATAAATTATTTAGTAAGGATGTCCAGAAAATGAAATTTTCTACACTAGTTGATGAATTGCAGAATCTAGTTTAGATGGATAAGGGTCTGACTTTAAGGCCTATATGAGGTTGTAGTACACTGAGTAAAGGTTAATTCTTTATAAGAAGGAACAAAAACGGACATGTAACGAAGGAGATACGTTAAAAACGAAAACAACGTTTTGTTAAAGAAATTGTGAAGATGAGTTTTATAATTATGTTTGAATTAAGATTTTGGGTGATGGTATATTTTGATGATTAAAAATATGTTTCGACATATGTAATGAATATAGATATGTGTTATCATATTCTATGCATAATTAACCATTTAAGATCAAGAGTTGAGATAAGTTAATGTTTGCACTTAACGTGCTCGATAAAATGCCTAAATGTAATAGTGTTTCTAAACTTTGGTATACAAAGTATCTAACTAATGGCTAATATTGGATATCTAAGTATGAAAATATGATAATACAAGAATAATAATAGAAAGAAATCGAAAAGGGTAATTTTTGATTTATGAAGGAAAATTAAACATGTAAATAAATGTGTTGAATATGAATTTTTGAAACCAAATTGGTAAAATAAAATGGTGTGATATACGCACATTAAACTACAAGTGAGATAGTCTGGCATGTGTGGTGATGAAAATGAAAATAAAACCGAGTTGCATATAAAACACAGTTAGATGTCTATAAAGATGTTATAAAGGATAATAAGATAAAGTAAGGTCTTAGAATAAATTTGACCATGAGATTGAGTATTGATTTTATTTATTATCAATATCGCATACAGTGTAGGTTGTGCAAGGACGCGAAGTATTAGCGTGTTGGTAAAACACCGGTAAAGGCAAGTCTTTCAGTTCCTTTTTGCTATGTGAACTTGATGATGATCTGCTTTAAAATTATAGTCTATGATGTATTATATATGTCAAAAGTATGAAATGTGAAAGTCAATCTATGATTATGATGATTGAACTATAAATGTTGATTGAGTAAGGAACTCAATCTTAATAGTTGTTATGTGAGCTACAACATGTATGCTATGTTTGTTTATGATTATTCTTGTATGTTGAGCATGTTATTATGTGTTACGTGATGCATGAAAACTGTTAGATTTTGCTGAGCTGTCGAGCTCATTCTTGCAAATAACCATTTTTGCAGATTCAAGAATTGAAGGTAAACGCTATGTGCTACTTGATTATTATGGATCAAAAGTGATATATGAAGATTTAATATCCTAGCTAAGTTGTTATTCTTGTAAACCATGTCTAATGTTTCGAATAATGTATTAATGTTGAATTGTAATATTGTTTTGCGAATGTAAACTATTGTAGTATTAAAATGACTCTGAGATATTTAGATGTAAAGGTTGAAGGATTTGGGAACGAGGATAGTTTGTAATAGAAAATTTTAATTATTCCACAAATTTCAATGGTTGTATTATCATTTAATGATGTAAAATTAGAGGTTGAATGTATTATTAACGACCGAAGTCAAGAATTAAATTACATGAATTTTGGGGTCGTTACATCACTTGCAGATAAAAGAACACATATCAAGCTATTGATCTAACACATAAAACAAAAAAAAAATCATGAACAAAGAAGAATCTATGGGGTCTGACATTCGTTGTCAGACAACATAAATAAAAATTCCCAGATTCTTGAAATCTTCAAATCTGAGCTTATAAATGTTATGGATCTAACATCAATCAACCCAGATCATCTATACACACTACATATAACATGTTTTAGAACAAAAACACTACATCTAACAGAGGATCAAGGTCGAATTTTTCAACTAGGGTTTATACCTTTATGCTTTGATTTCTGGAATTTGGGCCTCTGATTTATTTTGGGTGATGGTGGGGCTCTATTTTGGGACTGGTACACTTCAATATTTCGTAGGTTTTGATAGATAGAGAATTGGTTGAGAGCTTGGAAATGAAATGAGCTTAATGGCACACTTTCTATCTCCAAATAACTTATATAATAATTTGGTGCAATGAATGATCTGATATTGCTAGAAATAATGGACTGACTTGGTGAGATATACATCAATTGTCAAAATTATTTGGTCACCAACCCACATTTTGGCAAGATTGACAAGTTATCTAAATAAATAAATGAAAAAGGGAATTTTGGTCTTTTGTAATATAATTTTAATGGAATTTTGGGCAATTAACAAACCCTTGGGGTTTGATCCTTAGGGTTTAACCCTAAGGTTTTCCAACAATTAGCTTTCTAGAATTTCATTTTAGGGTTTAAGAAAAAATAAAATAAATTAGTTTCTAAAAATAGAAAATTAGGGTTTTATAATTAGATTAGATTTCTAATTACATTATACATGAACATTAGGGATTATACATGAACATTAGGGTTTAAAATTAATAATTATAATTAATCTTGCTAATTTAGCAATTAGGGTTTATAATTAGTAATTAGATTTTAAAATTACTTATTAGGGTTTCTAATTATTAATTTAGGGTTCTAATCATTTGAATTTTAAATTAATAATTAGGTTTTCCCTAATTACCAATAATATCAATCATACATGATATTAATCATATTAACACAATTTCTGACTGAGCAAAACTCCAGTTTAGGTTTCAAATTAGGGTTCTAGATATTAGGGTTTTATAATTAGAGTTTTCTAAAAATTAATTAAGGTTTATATATTTTAATTAGGGTTTACCTAATTAGTCATATAATACGCAACATAAATTACATCACACAATCATTGTCTTACAGTAGGGTTAGACAAATTAATATTAGGGTTTGGTCACGATACATTAAAATTGACCGACCCTTACAGTTCACACATATACAGTACATATTTATAGCACTGAAATATCAAAATATAATTAATATTATATTATTATCCTCATTCCTTGATAAAAATCCAAAATTAGGGTTTAGATTCCATATCAGATATATTCTTCATATATAACATTATTAATTAACTTAAAATAATTAACTTAATTAATCTAGCATAAATTCATATAATAAAATAGATTAATTATTATAATAATTCTAATAATCTTTTCATATATTATTCAAATAATATATAATTATATTTTCATGGAAAATAAATAATAAAAACATTTCTACTATAAAATTAATTATTAAAAGAAAAAACTTTATAATAATCAATAATTCTAAAATAAAATTATTTGTAAATATTCATGTAATAAATATATTTTTATTTATCACATAATTAAATATACACATTATCTTGTACAAATCCTCATCCTTAAAATAAATAAAAAAATTATTTGCAAAATTTCTGATTTATTTATACAAAAAATTTCGGGTTGTTACATGGCCCGTAGTGCATAGATGGATTGTTGATTGGTATGATTATGACCAGGAATTGTGTATTGGTATAATCATGACATGTAATTTTACAGAAAAATGATGTGGTAAAAGTCATCTTTGACCCGTAGTGCATAGATGGACTATTGATTGGTATGATTATGACCAGAAATTGTGTATTTGTATAATCATAACCTGTAATGTTACAGACAAATGATGTGGTAAAAGTCATCTTTGCCCCGTAGTTTATAGATGGATTGTTGATTGGTGTGATTATGACCAGGAATTGTGTATTGGTATAATCATGACATGTAATGTTACAGACAAATCACTACAAAAAAATAGGGCTTCAGCAACAACCGATTTTCGTTGCTAAAGGTGCCAAATTTCGTTGCAAAAGGGTTTTGGCAACGACTTTACTGTCGTTGCGTCTTTCGTTGCGCAATGAGCGTTGCTAATTGTTCCGCAACGAACATATTTTTTCGTTGCCAAAAGTAATACATTTTGCAACGAAATTTGGCTTTCGTACAGAGACATTGATCCTTTAGCAACAAAATGTATTATTGCAGAATAATTAAAATGTCGTTGCTAAAAACCCCATTTTGTTGCAAAAGCCTACTAATTGGAAACGAAATGAACTCTATTTTTTTCAACGACCGTGCATTTTCGTTGCAATTGACACCATTTTGCAACGACATTTTTTGTTGCATTAAATTATAAAAATTGTTGCCTAAGCTTGCTTTCATTGCGAAATGTAAACTTTTTAGCAACGATTTTAGTTGCTGGTTATATTATTTGGCAACGATATTATGCTGAATCAGCAACGAAAATGTTTGTTGCTAGTTATTTTTCAACAGCAACGAAAGTCGACGATTAGCAACGACATTATATGTTCAACGAAAGTTGATATGATTTAGAATGATAAAAAATATTGCCTTTTATTTTAGTATTAGCAACAATATTGTAAGACCCCAACTTTTATAAATAAAGATGAATTTTTTATAAATATTATTTTTGAATATTATGGAATAAATTTGATATAATGTTATAGTTGTGGGTAATATTTATAAATTTTACAAAGTAAGCAAGTTGTTATAGAATATTCTTTTTGTCGGGGAATATTCGTACGACGGCTCAATCATTGGTGGACCCCACAAAGAAAATATTGTCGTAGTTAGAAAACGACAAAATTATCTTTCTATAAAAATAATGGCGGAGGTGTTACCGTTAAAACTGTTGAACTACCCGATATTAAAAGTACAGTAATACGCGTGGTGGCATAGTAGCACACGATATTGATTATTGATGCTTACGTGAGAAGTCACTCAGCTATACTCAATTATTGCTACAGTAATTGCTACATCATATATCTAATATTATTGATTCAATTATTGTCACAGTATCATCTGTATAATATGTTATATTATTAAATCAATAATTGAGACGACAAGTTATAAATAATTAATAATTGTTGAAAGATTAAATATGTGTTGATTAAAAATAAAATGATTTGTGGTAATATTTATTCAATCCTTGATGTATATAAAGAGTCTGTTATGAGACGTTTGTGGTAAGTTTGGTTATTTTATGGGGGGGGCCCATATGTCATCATCTAAGAGTCTTTTCGTCAATAGTAATTACCTTCGTCAATAGTAATTACCTTCGTCAATAATAATTACCTTTGTCAATAGTAATTACCTTTGTCAATAATAATTACCTTCGTCAATAGTAATTACCTTTACCAGTCGTCAAACCACTTGTCATTTCATATTACAGGCGTCGAACCACTTGTCGTTTCACATTACAGGCGTCGAACCAATTGTCGTTTCACATTACAGGCGTCAAACCACTTTTCTTTTCACATCACCAGTCGTCAAGCCACTTGCCTTTTCACATGGCAAGTGCTAAGCTAGAAATCTTCTATAAATAAAGGCCTAGTGCTTCATTATTTTTCACGAATTCATTCAATCTATAGAGAGAGAAAGTATAGAGAGAATAAGAGAGAAAGAAGAAGAGTATTCTGTTACTACACTACTGCAGTTTTCAATCTCCTACTAAAGTAAGGGGTGTTATTCTTTCTTATTCATGAAGAGAACTGTTGTTATTCCATTGCTTATTATTTTGTTGGAATAACCTGTATACGCGATTTACTCTATACTTGGTGACATTCTTCTATTATTCTGTTGGAACATCCTGTCTGTGTGTTTTACACCGGACCTGGTTCCGTCTTTATTATTATTCTGTTGAAACATCCTGTCTGTGTGTTTTACACCGGACCTGGTTCCGTTTTTATTATTATTCTGTTGGAACATCCTGTCTGTGTGTTTTACACCGGACCTGGTTCCGTCTTTATTATTCTGTTGGAACATCCTATCAGTACAAATTTTACTTGACCTGGTTCCGTTATTATTATTCTGTTAGAATAACCTGTCTATGCGAAGTACCGCATGCATGGTGATTTTTTTGTTATTCCATTCTTTATTATACTCAGTTGGTTAAAGTTTTGACTTCTATACTCCATGAAATTAGTAGAATATCCTTGATATTTGCGCTTCATCCAGTATCTTTTCATGAAAATATTCTTCTGATCATTCTTGAATTTTACTCTACAAAGCAATATCATGTTGACAATTTGGACATTACTAGTTTCTGGATAAATTAATTCTTGAAATTGTTTTATTGAATTCTTATATCATTGTCATCATCCTCATGTTTATATTATGTTAAAAGTCATCTGTGGCCTGTAGTGCATAGATGGACTTGGTATGATTATAACAAGGGATTATTCGGCGTAATCATGACCGTAATGTTACGAATGATGTGGTAAAAGTTATCATTGGCCCGTAGTGCATTGATGGACAGTTATTGGCATGATCATGATCATTAATGCATACACAAATATTTTTGGCCCGTAGTGCATGGATAATTGTGGTCGTGATACTAAAGAATATCTTTGGCCGTAGTGCAGGGGTGATTCGATGATGTGGAATATTTATTAAGCTGAGTCTCAGCTATAACAGTGATGAAAAACCTTTTAAATCATAAAAGATAGTAGAATTTATTTTCTACTTGATTCTTTTAATGGATTGTTGGTTCCGCTGCAGTTAAACTTGATGTTTATTATATTTTATCAGTTTAACACTGTTGAAGGCTAATGATAATTTATTCTGCATTATCTTAGTCATAATATTTCTTACTGGGCTAGTTGAGCTCACCCTTTTTTTCACTGTTCTCTTCAGGAAATGAGAATATAGCTGGGACGAGTCGGGGAACGGAGTAATGGTCCAGAGGATAACATTAGTAGTCCTCACTATTCTGTGAAATAGTGTGATAATAATTGTAATGAGGACTCCTTTTGAGTTTGTATAATCTCTAGTAGACAATAATTGTATTCAAACTCACAGTTTATGTTTTGTCGTATTGTACACGACAGTTATATTAATAAGTTGTATTTGAATTCTGTACCATGTATCTGGCGACCCAAGATGGGTGATGTATACCTAATTTTGGGGGACTCACAGTTGGTATCAAAGCTTAGGGATATGATCCCTGGCTAAGATGTGAGAATAGTACTACGAGGGGAGAGACGGGGAATTCCTTCGCTATTATGACCTACCTAAGTTTATGTGCTATTTTATTGGTCAATCAGAATATATGGATAATATGTTACATGTCAATTAAACTTTTGTTTTGTGGCAGTATATGAAAATGACATCTTAGAATGTTGAGAATAGCAATGGAGTACAGGCGACCATTGATTCACCACATATCAATAATCAGGATAATGTGCATCAGGAAAGCGACAATCCTCATGCAATCAAAAACACTGACCAAATGATGAATGATCAAATGTTCAGAGGCTTTATGCAATTCATGCAACAGCAGGCGAGAGCGGCTCCTGTCCATAACGTAGGTGGAAACACTGGAAACTCTCGGGCGGTCACCGCTAAACAGTTCAAGGAGCTGGGACCACCGGAGTTTAAGGGAGAGCCAAAACCACTTATGGCGGAAGCATGGATAAAACAGATCATCAAGATATTTGATGTCTTGGGATGCTCCGAGGAGCAAAAGGTTCCCTTTGCCACCTTTATGTTGCGTGGAGAGGCAAATTACTGGTGGGAATCAGTAAAACGTACTCAACTTGCTGTACTGAAGATATCTTGGGAGAAGTTCTAGGAGCTGTTCAACGACAAATGCTTTCCCGAAAGTATTCGCCACATGAAGAAGGTGGAGTTTATCAAGTTGGAACAAAACAATATGATCGTGTCGCAATACGAGGCAAAATTTGTGGAGTTATCCCGGTTTGCGTCCCACTTGGTGGATAATGAAGAGAGAATGGCGCGAATGTTTTTAAGAGGTTTGAAGCCGGAGATACGTCAACATCTTATTTCTCATAAACTGTGTTTTTATTTAGATGTTGTAAGTACGGCTCAGTTAGTGGAGCACGATAACGAGTCAACGCAACTAAAAGAGAGCAGCCGGCAAAATTATAATACCAGCGAGAGTAGTCATCGAAGCGGTGACAACAAGCGTGGAGGGAATCAACAGGCCAGAAAAGGTAACCACTTTGGTGGTAATCAGGGCCAAAACAATAAGAATGGACATTTCAAGAATAGGAGATTCAACAATGATGAAAACACGTCAGCACCAGCACCCGTTGTTAAGGAAGGAGAAAGACCACCTATCATATGCTTCAAATGCGGAGGGGAGGGACACATCAGCCCAAATTACGTGATGCCGTCCAAAGCATGTTATAATTATGGAAGAGAAGGCCACTTAGCCCGATTTTATCATTCACCAAAGACAAATTCAGCTAGGATGGAGGCACCAAAGGTCGTCCCAGAAAGGTCAAAGCCGGTAGTGCAAGGGAGAGCGTTTGTTGTGACCTCCCAGAAAGCAAGGAACCCGAATGAGGTCATCACGGGTAAGCTTATCATAAACTCTAACAAAGTCTATACTTTATTTGATACCGGTTCTACCCATTCTTTTATTTCTCCTACTTGCGCTCATCTATTAAATTTGACTCCGAAGAAATTAGACTTTGACTTATCTGTGAAAACTCCGTTGGGAGAAATCTTCATTACATCCACTGTTTATAAGTCTTGTTTGGTTCAAATCGGTGCCCTCACATTACCTGTCGATCTTATTTCATTAAAAATACTTGCATTTGACGTGATTCTAGGGATTGATTGGTTAACTACTCATCATGCAAAAATTGATTATTTTCGTAAGGTTGTTAACTTTCATATTCCTAATCAACCTATTATGCGAATTAAAGTGACGAGACCATTAAAATCAATCACAGTCATCTCAAGCCATAAATCTATTCGTTTATTGAAAAACGGATGTCAAGCTTTCTTAACTCATGTCACAAATCTAAACAAAAATACGTCAGCTTTGAATGATATTTCTGTTGTTAATAAATTTCCTGATGTATTCCCTGAAGAACTTCCTGGCCTACCCCCAGAGCGTGAAATTGAATTTTGTATCGACCTTGAACCCGGTACAAAACCCATTTCCAAAGCCCCATATCGAATGGCTCCTATTGAACTTCAGGAGTTAAAGACCCAACTGCAGGAATTATTAGACATTGGCTTTATTCGTCCTAGTACTTCTCCTTGGGGTGCTCCTGTTCTATTTGTGAAAAAGAAAGATGGGAGTATGCGACTTTGTATTGATTATCGGGATTTGAATCATGTCACCATCAAAAATAGGTATCCATTGCCACGTATTGATGACCTGTTTGACCAGTTGCAAGGAGCCAAATTATTTTCAAAGATTGATCTTCGTCCCGGATATCACCAATTGAAGATTAGAACCGATGACATTCCAAAGACGGCTTTCAGAACTCGGTACGGGCATTATGAATTCCCATTCATGTCCTTTGGATTGACTAATGCTCCTGCTGTCTTCATGGATATGATGAACCGAGTATTCAAGGAATATTTGGATCACTTCTGTGGTCTTCTTTAATTGATGACATCCTTATTTATTCCAAAAATCGTGAAGATCATGAGCAACACTTGAGGCTGACACTCCAAAAGCTTCGTGAATAAAGAAAATCATGGCATGCTAGTGTGGAATTAACCAAAAGAGGTTACCTGTTTATCTTGTCGGGGCTTCAGTATTTTTTGTAAGATCTGGGAGCCAAAGCCAAAGCGACCAAATCGAGATGTCCCCCCGGAGACTGATGCTTTACCTTGTGCATTCGCAGAAGTTACTTCTTTTGATGAATCAATATGATCCTGTGCCAATGTAATAACTCATATTAATTCTACTTAGGTCATAAGACCACAATAACAAATTAATCAAGCTATTGGGTAATTAAAACATGTATCTTTTTAGAAGTTTACAAGTATATATCACCAACCTGTCTAGGAGTTCTACCAAATTCTGGCTCTGAAACACTTCTGTTATGCATTGTCCTTCTATTGCTATCGGCAGTCCATTCACTTATGGGTTACATTGATGTCGAAGGAATTAAGGATGGCATTGCCATTGTTGATTGACTAGTTGATATTCTAGGACCCGGGGATTGGTTATAATGTTCACTACCTTTTATATTGCCAGCTGTTGTTGATGGACGCAGGAGGTGGCAAGCCCCCAACAACGCGATGAGCAGTACTATCAAATAGGTTAAGCAATTTACCCACTAATTTCGCAGGAGCCAAGTTAGTTGAAAAACCACCCTACACAAAGAAAATCACCTCACTAGGATATGTAAGCCAATAATAAGATGTAAAAACTAGAGGAAATGGAGGTACCTAGTGGTGAGTTTTTATCCTCTCCTCAAGGGATGATGTTAATTGTCTCCATGTTTCAACTTCAGGTGCACGACCAATTTTCAGAGATTTTGATACTGCCTGACAGTACCTGAATTGGTAAAAGTATAAGTATGGTTAAAGACAAAAAACTTCTATCAATAAAATAGACAAGGTTTCAAGCATGTACTTAAGCCAATCTGATACTCTTTCCATTTCAGCTAACATGTACGCATATACAAGCTTATATACCAGATCAAATATACCAACCAGGCAGAAAGTAGTTGGGCACATTTTATTATGTATGTACAATGCTTCTTTTTTCTGAAGAGGAACTGAAACAGAAAAAGGGGTAAAGAACAAGAAAGGCATATGAATATGAATGTATATTAAGAAGCTGAAAAAAATGAAATGAAGAACATTACAAAATTGACACCATTTAACAGGGTAGGTAACTGAGGTGGCAGTGAACATCATGACCGAAAACAAATACAAAAGATATATGGGCACATATAGATCGTGCTACAAGGTTTCCCCTAAAAGAAGTTAATGGTGTTGTTGCACAATGTTTGGACCAACTCCAAATCTGATTCACCACAAGGTAATGTTCCTGCACCACTTCAATTTTGTTACCTTTATACTATTATTACATCACATGATCAGAACCACAACCAAATTCAAAACTAGAATCACAGGGTGAACAAGTCTAGAAGTGGTCATGATAAAAACACACTTGTGTTCCATCAACCTGAGCCTCTCCATTTGTTTGTTGTATAGTGTATAATAGAGCAGAAGTTAACATTCAGCAATAACTTGGTATACTGGAGCAGATGTTAACTTTCAGTAATAACTTGCTCAATGAGTAGACACTCGATTCCAATAAAAAAACATTAGAAGACTTGAGCTAACAACTACGACGTTCTAAAACTGGACTCTGAATAGAAAGAACATGATACTACCAAAAAAATCATATGATACTACCAAAAAATCGACACTATAGTACAAAAGTAGATGCCAGAATTATATGATACTACCAAAAAATCAACCAAATATTTGGGTAATATTTGGGTATAATAAACATATAAGACCAACCTAATAGCCTATCATGGTCCATACAGCAACATCAACCATATTCAACACTGCATAAGCCAGAAAGTTAAATTGGAGAAGTAACTAAATAAATATTCAGACTATGGGACTAGTTTGCAGTTTGCAGTTTTGCACAAAAAAGGGTATCTCCTCATTACCAAATTACCAACCAATTTCAAACATCCAAAATTCAAGTAAGAACTTACTTTCAAGTTTCAAACAGTTCAGCCGATGAAGAATTGAAGATGTCAGACACTCAAGAGTCTCACACTGGATGAGAGATCCAGACTCGAGAGTTCGAGTTTTCATCTCTTTGACTTCGAGATTGACTGATGATGACCGATGAAGGGCTGCCAAAGCCGATGAGGCGATGCGCCGATGGCAGTCGGCCAATGAAAGTCGAGTTCGAGATCTGGGTTTGGCCAATGGTCGTTGGCCGATGAGAGTCGAAAGATTGAGACGAGTTCGAAATCTGGGTTTAGTCGTTTGGGACGAACGAGAGATTGAGACTCGAGAGAGTTCGAGTTTCGGATTTGGGAATTGAGATTTGAGGGTTACGGACTTCAGTTCAGAGTCTTCAGTTCAGAGTCTGGGCTAGTACAGTAGTAGTTGCCTTGTGGGCTAGCTGAGTATTATTATTTTAAGTAGGAGACTAGGAGTGACTAGACAGTAGACACTAGAGAGCAAGGTTTTTTATTCGGTTTTTCGGTTAAACCGAATAACCCAAAAAGAAAAACCCGCACAAATTAATCGAAATCTATAAAAAAATTTGGATATAAGCGAAATGTTAAAAATAACTGAATTATCAGAAAATTTTAGTTAGATTATTTTGGTTCGATAATTCGGTTATACCCTTTTTTTGCTCAGCCCTAGATCTGAGCGAGAGAGGTAGGGAAAGAAGATTTTTTGGCCTAATATTAACCCCTATATATATATATATATATATATATTTAATTATTCATTAATATATATATATATATATATAATTAAATACTTGCCTCTATGAAATATTTTAAATTGTAGATAGAGTGGGAAGATTTTTGGGATAATATTTCATTTTTTATGTTTAATTTGTTATTGCTAGTATTTTATTCACCTTTGTATTGAATTTTACTTTTTTTTTTTATGAGATAATTGATTAATTCTCTTTGTGATATAGTTTAACATATTTACATCAAATACTAAAATACTAATTTAAAAAATACTAAAAAGAATCAAATTAAAAAATACTAAAATTCAAATTATTTTGTTAATTAATTAAAACAACAAAAATTCAAATTACATCATTAAAATACTAAAATAATAACATATTTACATCATTTACATCATAACATATTATCACATTTATATATTTACAAATTTACATCATAACATATTATATCAATTATACTAAATGATGTAAATATTAAAATATGATAATATGTTATGACATAAATGATGTAAATATGTTATGATGTAAATGATGTAAATATTAAAATATGATAATATACTAAATGATGTATTTTAGTATTATTTTTTTTTAACTAGTATTTTTAGTATTTGATGTAAATATGTAATTAATATTCTAGTGTCGGGTAAGTGACTTTTAGTATTTTGATATGTTATACAACTATGGTAAAATTTTAGTATTTTGATATGTTATACAACTATCGTAAAATTTTAGTATTTGAGTAAAATTATAGTATTTTAGTATTTGAATTTTAGTATTTTGATTAAATGATGTAAATATGTTATGATGTAAATATGATAATATGTTATGTTATGACGTAAATATGTTATGATTTTAGTATTTTAATGATGTAATTTGAATTTTTGTTCTTTTGATTAATTAACAAAATAATTTAAATTATAGTATTTTAGTATTTTTTGAATTTTAGTATTTTTTGAATTTGATTTTTTTTGGTATTTTAGTATTTTTTTTTAATTAGTATTTTCTTAATTAGTATTTGATGTAAATATGTAATTAGTATTTTAGTGTCGGGTAAGTGACTTTTAGTATTTTGATATGTTATACAACTATGGTAAAATTTTAGTATTTTGATATGTTATACAACTATGGTAAAATTTTAGTATTTGAGTAAAATTTTAGAATTTTAGTATTTTGATTTAATGATGCAAATATGTTATGATTTTAGTATTTTAATGATGTAATTTAAATTTTTGTTCTTTTGATTAATTAACAAGATAATTTGATTTTTAGTATTTTAGTATTTTTTTTTTTTGAATTTTTGAATTTTTGAATTTTTTGAATTTGATTATTTTTTAGTATTTTAGTATTTTTTTAAATTGTATTTATAGTATTTGAAGTAAATATGTAATTAGTATTTTTAGTATTTTAGTACCGGGTAACTGACTTTATAATAAAAAAATCCTTATAGCTTAGTTGGTTTGAGCATTTGTTTAAAGAGAGTGGGAACTCTAGAGTTCAATCCTCAAAGAAAGTATTATTTTATTTTTTTTAAAAAGCCCGCAGGTCGAGCCAGACTTTTTTATTATTAGTACTATTATAATTATTGTAATAATTATAATAATAATTATTATTATTATTATAATTATTATTATTATTATTAATAGGAATAATAATAGTAATTATAATAATGGTTAATAATAGCAATAATAATAATAGTAGTAGTTATAATAATAGCAATAGTAATAATAATTATAATTAATAATAACAATTATAATTATTATTATTATAATTATAATTATTATTATTATTATAGTATAATAATAACAACAATAATAACAATAATAATAGTAACAATAATAATTATTATAATAATAGTAACAATAATAATAAAAATAATAATAATAACAACAACAATAAAAATAATAATAATAATAGAAATTATAATAATAGTAATAATTAAAATTATTATAATAATAAAAATTATAATTATAAGATTAGTAATAATCATTCTAATAATAATAATAAAAATTAATAATAATAGTAATAATAATAATAATAATAGTAATAATAAGAATATTAAATATAATAATAATAGTAATAGTAATAAAAAAAATAGCACATGAAGCATGAAAAAAATTTAATAATGACTTATATGTAAAAAAAAGTTAAAATTTAAGTTATTGTCAAATACTAAATAATAACAAATGACTTATAACTTAGTTTAACCAACTTATAAGTCATTGCCAAACACCCTCTAATACAAGATATAAAGAGAAATTAATATTTGATTATAAAAAAAATTACAAGTCAAGAAAAAGGAGAATTTGAAAAATGAGAGTTAAAAAAAGCTTACACACCATTGATGCAACTTTATTATTATTGTTATTGCTATTGTTATTATGATGATGATTATTATTATTATTATTATTATTATTATTATTATTATTATTATTATTATTATTATTATTATTATTATTATTATTATTGTAGTATATAACTTCTTGAGATTATATTAATGGTATGTAGTGAAGGAGAATAAAGGAATATATGGGGGAAATCTCATGTTTTGATATAAATATTAATCCTTGCAAGATATTAATAAATAACTTGTGTTGCTCCAGAGGTCAAATGACCAAAGTTCCAAATGATAGGTCACAGGTTCGAATATGTTTCTTATTTGGACATAATTTTTAAATACTAAATATGAATACTTTTTGATAATTCTCCGAATACCGAATATGGTCTTACAAAAATATGCTTATTGGGATTATCTTAATTTAAGGCAACATTTTAATAGTCGTTGCAAAAAGTTGTATAAGATATGCAACGAAAATAAAAATTGTTGCCAATGAATGTGGTCCATATTAGGCAACGAAATATAACAAAAAAAAAACCTTCGTTGCCCACGATGAGGAGAAATCAAGTGGTTAGAAATTTTGCTACGAATTTCTAACGAATTTTGTTTTCAAATTTTGCAACAACTAATGAATTTCTTTGCAAAAAGTGAAAGCCTGACACAATCTGCAACGAATGACAAGTTTCGTTGCTAAACATACACTTTTAGAAACGACTTATAGAGCTGTTGCTTGAAAAATCGTTGCTAAAGCCCCATTTTTAGCAACAAAAAAACTTTCGTTGCCCACGATGACGGGAAATCAAGTGGCCAAAAATTTTGCAACAAATTTTTTTCCCGCCAATGAATTAGAAACAAAATTTTGCAACGACTTATGAATTTCGTTGTAAAAAGTGAAAGCCTGACACAATCTGCAACGAATGACAAATTTCGTTGCTAAACATATACTTTTAGCAACGACTTATAAAGTCGTTGCCCGAAAAATCGTTGCTAAAAGCCCATTTTTTTGTAGTGAATGTTGTGGTGAAAGTCCTCTTTGGCCCGTAGTGCAAAGATGAACTTATGATTATTGGTTTTATATTTGTATGTCTTTGGCCCGTAGTGCAAAGATGGACTGTTGATTTACATGATTATAAATATCAATTGTTAATTTAACTATAATTTTTTATAGTTCAGGTGAAGACAGGTGATGAAAGTTCTCTTTGTTTTGGGTACAACAAAGAATTGTTGATGGGTATTTCAAGGATGAAATATTAATGATAGACTTTTAATTTGGAGGATATAGTAGACATTATGTTCTACTTGACTCTTCTAATGGATTGCTGATTCCGCTGTAGTTGTTGTAAAGACCGAGAATTTTCAAACAATTTATATCTATATTTTTACAAATAAATTTTTTTATTATTTTAATTTATTAATTATTATGAATATTGGTATCAGTAATAATATTTTGAAATATATACGATATGGATTTAGCAGGTTAGTCAATTTAATTTTTATAAGTTGACTAAGAATGAAAGTTAAGTCGGATATGGTTCAAAACCATAATTTTGGATTTTGAATAAGGAATTTGAATATTAATATTATATTAATTGTATTTTAGTATTCTAAGTACGTATTGTATGTTTGTAATGTTAACTGTTGAACAGTTATAGTGTAGCATTAGAAAATCGTAGCTAATGTTAAATTGATAAACCCTAATTTGTAATTCAAATAGGAATTCAAGACTGATAAGTAATTGTGTTATGATTAATGATATATGTTATTAATTATAAACCTAATTAGAGAAACCCTAATGATTCATTAGAAACCCTAATTATTAAAAACTCTAATTGCTAAGTTAATTAGGGATTAGTTAGAAACCCTAAATGACTAAGTTTGAAAGCTTAATGTTAATTAAGAAACCATAATCCTAATTTGCATGTTCTGAGTAATTAGGAAACCTAATATGATTAGGAAACCCTAATTTCAATTTAGAAAACCTAAATTTTCATTTTAAACCCTAATTAGAAATCCTAGAAATTTAATTTGCAAAACCTAAGAGTTAAAACCTATGGGTTGGGCTAAGATTACTAAAATGTCATTAAAATTATAAGCCAATTGTCCAAAATGCCCTTTTTGTACATTCTTTATTATGTTAAGTGCCAATCTGGCCATGATATAGTTGGTGACCAACTCTTTGATACTCCATGTGACTAAAATCTCATCAATCAGCCCTTTTTTGCCACTTTGCATAACATATATTCATTGCATCAAAATATATATAGCTTAAAGAGAGAAAATACACTAACCAAGCTCATTTGTTCACAAACCCTCAACCAATTCCCTCTCTCTCTCTAAACCCACGAATTTGTTTAGTAGATCAGTCCTTAATCAAGCCCCTAGCACCTCCATAACAGATTAGGAAGCCAAGATTCAAGATTTGTCAAAGTGAGGTATAAACCCTAAACCAAAATTTGATTTTGTATGCTAAGTTAGATTTCATGTTTTTGTGTTTAATCATGTGGTATAGGATGTTATTTAGTGATCTATGATGTTACATCATAGATCCATAACATCAAAGTACTCGAAAATCAAGTTTTTCAAACTGACAATAACCCTAGATTTATGGCCTAACAACCGAATATAAGAG
Source organism: Panax japonicus (assembly GCA_020205505.1). Taxonomy (NCBI): domain Eukaryota; kingdom Viridiplantae; phylum Streptophyta; class Magnoliopsida; order Apiales; family Araliaceae; genus Panax; species Panax japonicus. The sequence continues at coordinate 48,023,111 of CM035100.1, forward strand.
GCCATAGATTTAGATCTGTTTATGATTTTGCTTGTTTAATGTATTGGACTTGCAGTATGTTATGAGGGATGTGATCTGGAACTGGAATCTTGCTTATATCATGTATAGATTGCAAGTTATTAAGGGTCAAAATACGTTGACCGGCCATGACTTTCTGTTTCTGGATAACCTAGATTTTACCCAGAAAGGTCTGACAACAAGTTCATGAGTCCAGATCTCTCTTGTGTTTGTAGATTTGATTATGTTGTTATATCTAAGTTGTAGTATGGTATATGGACTACAGATTCATGCTTTAAGATCACCTAAATGACAAAAAGGATAAATATAGTGGACAGTCAAAGTAACATGAATGATCACGATTTGTGATTTCTAGGTAACCTAGGAAACTCAAGAACATGAGTTCTGACAGGGTTTGACCGGCTTGGATCTTGAGTTGGTGATGTAGTTAAGCTAACCTAGTATAATAGATCTGTTCTTTGACGTGTAGACTACAAGATGGAACCCTTAGAACACCAAATCATTACCTAGAAATCAAGTTGTAGAATCCCAAAAGTGACCCTTCAGATTGTTCTTATTTTTTGGGTAATCCAAAAAATGAAGAACAACTCTGACAGTTACTTTGCAAGCTTAGATCTTCTTTGTGTGATGTTGTTTGACCATGATTATTGTTGATTCATGTAGTATTACATCAATATTACATGATCAATGCCTTAGCTAGCCCAGAAAAATCATGAACACTGAATTATGGTTGGTCAAACATAGGACCAAGAACACTGACTTTGAATGTTCTTGAGGCTCAACAACACCAAATGCGACAGTTTCTGTCTCTAAAGGCTTTAACGATAGTTTTATTATTATTAATTATTTTAATTTGCAAAAATCATTTAAATAGAAATTAATTTCTAAAATTTCAAAATTAGTTTTAAAAATTATTTTAAGTTATAAAAATTAACTTTTAATAATTTGACATATTTTTAATTAATATTATTAATTATTTGAATATTAATGATATTAAATTTATTTAATAATTATATTAAATAAATAGTTTGAAAATGATTGTATTGATTTAAAAATTATTAAAAAGGATATAAATAATTTAAAAATATTTTAAGTAATAATAAATGACTTTTAATATTTTGATGAATAATACAATAATATTTAAATATTAATGGTAATTATTTAAAAATAATTTTAAATGTTTTAAAAATCATTTAAGGGGAATAAAAATGTTTTTAAAATATTTTGAGTTATTATAAATAACTTCAATATTTTGGCAAGTATTTCATTAATATTTTAATATTATTAAAATATTAATGATAATAATATTATTTAGTATTTAAATTATTTAAAAATGATTTCAATGATTGAAAAAATATGATAAATGATAATAATTATTTGAAAATTATTATGAGCCACTAAAAAATAATATGACTGATATTTGAATTATCTAAGATAATATTAAGGCTACAGAATAGAGTTTAATTGTTAATAACCTCGATAATTATCTGATAAAGTCGTCGGTACACCGAATTGTTTTCGAATTTGACCTGGCCCTAGATAGTTTGACTTGATAGGTGGTTGTTTATGTTTCGATGACTAATATAAATATATGACAATGTGATTAAGTTATGTGTTGATTGTAAATAGTAGTACTATGTGTTACGATGTATTATTATAAGCTAAGCTGTGTAGATGTGATAAGTAGGTTTTATACCTACTTATCCGGTATCTATTACTTGAATTAGTTGCTTAAACCTATGTTTCTTAGTTACTTTTCATACATTTTGAGTTATTTTGTAGGCTATGACATAACATTGGCATGAAGAAGCAAGGGAAAGCAATTGGGAGATCTTTTGGACCAAAATACACAAACAAATGAAAGGAGGGAAGATTGAAGGACTTTTAACACCAAGTTGGATGCGTGTTCTTGGCTTGTAACTTGGATTATACTATAGAGCTTCTTCTTAGCTTTTCGTAACATCTTGAATCATCCCAATCGGAGTTCGGATGCGAGAGTTATGGCCTTTTTATCAACAAAGATCAAAGTTAAGAGTTGTCGTGCTTGCCATTTACACAGCATCTACTTCAAGCTCGAATTCCGACTTGATCCGGATGGATTCTGTCAATCCTCAAAGCATAAAAGTTGTAGATCTCGTAGATATATTCAATTTGATAGGTGGCAGGCCCCGTAACTCCTAGCGGATCAAAAGTTAAGCCTGTTTTACCAAAGGACGTTGTGACGCCCCCAAAATTAGGTATACATCATCCATCTTGAGTCGCCAGATACATGGTACAGAATTCAAATATAACTTAATAATACAACTGTCGTGTACAATACGACAAAACATAAACTGTGAGTCTGAATATAAATATTGTCTACTAGAGAATATACAAACTCAAAAGGGGTCCTCATTATCACACTATTTCACAGAATAGTGAGGACTACTAATGCATCATCTAGGACCATCACTCCATTCCCCGACTCATTCCAGCTATATTCTCATTTCCTGAAGAGAACAGTGAAAGAAAGGGTGAGCTCAACTAGCCTAGTAAGAAATATTATGACAAAGATAATGCAGAATAAATTATCATTAGCCTTAAACAATGTTAAACTGATACAATATAACAAACATCAAGTTTAACTACAGTGAAACAAGCAATCCATTAAAAGAGTCAAGAAGAGAATAAAATCTACTATCTTTTATTATTTAAAAGGTTTTTCATCACTTTTATCGCTGGGACTCAGCTTAATAAATAATCCACATCATCAAAACACCCCTGCACTATGGCAAAGGATATTCTTTAGTATCACGACCACAATTATTCATGCACTACGGGCCAAGAATATTTGTGTATTCATTAATGGTCATGATCATGCCAACAACTGTCCATCAATACACTACGGGCCAATGAGGACTTTTACCACATCATTTGTAACATTACGGTCATGATTACACCGAATAATCCCTAGTCATAATCATACCAAGTCCATCTATGCACTACAGGCGACAGATGACTTTCAAAAAAATATAAATATGAGGATGATGACAATGATATAAGAATTCAATAAAACAAGTTCAAGAATTAATTTGTACAAGAACCAATAACGTCTAACTTGTCAACATGACATTGCTTTGTAGAGTAAAATTCAAGAATGCTCAGAAGAATATTTCCATGAAAAGATACTGGATGAAGCGCAATTATCAAGGATATTCCACTAATTTCATGGAGTATAGAAGTCAAAACTTTAACCAACTGAGTATAATAAAGAATGGAATAACAAAAGAAATCACCATGCATGCGGTACTTCGCATAGACAGGTTATTCCAACATAATACTAAATAATAGAACCAGGTCAGGCAAAATTCGCACTGACAGGATGTTCCAACAGAATAATAAAGAATGGAATAACAACAGAAATCACCATGCATGCGGTACTTCGCATAGACAGGTTATTCCAACAGAATACTAATAAGGACAGAATCAGGTCCGACGTAAAACGCAAAGACAGGATATTCCAACAGAATAATAATAAAGACTGAACCAGGTCCGGCGTAAAACGCACAGACAGGATATTCCAACAGAATAATAAAGACGAAATCAGGTCCGGCGTAAAACGCACAGACAGAATATCCCAACAGAATAATAAAAACGAAATAATAGAAGAATGTCACCAAGTATAGGGTAGCCAGCGTATACAGGTTATTCCAACAGAATAATAAAGAATGGAATAACATAAGTTCTTTTCATGAATACAAAAGAATAACACCCCTTACGAGTACAACAAATAATATTCCCTACCTTAAGAAGAAGAGTACTGGATATACAAGTAGTGGAGTAGCAGAATACTTTCTTCTTTCTCTCTATAGTTTATCTCTCTAGAGTTTCAATGAATTCGTAAGAAAATAATAAAGGAATGAGCTTCTATTTATAGAAAAATGGACTGAATAGTAACTAACTCATGAACGGTCCAGATTGATTTACTTTAATTTGACGGTCCATATTTAATGCAAAATCTTTCAAATAAAATATAATATATTCTATTTATAATCTAATAAAACGAATAACTTTATAAAAGATTTTACTATGCAAACACTATACAGACACTATGCAAATACTATGCATAATAAAATATAATATATTCTAATAATTGTCTAATAAAATAGATAACTTTATAAAAATATTCTTTTTTATATAAAAAGATTTACTATGTAAAATACTATGCAACACTATGCATAATAGAATATAATATATTATATTTATAGAATAACTTTATAAAAGTATTATGTTTTATATAAAAAGATTTTCTGTATTATTACATTAATAATACCAACAAAACTGAGTGACTTATCACGTAAGCATCAATAATTAATATCATGTGCTACTATGCAACCACGCGTATTACTATACTTTTAACACCGGGTGTTTCAACAGTTAACGGTAAAACTTCCGTCGTTATTTTCATAAAGTATTTTTGTCATTTTCTCAATCCGACAATAATTCCGCTGTGGGGTCTACCAATGATTGTGTCGTTGTACGAATATTCCCTGTTAAATTGAATATTCCCAGATCAATCGAATATTATATAACAACTTGCGTACTTTGCAAAATTTATAAATATTACCCACAATTATAACATTATATCAATTTCACTCCATAATATTCAAAAATAATATTTATAGAAAATTCATCTTTATTCAAAAAAGTTGAGGTTTTACAGACGTCGCAGCAGAAAACAGCGTAGCGCGGCCCGCGCTAGGGGCAAACTAGGCCACCAGAACCACTGTTACAGTAGCGTGGGGCAAGCTCGAAAAGACTTAGGGACAGCGCGGGGCGCGCTAGGCGGCGGGAAAAGAGTTAAATTGGATTATTTGATGTCCAATTTGAGCTAGAATAGGATTCTTAGTTGCCTAACTTGCTAGGGTGTCCATCAGAACTCAAAATACTTGAGTTTAACTTGGATTGGGAGGCTAGTTCTAAGACTCCATAAAAATCCCTCTTGGGATAGATTTCTATTAACATATTCTTTACTTTCTTTCATAGATTAGGAACCCTAGTTCTTATCGGATTGGGAGATTTAAGCAACTTGGAGACCATTGAAGATCAAGAGCAGGAGCTTGAGGAAGATGGAGATTTGCTGACAACAGCTTTATTCGTTACTCTACTCTTATTTTTATCTTTTAATGATTATTCAATTGTGGATTCTTAGTTTTAATTCAATAATCATGAACTAATTCTTTGTTTGAGATTACAATGGATCTTGTGAGACCCCAAATTTTATGAATAAAGATTTAAATTTCTCGAAATATTTTTTAAATATTATGGTGTGGATTTAATATAATGGTATAATTGTGGGTAGTATTTATAAATTTTTCAAAGTATGCAAGTTGTTGTATAATATTCGATTGGTCGGGGAATATTCTTTTTGTCGGGGAATATCCGTACAACGGTACAATCATTGGTGGACCCCACAACGAAATTATTGTCGGATTGAGAAAACTGACAAATATTTTTATAAAAATAACGGCGGAGGTGTTACCATTAAAACTGTTGACCTACCGGGTAGTAAAAGTACAGTAATACGCATGGTTGCATAGTAGCACGCGGTATTGATTATTGATGCTTACGTGAGAAGTCACTCAGTTATACTCAATTATTGCTACAGTAATTGCTGCATCATATCTCTTATATTATTGATTCAATTATCGTCACAGTATCATCTGTATAATATGTTATATTATTAAATCAATAATTGAGATGACAAGTTAAAATATTAAGGATTAATAATTGTTGAAAGATTAAATATGTGTTGATTAAAAATAAAATGATTTGTGATAATATTTATTCAATCCTTGACGTATATAAATAGTTTATTATGAGACGTTTGTGGTAAATTTGATTTTTCTATGGGGGCCCATATGTCATCATCTAAGAGTCTCTTTCGCCAATAGTAATTACCTTTACCAGACGTCAAACCACTTGCAATTTCATATTATAGGCGTCGAACCTATTGTCATTTCACATTACAGGTGTCGAACCAATTGTCGTTTCACATTACAGGCGTCAAACCAATTGGTGTTTTACATTACAGGCGTCAAACCACTTGGTGTTTCACATTACAGGCGTCAAACCACTTTTCTTTTCACATCACCAGTCGTCAAGCCGCTTGACTTTTCAAATTGCAAGTGCTAAGCTAGAAATCTTCTATAAATAGAGGCCTAGTTCTTCATTATTTTTCACGAATTCATTCAAGCTATAGAGAGAGAAAGTATAGAGAGAATAAAAGAGAAAGAAGAAGAGTATTCTGTTACTACACTACTGCAGTATTCAATCTCCTATTAATGTAAGGTGTGTTATTTCTTTTGTATTCATGAAGAGAACTTCTGTTATTCCATTATTTATTATTCTGTTGGAATAACCTATATACGCGGGCTACCCTATACTTTGTGAAATTTTTCTATTATTTCAGTCTTTATTATTCTGTTGGAATATCTTGTCTGTGTGTTTTACGCCGGACCTGGTTCCATTCTTTATTATTATGTTGGAATATCCTGTCTGTGAGTTTTACATCGAACCTGATTCCGTTATATATTATTCTGTTGGAATAACTTGCATGTGCAGTCTATTGCATGCATGGTGATTTCTTTTGTTATTCCATTCTTTATTATACTCAGTTGGTTAAAACTTTGACTTCTATACTCCATGAAATTAGTGGAACATCCTTGATATTTGCGATTCATCCAATATCTTTTCATGAAAATATTCTTATGAGCATTCTTGAATTTTACTCTACAAAGCAGTATCATGTTGACAGTTTGGACGTTATTGGTTCCTGAATAAATTAATTCTTGAACTTGTTTTATTGAATTCTTATATTATTGTCATCATCCTCATGTTTATATTTTATTGAAAGTCATCTGTGGCATGTAGTGCATAGATGGACTTGGTATGATTATGACCAGGGATTATTCGGTGTAATCATGACCGTAATGTTATAAATTATGTGATAAAAGTCCTCATTGGCCCGTAGTGCGTTGATGGACAGTTGTTGGCATGATCATGACCATTAATGAATACACAAATATTCTTGGGTCGTAGTGCATGGATAATTGTGGTCATGATACTAAAGAATATCCTTGGCCGTAGTGCAGGGGTGATTCGATGATGTGGATTATTTATTAAGCTGAGTCCCAGCGATAAAAGTGATGAAAAACCTTTTAAATCATAAAAGATAGTAGATTTTATTCTCTACTTTACTCTTTTAATGGATTGCTTGTTCCGCTGTAGTTAAACTTGATGTTTGTTATATTGTATCAGTTTAACACTGTTTAAGGCTAATGATAATATATTCTGCATTATCTTAGTCATAATATTTCTTACTGGGCTAGTTGAGTTCACCCTTTCTTTCACTGTTCTCTTCAGGAAATGAGAATATAGCTGGGACGAGTCGGGGAACGGAGTGATGGTCCTAGATGGTGCATTAGTAGTCCTCACTATTCTGTGATATAGTGTGATAATAATTGTAATGAGGACTCCTTTTGAGTTTGTATATACTCTCTAGTAGACAATATTTGTATTCAAACTCACAGTTTATGTTTTGTCGTATTATACACGACAATTGTATTATTAAGTTGTATTTGAATTCTATACCATGTATCTGGCGACTCAAGATGGGTGATGTATACCTAATTTTGGGGGCGTCACAGTTGGTATCAAAGCTTAGGGATATGATCCCTGGATAGGATGTGAGAATAGAACTAGGAGGGAAGAGATGGGGAATTCCTTCGCTGGTATGACCTACCTAAGTTTATTTGGTATTTAATTGGTCGGTCAGAATATAGGGATAATATGTTACATGTCAATTAACCTTTGTTTTGTGGCAGTATCTGAAAATGACATCCGAGAATGTTGAGAATAGCAATGGAGCACAAGAGACCGTTGATTTTCCACATATCAATAATCAGGACAATGTGCAACAGGATGGCGATAATCCTCCTGTAAACAACAACACTGATCAATTGACGAACGACGGTACGTTTAGGAGCTTTTTAGAATTCATGCAACATCAGGAGAAGGCGGCTCCTATTCATAATGCAGGAGGAAACAATGGCAACCCACGATTGGTCACCGCTAAGCAATTCAAGGAGCTGGGACCACCGGAGTTTTTGGGAAAGTAAGAACCACTTAAGGCAGAGACGTGGTTAAAGCAGATCACCAAGATATTAGATGTCTTGGGATGCTCCGAGGAGCAAAAGGTTCCCTTTGCCACCTTTATGTTGCGTGAAGAGACAGATCACTGGTGGAAATCTGTAAAACGTACCCAGCCTGACGCACTCAAGGTGTCTTAGGAGAAGTTCCAAGAGATGTTCAATGACAAGTACTTTCCCGAAAGCATTCGTCACATGAAGGAGGTGGAATTTATCAAGTTAGAGCAAAACAACATAACCATGTCGCAGTACGAAGCCAAGTTTGCCGAGTTGTCCCGATTTGCGTCCCACTTGGTTGATAATGAAGAGAGAATGACGCAAATGTTTTTAAAAGGTTTGAAGTCGGAGATACATCAATATATTATTTCTCATAAATTGTGTTTGTATTCAGATGTTGTAAATAGGGCTCAGTTTTTGGAGTACGATAATGAGTCAACCAAACCAAAAGAGAGCAGCCGGCAAAATGATAATACCGGTGATAACAGTCATCAAAACGGTGACAACACGCATGGAGGGAATCAACATGCCAGAAATGGTAACCACTTCGGTGGTAATCATGGTCAAAATAATAAGAATAGACATTTCAAGAAGAGAAGATTCAACAATGATGGAAAGACGTCAGCACCAGCACCCGTTGTTAAGGAAGGAGAACGACCACCAATCATATGCTTCAAATGCGGAGGAGAGGGACACATCAGTCCAAACTGCGTGATGCCATCCAAAGCATGTTATAATTGTGGAAGAGAAGGTTACTTAGCCCGATTTTGTCATTCACCGAAGACAAGTTCAGCTAGGATGGAGGCACCAAAGGCCGTCCCAAAAAAGTCAAAGCCGGTAATTTAAGAGAGAGCATTTTTTTTCGTGACAAGGAACCAGAATAAAATTATCACGGGTATGTTAGTCATAAACTTTTGTGAAGTCTATACCGTGTTAGATACCGGTTCTACTTACTCTTTTATTTCACCTAGTTGTGTTCAATGTTTGAAGTTAACTCCGGAGAAGTTAGACTTTGATATATCTGTTAAACTCAGTTGGGAGAAACCTTCGTTACCTCCAATATTTATAAATCTTATTCAAATCAACACTTTCACGTTACGTGTCGATCTTGTCTCTTTGAAAATACTTGTCTTTGATGCGATTTTAGGAATCGATTGGTTAACTACTCATCATGCTTTTCGTAAGGTTGTTAGCTTTCATATTCCTAACCAACCTGTTATATGAATTCAAGTAACCAAACCACTAAAGTCAATCATTGTCATATCAAGCCATAAGTAAAGAGCCCTTATCCCATCGTTGTTGACTTCCTTGTGTAGAATGTACCGAAGCCAGACATTCCGTAGGAGACGTTATGAATGATGATGGCAAGTTTATAGGTATCAATGTGACATGTTATCTAAGTCTTGGATGAGAGTCACAGTTTTGAATGATAATTCTATTTTTAATAAATTTCCTACCGTATTCTTAAAGACTTCTTAGCCTACCATAGAGCGTGAAATCGAATTTTGTATTGACCCCGGTACAAAACTCATTTCTAAAACCCTCAAATATTTCTTTACTTAAAACAAACGTAACTTGCGCCAAAGACGTTGGCTCGAGCTGTTGAAGATTACGATCGTACCATGAAATATCATCGTGAAAGTGCGAACGTGGTAGCTGACGTGTTGAGTAGAAGATCGTATGCGTTACAAGTGCGAATATACGAACCCACATGAAGATAACGAATATACGATTAGAATCGACTTTAATCGATAAAGTTAAAGCCGCTCAATCTACATACTCAGAACTGATGAATGTGAAGAAGAAGGTTCAAGAGGGCATTATTCTAAAAGCAAGAATCGATGAAGAGAGGAAATCTCAACCCTCGATTTAATTGGCCCATTTGAAATTCTCGATGAAGTAGTAACTGTGGCCTATAGACTCATTTTACCGCCAAGTATGTTGCGTGTTCAGAAGAAAAAAAATTAGTATCGATGTTACGTAAATATGTGGATGACCCGAACCACATTATTAATTTAGAACCGGACGAGATAGCAGAAGATTTAACGTATGAGGAGATACATGTTAATATCTTGGATAAGAAGGATCATATTCGACGCTCAAAGGTTATACCTCAAGAGTTAGAATTTGAAGTGAAGTCAAGGTATCCTCACTTGTTCGGCAAACCAGGTACGTACGTAAATTTCGAGGGCAAAATTTTATAAGGAGAGGAGATTGTGAGACCCCAAATTTTATGAATAAAGATTTAAATTTCTCGAAATATTTTTTAAATATTATGGTGTGGATTTGATATAATGTTATAGTTATGGGTAGTATTTATAAATTTTGCAAATTATGCAAGTTGTTGTATAATATTCGATTGGTCAGGAAATATTCTTTTTGTCGAGGAATATCCGTACGACGGTAAAATCATTGGTGGACCCCACAACGAAATTATTGTCGGATTGAGAAAACAACAAATATTTTTATAAAAATAACAGCGGAGGTGTTACCGTTAAAACTGTTGAACTACCCGGTAGTAAAAGTACAGTAATACGCGTAGTTGCATAGTAGCACACGGTATTGATTATTGATGCTTACGTGAGAAGTCACTCAGTTATACTCAATTATTGCTACAATAATTGCTGTATCATATCTCTTATATTATTGATTCAATTATTGTCACGGTATCATCTGTATAATATGTTATATAATTAAATCAATAATTGAGACGACAAGTTATAATATTAAGGATTAATAATTGTTGAAAGATTAAATATGTGTTGATTAAAAATAAAATGATTTGTGGTAATATTTATTCAATCCTTGATGTATATAAAGAGTCTATTATGAGACGTTTGTGGTAAATTTGGTTATTCTATGGGGGCCCATATGTCATCATCTAAGAATCTCTTTCGCCAATAGTAATTCCCTTTACCAGACGTCAAATCACTTGCCGTTTCATATTACAGGCGTCGAACCAATTGTCGTTTCACATTACAGGCGTCAAACTAATTGTCGTTTCACATTACATGCATCAAACCACTTTTCTTTTCACATCACCAGTCGTCAAGCCGCTTGACTTTTCACATTGCAAGTGCTAAGCTAGAAATCTTTTATAAATAGAGGCTTAGTTCTTCATTATTTTTCACGAATTCATTCAAGCTATAGAGAGAGAAAGTATAGAGAGAATAAGAGAGAAAGAATAAGAGTATTATGTTACTACACTACTGCAGTATTCAATCTGCTACTAATGTAAGGGGTGTTATTTCTTTTGTATTCATGAAGAGAACTTCTGTTATTCCATTATTTATTATTCTGTTAGAATAACCTATATACGCGGGCTACCCTATACTTGGTGAAATTTTTCTGTTATTCCAGTCTTTATTATTCTGTTGGAATATCATGTCTGTACGTTTTACACCGGTCCTGGTTCCATTCTTTATTATTATGTTGGAATATCTTGTCTCTGCGTTTTACGTCGGACCTGGTTCCGTTATTTATTATTCTGTTGTAATAACCTGCATGTGCGGTCTATCGCATGCATGGTAATTTCTTTTGTTATTCCATTCTTTATTATACTCAGTTGGTTAAAACTTTGACTTCTATACTCCATGAAATTAGTGGAATATCCTTGATATTTGCGCTTCATCCAGTATCTTTTCATGGAAATATTCTTCTGAGCATTCTTGAATTTTACTCTACAAAGCAGTATCATGTGGACAGTTTGGACGTTATTGGTTCATGGATAAATTAATTCTTGAACTTGTTTTATTGAATTCTTATATCATTGTCATCATCCTCATGTTTATATTATATTGAAAGTCATATGTGGCCTGTAGTGCATAGATGGACTTGGTATGATTATGACCAGGGATTATTCGGTGTAATCATGACCGTAATGTTACAAATGATGTGGTAAAAGTCCTCATTGGCCCGTAGTGCATTGATGGACAGTTGTTGGCATGATCATGACCATTAATGAATACACAAATATTCTTAGCCCGTAGTGCATGGATAATTGTGGTCGTGATACTAAAGAATATCTTTGTCCGTAGTGCAGGGGTGATTCGATGATGTGGATTATTTATTAAGCTGAGTCCCAGCGATAAAAGTGATGAAAAACTTTTAAATCATAAAAGATAGTAGATTTTATTCTCTACTTGACTCTTTTAATGGATTGCTTGTTCCACTGTAGTTAAACTTGATGTTTGTTATATTGTATCAGTTTAACACTGTTTAATGCTAATGATAATTTATTCTGCATTATCTTAGTCATAATATTTCTTACTGGGCTAGTTGAGCTCACCCTTTCTTTCACTGTTCTCTTCAGGAAATGAGAATATAGCTGGGACGAGTCGGGGAACGGAGTGATGGACTTAGATGGTGCATTAGTAGTCCTCACTATTCTGTGATATAGTGTGATAATAATTGTAATGAGGACTCCTTTTGAGTTTGTATACTCTCTAGAAGACAATATTTGTATTCAAACTCACAGTTTATGTTTTGTTGTATTGTACACGAAAATTGTATTATTAAGTTGAATTTGAATTCTGTACCAAGTATCTGGCGACTCAAGATGGATGATGTATACCTAATTTTGGGGGCGTCACAGATCTTATTGTGTAGTTTATTTTAAAATGCTTCGCTATCAATTATTATGTTCTATTGTGAGGATTGTCTATTATGATTTGGACTTAATTGTTTAATTGCCTAGCTAACAATTACCGTGATAATCTATATGAAATCGAGAGATGAAGTATTGATTTAGATCTTATCATGATAGCATGTGTTTGTGATTTCTACATAGATGGAATTCATGATTCATGTTTAGGATAGAGATATGCCTTTACACCATATATAGTCTTATAGAGAACTTGTGCTTTAAATCATTTTTAATTGTAATTCACATAGAGATATAGTGGATTAGTTAATTAGGATGTCTTGCTTAATTTTATCATCTGTGGATTTAAGTGAGTATGGGTAATTTCCTTCGAGAGATGGTTTTATCTGCTTTAGTGTTCTTGATTAACAATTCATTATAGAGAATAATTGATGAGAAGTGTGTTAACTTAAATAAAGTAATAAGTGAAGTTGTGATCTTAAATCTCTGTAATCTTAATTTAACTAGTGGAATTTAATAGTAGTTTAATTATAAATTGAAATTCATTCGTTTAAATAAGATTGAGTTGGTTACGGGTTAGTACTTGGTGATTTTTATTAAACAATTCCTCGTGGGAACGATACTCTACTTTCACTTTATTACTTGTTGACCATGTATACTTGCGTGTTATGCGTAACTAGATTTTACCCATCAAGTTTTTGGCGTCGTTGCCGGGGAATTAGTTTAATATTTTTTACCAATATTAATTTCAATCAAATTAGTCTTAATTTAAACATTTTTTTTTAATTCTCTTCATATATTTCTCTCTTTTCAGGTACCATGGATGAATTTGCGTATCAATGGCCATATTCGAATATGACTCCACCAAGGGACACAGGAATTGATGGACTCAATGTATTTTCTGCATTATCAGCGCAGCTTGAGACACTTTCGAAGAGGTTGGATGTAGTTGCAGCCCAATATAATCGAAGGGTAGCAGTCACGTGCAATTATTGTGCTGACAATCACCCGAGTAATCAATGCACCATCAGTCTTGGGCCGGTACAGTATGGTGGTAACTACCTCAACAACTATTCTTATCCTAGTTATCATCAAGTTTGGGGGTATCACCCAGATTCTTTATGGAGCTATAATTATCAAGATCAATACTCTACTCCAAATCCAACATACACGCCAGAATTCTCATATCAACCTCCATTAAAAGAAGAAAAGTCAAAGTTTGAGGAATTATTGTCAAAGGTCATAGCAAACCAAGAGGAGAGGATGATGAGTCAAGAAATTTCGAGCCACAATTTTCAGCACTAGATGGAACAACTCATCACCACTTCAACTCATGGTCCTCAATGCATGGATTCCAAAACTGAGATAGATAATTCTAGATTGGAGGAATTGTTGTCCAAGTTCATAGCATTAAATGAGGAGAGAATGATTAATCAAGAGAAGTCAATTTAGAATCAAGAGATAGCAATTCAAAATCTACATAACCAGATGGATCAAATGCTCAAAGCCTTGAACAAGTGTCCTCAAAACAATTGGTGTTATGATGAGGATTCCGAGATTAATGAAGTGCCCGAGCCAAATCTACAACTGGATGAGCCACGAGATGTTGAAAAAGAGGAGACAAGTGGGGATAATAAAAGCAAGGTTGGCGAAGAACTAACTGTGAGCACCAACGAGAATGAGTCGATGTTATTAGTGCCCCAAGTTCCTTCTCCACTAAAGTTCAAGGATTCGGTTAGATTTGCAAAACCATGCCCGCTAGGTAGTCATGTCGTCGGCAATGTTCCTTGTGACGTAAAAGTGAGTACGACTTCAAAGCCATGGTGCAATGAGCTGGAGAAGATAGAAGAAGAGACTGTTGTGTCTGACAAGCTTCAATGCCCCAATGTGATCACAGACACAATGGAGAAAACACCTAGATGTTGGAAGTACTTGAATGTGATCTTATCTAAAGAAAGCATACTAGGTGACTTTAATGCAATGGCTATCACAATTGGGAACCTACCAAAAGCTACATTGTTTCCGATGGATGGAGGGTTCCTCAATTACCAAAGAGGAATTGGTTAGTGCTGACCAGACAAAGTCGGGCTTACGACGTTAAAACTAGCGCTACTTGGGAGGCAACCCAAGCTCTAAACCTTTTCTTCCTTATTTATTCTTTATATTTTAGTTTATAGTCTACCTCAAATATTTAGTTTTCAACGAATAATAACTCCATAATGGTATGCTCGCATGTAAGGCAAGAAAAAGAAAATTCATTCAGCTACTGTCCTTCCGGCGTGGGCCGCGCTATACAATGCCTAGACCTAGCGTGGGGCGCGCTAGCATATCAGAAACCAACTGCAATCACAGCGCTGACCGCGCTACATCGCCGATTTGAAAGAGCGGAATGCGCTAATGCGCCCTCAAACTACTGACTGCCCAGCGCGGACCGCACTATGCCAAGCCTATATCAAGCGCGGGGCGCGCTACCAGTCCAGAAGTAACTGCTTGCCTAGCGCGGGGCATGCTAAGCCGTGCCTATACCGAGCGCGGACCGCGCTACTCGGGAATATCAGACATTGAACAGATGTAGCGACGTGTTCTAGACTGATCCAAGCCACCTCTCCTTAATACATGCAACTTCTCCACTTCTCCTACACCCATTACACTTCATATCCTCCATAACTCCCATTACACCATCTTTACTTCTCCTTCTCCTTTTTAACTTCCATTCCCATTAAACCAATTCATCCCCATCTTCCTAATAATGTTGGTTTTCCATCCCCTATATGAACTCCAACCATCCAAGAAGTCAATTTCCTAGCAGTCATAAACACAACAATCCAATCCTAAATCTAATCCATTCCATGCACAAATTCATTCAATTTGGGACATCTTTATAAAGAGGGAACCCCAAAATCATTTAAGGCATACATACGGCGCGGGTTGAACCGCTCAGACATCCCAGGCTTTAAAAGTGGTTTATTTCCAATATTAGTCAAGTCCAACTCAAGTGTGGTTCCTGATTTATTACAATGTGTCTGGCCTATTCTTCAGACTTAGCAGACAAGGAGGAAAATGCTTTATTTTCAGGGAAGTCCTCTCTTTTATTTTTTCCTATCTTAGCCATTGAGGATAGTGTCTAGTTTAAGTTTGGGGGCATTTTAGTGTCGTATTGCATATAGTTAGTTATTTACATTGTAGTTTGTATAGTTACATTTAGTTTTTTCATTCTTGAAAAAAAATAAAAATCAAAAATATTAGTTAGTTACTATGTGCATTTGCATGAATCCAGTTGTTAGATAGTTTAAGTTTATTTTGGCCAATGATGAGATTGGACTTGGGTAGACAAGTATAGTACTAATTATTAGAGCTTTGACGTGATTTTTTTTTTGTTATGAATTGGATCTTTTCCTATTTGAAATTGGTATAATCAAGGTTAGCACGTTAGAGACAACTTTGTTGATTGATTACGTTTAAATTGATACATAATTGACATCTTAAGGATAATACTAGTTTGAATGAATGAAAGACATGAAAAGGCTAAGATAACTAAATTTGGACAACAACTTAAGTTTTGGGGATAAATTTGGGATATATAAGCTTCAAAAAGAAAAAAAGTAGAAAAAAATGGGGAAAAAAAATATCGTGGCTAGTTTTGTTTCGGGGCCTTTGTTACTTGAGCAAGTACGCCCGAGGGAGTGTCTTTACACCTAGCGCCCTAAGGTCTTATATGGTCTGGGAGTCGTTGGTCAAAAGCTCGCTAAGGGGTAGCACTGTTAGCCTAATGGAATGAGACATTGCACAGTCATGGTTAAGAAAACAATAAAACGGGAAAAGAGCAAAAAGCCCCCATAATGAAAAGTAAAGCATAAGTATCCCGGATTGGACTCTTGAACTTGGTGGATATTTGAATTTTGTTGGATTTAGCTTGTTCATGAATTTTGTGAGTTTTCATTGTATGATGCCTTTAAATAGATCTATTATATGTTGTATTTAGTATTATATCAGTTAGCATGGATGTTGAGCACACGCGCACTATATCAGTAATAACGGTTTAAGATTTGATGATTGATTGAGAAATTACTGATGAGTTTTGATATGATGTATTATCATGTTTACTTGAGTTTACTAAGGCCGGTTGAATAGACTTGTTTCTGTCATTACTGTTGTATTCGTAGGCATGTAGATTAGTTGCATTGCATAGCATTGTTGTTTTGTGTTTTTGCTTGAGGACAAGCAAATGTTTAAGTTTGGGGGTATTTGATAAGTAGGTTTTATACTTACTTATCCTGTATCTATTACTTGAATTAGTTGCTTAAACCTATGTTTCTTAGTTACTTTTCATACATTTTGTGTTATTTTGTAGGTTATGACAAAACATTGGCATGAAGAAGCAAGGGAAAGCAATTCGGACATCTTTTGGACCAAAATATGCAAGCAAATGAAAGGAGGGAAGATTGAAGGACTTTTAACACCAAGTTGGATGCATGTTCTTGGCTTGGAACTTGGATTATACTATAGAGCTTCTTCTTAGCTTTCCGTAACATCTTGAATTGTCCCAATCGAAGTTCGGATGCGAGAGTTATGGCCTTTTTATCAACGAAGATCAAAGTTAAGAGTTGTCGTGCTTGCCATTTACACAGCATCTACTTCAAGCTCGATTTCTGCCTTGATCTGGATGGATTCTGTCAATCCTCAAAGCATGAAAGTTGTAGATCTCGTCGATATCTTCAATTTGATAGGTGGAAGGCCCCGTAACTCCTAGCGGATCAAAGGTTATGCCTGTTTTACCAAAGGACATTGCAGGAAAAAATAGCGTAGCGCGGACCGCGCTAGGGGTGCACTAGGTCACCAGAACCACTGCTACAGTAGCACGGGCACGCTCGAAAAGACTTAGGGACAGCGCAGGGCACATTAGGCGGCGGGAAAAGAGTTAAATTGGGTTATTTGATGTCCAATTTGAGCTAGAATAGGATTCTTAGTTGCCTAACTTGCTAGGGTGTCCATTAGAACTCAAAATACTTGAGTTTAACTTGGATTAGGAGACTAGTTCTAAGACTCCATAAAAATCCCTCTTGGGATAGATTTATATTAACTTATTCTTTACTTTCTTTCTTAGATTAGGAACCCTAGTTCTTATGGGATTGGGAGATTGAAGCAACTTGGAGACCATTGAAGATTAAGAGCAAAAGCTTGAGAAAGATGGAGATTTGCTGACAACAGATTTATTATTTACTCTACTCTTATTTTTATCTTTTAATGATTATTCAATTGTGGATTCTTAGTTTTAATTCAATAATCATGAACTAATTCTTTGTTTGAGATTACAATGGATCTTATTGTGTAGTTTATTTTAATATGTTTCACTATCAATTATTATGTTCTATTGTGAGGATTGTCTATTGTGATTTGGACTTAATTGTTTAATTTTCTAGCTAACAATTACCGTGATAATCTATATGAACTCAAGAGATGAAGTATTGATTTAGATCTTATCATTGATAGCATGGGTTTGTGATTTTAATATAGATGGAATTCATGATTCGTGTTTAGGATAGAGATATGCCTTTACGCAATATGTAATCTTATAGAGAACTTGTGCTTTAAATCCTTTGTAATTGTAAATCACATAGAGATATAGTGGATTAGTTAATTAGGGTGTCTTGCTTAATTCTATCATCTGTGGATTTAAGTGAGTATGTGTATTTTGCATCGAGAGATGGTTTTATCTGCTTTAGTGTTCTTGATTAACAATTCATGATAGAGAATAATTGATGAGAAGTGTGTTAACTTAAATGAAGCAATAAGTGAAGTTGTGATCTTAAATTTCCGTAATCTTAATTTAACTAGTAGAATTTAATAGTAGTTTAATTATAAATTGAAATTCATTCGTTTAAATAAGATTGAGTTGGTTACGGGTTAGTACTTGGTGATTTTTATTAAACAATTCCTCGTGGGAACGATACTCTACTTTCACTTTATTACTTGTTGACCACGTATACTTGCGTGTTGTGCGTAACGAGATTTTACCCAACAAGCTATAAGAAGCAGATCAGGCAAGTTTTTAACTCTTACTCTTTATTGAGCAAGTATCCGACCATTTGCATTTATTTTATACAATAGACATGTATAAGCAAGTATCTAAACTATATTCTTCATATACAAGTTTCTTAACTCTATTATTATTGATCATGTATCTAAACCTTTGTATTTATGCAAGTTCTCGAACTCTATCCGTTCATTGTTTACTAGTATAGTATTACTCTATGATTAAGATATATTATGTTCGTTAATAGCTAAGTTGGTTATGCAAGTGTCATCACTTAGATAATTGTTGTATTTGAACACATGTTGATACATACTTATTGATTTTCGGTATATATACATTAATTAAAACCCAGTTTAAGCTATTTGACTCGGCTAGACAAAGATTGAAAAGTATCGTTGAACATGATAGAACATTATTGTCATCCGACTGAATTGTTTTGGTTCAGATTCTAGACTGAGTATGAACATCCCGATCATGGGAAACTTTTGTGCGCCAAAGGTGGATATGATGAACGAAAATATCGTTCTAAAATATAGTGTTGATCAATACAGGGCATACCGGGCTGATCACCCTCCGTGCCCGTAAGTTATGACGGTTTACGGATGAATTTCTGTATAACCTTTTCGAAAATTGAAAATAAAGTTCATAGTCTATCGACTGCTCTCCATTCATAGTCAATACGTAGTTTCAAAAATGAAAATTATTGGTTATGTTGTTCAGTATTGTTTCAGTTAACTTCACAATTGTTGCCTCATTGTAGAAGTGTAGTTCAAAGAAAATATTTATTTCTTACAGCTAATATTTCTTAATTGATATTACTTGCTGGAAAATTAAATGCCCATTCTTGATTTAAATTTAAATGTTTGAAGTTAAGCTAGATCGACCTGAAGGTTCCGACAAGGACAAAGGGAAGGGCAAGCTGAAGAATTAGTCTATTTAATGTTACTTGTGATAACTGGATTTATGATAATTTACTTATTAATATGTAATGTATGACTTAAAGGTTCTCGAAATTGGGGAGGTAGACAACTTTAATATAATACTTTTGTTTAATTAATACATTAAGTAGTTTGAATGAATGTTATCGTGACCCAGTTTCGGTTATTAACCGAATAACCGAGTAACAAATTCGGTTACCTTATAATTCGGATTGTTGTTCAGATACTTGAAAAGGGTGAATTTTGATTTTCGGTTCGATTATAATCGAATGCTCAGCCCTAACCTTTAGATATCATAATCAACTGTCATAGATGAGTCTTAGGAAGACCCTCTAAAACTTTAACTACTAAGTTTTGAAATGATAGTAAGTTTTAGAGGCCTAGGAGAGTAAACTAGGGCAAGTTTGCAAACAAAAAAACTTACCTTAAAAATAGAGGGAAGACCCCTATTTATAATGGTAGGTTGGTGACGAAAGGACTAATTTGTCTTTATGAAAGAATTTTTTCTAGGGTACCC
Source organism: Panax japonicus (assembly GCA_020205505.1). Classification (NCBI taxonomy): domain Eukaryota; kingdom Viridiplantae; phylum Streptophyta; class Magnoliopsida; order Apiales; family Araliaceae; genus Panax; species Panax japonicus. Next base: position 48,043,407 of record CM035100.1, read on the forward strand.
TCTAAGTAGTGGTGGAGACATCATAATTGCCCTTTGAAATGATCTAGGTCTAGCTTAACTCCTAGGTGGGGGAGTAAATATTTGTGTTGCTTCCACTGAAAATGGACATGTCGAATGGCTATTGCAGTTGTTTTTAGGTTTGTGAAAGTGTAAGGAGGTTAGCGATCACTTTACTAATTTGCACAAGGATAGCCGTCGTAACTAGGGGTGCTCAAAAAATTCGGTTTTTTCGATTTTTTACCGAATCGGTTGAAACCAGTACTTTTTTTCGATTTCGATTTTTTCGGTACCGATTTTTCAATTTTTTTATACTTTTCAGTACTGGTAGCGGTAATGAAAATTTTGAATTCGATAAATACCGAAAAACCGAAACCGAAAAGTTTATAATCACCTCTAACTAATTTAAGTTTGGACCTCAATCATAAAATGGACCTACTTGGGCTTTCGTGGGAGTGTCGAGTGGGACCTACTATTATACGACCGTTGAAGCTTAAAATTTGTTGATTACTCCAACAATTTTTTGGGCCCAAGACATACAACTTGAAGGCAAAAATACTATAGACTAATTAGCAAAAAACCCAATCAAGGAAACAACTATCATAAACAGTTTGTAATCATATCAAGCTGTCAACATTAAGGTAACAGAACATGCTGTTCATTGTAAGCATAAAACCATCCTGAAGAGTGAAGACAACTTTAGAACACCAAAATATAAAATATTGTGCCCAAAAAATAGTTAGTTAAAAACTCCTAGACTAACAATTGTAATTAATATTTGTAAGAATGTAATTTACTAGTCTCATTTCTTAGTTTTAAATAATTTGTTAATATAAAAAAATAATTTAATTATTGCGATATAACCGAACTGAAAAAACCGATACCGACTTTGTACCGAACCGGTACCGGTTCGATTTTTTGGGTACCGATTCAGTTTTTTACCGATGAGCACCCTAATCGTAACAATGTCATTTTGGTCATTCACTACAACAATCATCTGTAGAGATGCTAATGACGGTCATACAAAAGATGAGTTCGTAAATTTTCATATGATTTGAGATTGTAGAGTACAATTATTATACCCTTGTAAAATAAGTTTGTTTTTCAATTGCTCATACTTGATTACTTTATATTATCATATCACCAAATCATCTGTATCATCAAATAATGCCAAACTAATTTGGTAACTAATTTCATACTCTTTAACAATTAGAGGGTTAAATGATCGTACAATTTATCAAGTTTTAACAACAAAAATATACTACAACTCATAAAGGTGTTGACATGAAATCTTAAATGCGGCAAAAGTCTAAAGACTGAACTGCAGACACATCTAAGACAGCATCAAGCAACAATGTAGTTATGGTTCTTCTACTCTTTATTTGTTTCTCGTCTCAATTGTGCAATAACCAACAGAAACTTAAAAATAGAAGGAATATTAAAAATTAAAAATGAAATAAAATAAAATTGAAAAATGAAAGTTCTCTACCGTGGACATTATTAAGATGTTCGTGTATATTCCCAAGCTAGCCATAATAATGTCAGTGACTTGGCCATACAAAGTTACAAACATTATATCAGGTTTTCCCCAACTCCTTAGCAGGTTTTAGATGAAAGGGATTCAGTTTTTAGACAAACCTCTATTATCTACAGGCTTAATGTGTCTTCTCATAGCATCTTCATACTATATGTTACCTATGGCCGGCGTAAAAGGTAACCAAATAAGACGCTAACAAGCGCCACCATGCAAACAAATAGCAGAGGAAATCCCGCCTGAACTCTTCTTACACTTGTCTTAGTTCTCATCACAGCCTACAAAGCAAAAGAACCAGTGTTACCAAACAAATGCATTATGAACACCAAGTGATAATAGTCTATGTAGGTTTAGTATATAAGCGAAATAAATCAAAAATAGAAGTGTGAAAGGGCGAGGTTCTGAAGAAACAACACCAGTCTGGTTCAAGTTGTTGCACTTGATTTACATGTCAAAATTGTAGATTGAAAAGAACAAAACAAAATTATTTATGATTAGCAGAGTACCAATGTTGTTTGATTGAAAATCTAGAGATCAATAACAAAGCAAGTTGGAAAATCTCTGACTGAAGATAGCTTTTGGAAATAGGAACCACATTACATTGGTGCAAAGGTCTATCGAGATGGTGGGAGGAAAATTAAAATAAATAGAAAATTATTAACAAATTTCAACTTGGCTTCCAAAGAACACCATAAATAGTTATTCCTATGATTACAACATAACACTATATCTTGGACTCCACATGAAAGCATTAAAATGGTATTATAAGATATTTCAGAAAATTTGCATGCAAATTGGATTTAGAACTTGATACACCCATGTATGAAATCATTGATCCTTATACTATATCGATCCCAAGAGCGAGGTGAATGGGAATAACATCTTCAAAGTTAAAACAAAAACCATGAAGTTTGGTTGACGCAAAAAACAATGAGAAGGGACAGTTGAAACTGAATTCTAGAGTGGCCTAGAGGTAGGCCTGGCAATCTAGTTAGTTAGTTGTTGGGTCAAACTATATTAATTGGAATCAATTGGGTTGGTTAACTGCTTTATAGGAGTTGGGTTGGTTAAATGTAATAAGATTTTAGAGAGAGAAAATGTAATCAAATTTTGGAGAGAACGTGTAATCAGATTTTAGAGAGAGAAAATGTAATTAGATTTTACAGAGAAAATGTAATCAGATTTTAGAGAGAAAGTGTAATCCGATTTTAGAAAGAGTGTACTCAAATTTTGGAGGGAGAAAGTGTAATTAGATTTTAGAAAGAAAAAAGTAATTAGATTTTAAAGAGATAAATAAGATATTAGAATTATAAATACTTACACAATGCATTTTATACTAGCATCAAAAGAAATGAAATTTTTTTTGAACCAAAAAAAATTAATAAATTAATAAGATTCTTTCAGTCAGAACGAAACTGTATTGCCTAAAGACTAACTTTAGGGTGTAGGGAGTTCAACATTTTCCAATGTTTTATTTTTATGTATATAAATTATTTTGGTAAACATATAAGGCTATAAAAGCTTGTTTTGAAACTTTGCCCCTGTTATTTAAGGACGATATTTTTTTTATAAAAACTAATTAGCGTCGTTATTACAATTCCTTTAACATGCACTTCGACTAATGTCCATTGGTGTTCATTGTAAATATCACCACATGTATCGTGTAAGTATTTAAAATTATAAAATTTTTAAAGAGAGAAAAAAAAAGGTATATAAAAAAATTGAGCGTAGAACAATTTTTAGAGAAAAAAAGTGCACAAAAATTTTAGAGTGTGTATAAAAAATTTTAGAGAGGAAAAATGTATAAAACATTAGAGATAAAAGGTGAAGGAATATAAAAATTAAATATCATAAATAATTTATTTAATTGGGTCATTAATAATGGTAAGATTGAAATTTGAAATATGGGTTGACCTATATTTGGCCCATAACTATATGGTTTCAACCCACACAATCCATATTAAAAATAGGTAATGTGGTTTTAGTTCTTAAATGGTTCTATTACCAAATTTTATAAACCAAAACCAACCCATAACCATATTTTGTCGAGCCTACCTAGAGGGTACAAAGAAATACAGTGGTTATTTCATGATCCATAGCCATCCATCCAAGCCACAGCTCATTATAAAAAATTTACTCAGCAAGTTGAGCAACAATAAGGGACATTCACATGATTTATGGCTTAACTAATGGCCTTAGACCTACAATGCAAAATAGTGGTGGATGAAATAATGGAATTTATAGACTCACCAATTCCTGTTGTAACATTTCCTTATCATGGGTGCTCAGCCTCTTCTCTTCTGTCAGCTTTGAAATTGTTACTTCAGCCTACGACGAAGTACACAATATTTGGTTATTACCACTCCTTAGCAGTGAAGAGACGGATATAAACTTTTGTTTAAATATTTATAGGACATATTCCTTCCACCCTAAATTGAGGGTCCAATTTCCTTTTTGAGAAATCCCTAAATGAGAGTCACTCTCAAAGTCTATGTGTCAAATATCAGTATATTTCAGTTTTTAACTTTGGCTTTTGAATATGTTAAAGTCGAACTGTTTTAAGGAATAAATTTTAAAATAGGATTCTTATTTTGAAACACAGTTGGTATATAGCATCTCCATCCCGAATCATGGTGAACATGTAATTTATAAAAACAAAAAGTACGGAAATAATTTTGGACAAAGGGAGTACTGGTGATCAGGAGAATGCTTTGGTGTCGTTAGAGATTAACTGTTCGAATGTGGTCTTGTCAACACAAAAAGACAGGAATGCATCCTACAAAATGAAATCATTTTTCCTTTCCAAGTCATAACAAGATGGAGAGGATTTCCAAATCAATGTTGAAATTTTTTTCTTTGTAGATTATTGTGTATATATATATTATCTTTTTTTAAACGCAAGATAATAAAGTTGTTCATGGTCTTTTAAAAGGTAAAAAAGGCAAAAAGAAGAAATAGAAGCACTCTGCTAAAGACAATATAGTGTTGCTTTCATAGAAAAGCTAACAATGTTCATTGCCCGTTGAAGATCAACAGTCACCCATTGCTGGACTCAAAATGATGAATTATAATGAGGTTTATCATTTTTGTCACTGAAATAATGAATTGATTTTCAGAAGAAACTTAGCCTTCTATTTGGAGTGTTCTATTCTACCTATATCTTTCCTAATTGAATCGAATGCATGTATATTAAATTTTGAATAACATAGAGGAATAATTCAATTTTCGCACAACGTCTAACTAAACTTTGCGCAAGCAAACTCCATCCTAGTAGTAAGTCAACCACAACATTTCGTTGGGTAACATCAACGCTACTATCAAGCATGGCTGCTTTACTCTAATTTTGGACCTATAATTGACAACCATGACATATATTTAGATATTATTGCTTGAAAAGAAACCAAGTGTGTTTTGTTATACACTAATGTCTCCTCCATCCAAGAATGAGAGTCGCATCTGACTTATAAGTTTGCCAAGGACACTAAAATATATTTGTCTTGATAGTTTTTTCTCAATATTATATTTTAAAACTAAAAATTTTTGTTGAGAAAAAGTTTCTGAAAAATATTATAAAGTCAAATGTGATTCTATTTTTTGGACAGGGAGTATAGGGGTAAACTATAACTGAAATATGTTATTGAGAAAAAGTTTTTGAAAAATATTATGTTAAGTCAAATGTGACTCACATTTTTGGACAGGGAGTGTATGGGTAAAGAAACCTTATTACTCCCTCGGTTCCATAATAATTGTCTTTTTAGCTTCATGCACATGAATTAAAAAAGTCATTTAATACTATCATTTAATAATTAAATTTTTTATGAAATTTCATCATTATCTATTTATGGAAAGTTGGAAACTATTAATGCAAGAGAGAAAATTTATTGGGAGAATGAGAGAAGTTAGGGGTAATATAGGAAAATAAATAATTTATTCTCCTAGAAAGTTGTAAACGACAAATAAATTTGGAAAAAAAAATTCTTCTAAAGAGACAGTTATTATGGAACCGAGGGAGTAATTATTATGCAAATTTTGAAACTACACAGAAATTCTTACCTCACCAAGCTTTAATTCAAATTCTTTTAATTTCGACTTCACCTCCTCAATATCCTTGACCAACTTCAGCTCCTCCTCTTCCTTCCTCACTTTAGCCTCTACATCATCCAATGTTTTATGCTCAACATCTTTTGCTGGCTCCAACTCCTCAGCATTATCATTCTTCAATAGCTCTAACAGCTCAGCATTTTCAATTTTGGTCACCATCGCATCCTCAATAACCAGAAGATTTATGTGAAACAATGAATCACTACACAATGTCTCAAATGTAAAGTAGTAGGATTCAAGAGCATCATACAATCAGAGAAAGAAAAAGTTCCATAAATCACATCTAAAACGTAATGAACTCCCAACAAAACATTTTTGTATAATTAGAGACAATTTGTTGCTCTACTAATATATCGCCCAACATCTTCAACAAAAAATCTAGTACATACAAAGAAAAGTTGGCGTCTGCAGGACTAAATATAAATAAATAGAAGAGTCAAGGTATATATGACATTCCAAATAATCAACGCACTCTAGTTAGTTATTAAAGAATGTCTTACTGTTTTGCTGGGGCTGAAGTTTTCAACGTAATTTAGATGTTGATCTTTCAGTGTTGAAGCTTCATAAGCTGGCACCTGCTTCAATGTTCCATTGATTGGTGAAAGTATAGGAGAATTGGGTGGGCTAACAAGGATCACCCTAAGTTTCTTCTCTTCGACATACTTGCCATCATCTTTGGAAAACTGCCAAATGAAACATTGAGATTACTGTGGCAGATGCGATGTCCTCCTCAGCTGTGCCGACGGGAACAACGGCGCATTGAAGTAAGAACTTGTCTTTGCATATCATATCAGGAGGAGTAATCCGTTGTGCTTGCATTGTAACTACATCAATGCAAAGAAATACCAACAACGGAACTTAAACAAGGAAACCAACCAGATACTCCCAAAAACTAAGCAAAACAATCAAAAAGTCAATATAGGGTTCCTTTACAAATAAGAAAAGAACTGAAAAGCATATCCAAGGTAGCAGTTTTCTAAGTAAGTTATGTCATAATTACACAGAAGCCTTTATATTTAATTTTGCAAAAATCTAACAATCTTAATGGCTAATGCCGAGTACAATGGCCAAAACAAAGTAACTAGCAAAACATAACAGAAGCCCAGATTCAAAAGTAAGGAGGAAAAAATTAAAATAAAGTAGAGCAAGGTATCAAAATAACAAAAAAGCAACTCTTTAAAAATGAAAGAAAAAGCCTTCATTCCAAGTGGTAGAGATTAGCTTTAAGAAAGTCCTTTCCTCTGCTTTCAAGGGCCATAGTTCTGTATCATCATAGCCAACTGTGTTTAGAAATATCCTATTGTTATACAACTCCTCATGTATTGTGATAACTTCTTTATAAGATCCCTATAGTGCAAACTATTGCTAAACAGCACAAAAAAAACTAATCAAGAAACATATCGGCTATGATTGTAATTATGCTATACATACTAAAAGAAGTGTATAATATTTTCAAATGGTCAAATCAAGGTATTTGCTAAAACTATTCTCTACACAAAAGCTAAATCTGGAAGGCAATGTAGTTCTCTTATGCAGTTGTTTCAAATCCCAGAATTTATTGTACCTCACATCCATCTCATTGAATCATTGAGTTACGTTTAACGATTCAGCCTTTAAGTGTAAAGTTAAAATATCCTTTTTCTTCTTCTTTAATCAAATTTTCATTTAGTACATGATATTTAGGCGTGTTTAAATTAAAACCCAACAGTTACTTAGGCCACAATCGGAACTACAATATTTCAGAACAAATTCTAATATGTAAATCCTTAGGTATAAGGTGCATTTTAGAAACTCTTGGCATTAGTGGTCTAAAAATCCCCGCCTAGGTCAGCTTAGGCCCCGCCTAGGCGCTAGGCCCCCTTGGCGCCTCACTATGATGTTTAGGCCCCCCTGGCACCTCACCTAAGCCCAAGGCGGCAAAAAATTCCCTCTAGAAAATTAGGCGGGGTCTAAGTGGAGTCTAGGCGGAGAGATTATTTTTTTTAATAACTACCAAACCAGATCTTAATATATTTATTTTTCTAATAATTTACCATATTCATAATACATGTTGGAGCACATCAAATAACAACAAAAAAGTGAACAATATCAAGTCAAAATGGATAAATTTATTATAGTTGTAATTTTTTGAACTTGTACCAACTTCAAATTATATAAATGATGATACATTTGTAGTATTTAGTTTAATTCAATATAATTCTTAAATTTATGTTTAGTTTCTTAAGTTTTAATATTGAATTAAATTCTTGAAATTTTAAATTTTATTATTTAATAGCAATCTTGTTTATGAATAAAACCAATACGTTAAAAATATGTTTGAACTTTGAATAATTGCATGTTTGTGTTTGAACTTTGATATTAGCAATATGAATATGTGTTTGAACTTTAAGCAAATGTCTTTATTATCTTTATTATAGATTTTTTTGCTTTATATTATTATTTTATTTGGATAAATGTAAGATAAAATATTAAAATTGGTTTAAAATAAAAAATCCCGCCTAGGCCCTACCCAGACCCCACCTAGGCGCCCCTCGGCCGCCCGCCTAGTGCCTTTTAGAACATTACACAAAATTTCTAAAACAGGTTCGTATTTCACTAAACTGAGAAAATATTGTGTATTCAGATTTGATACCATCCTGATCCAATCCTACAACTCAGCACATAACATGCCATCCAAAAGTTCACCATCACCCTAATTAAGGGAAAATAGGGAAAAAGATCAAAAGTCGAACAATCAATAATTATATCCCAGAACCAAATACTCTCTGCATGACAGGTGCAGGATGATTTAGTATATGTTGTTCTTTTAAATATAACTACTTCAAGCTCAACCATCGATGTCACCATTTAACCTTTACCTGTATATTTAATAGTTTGGTTGCATTCTTTAACAATATGAGCTAGTGTTCTAATTTATTTTCAAATATCTGAACAGCCACCTTGTGCTTAATGATAGACACGTAATTCATATATTTTATTATCCCTAATTTTGTCCTTTTAATTACATTAGTTTATTAAATTAATATGTTTTATTTTATTTTGTAGGATTTAATATTTGGTGCAATAAAGTTAAAATTTTGGTGATCAAGCGATATTTAATGCTCTTATTCATGTAAGGAATATCCAAGAAGAATCTTACAAGGAGAAGGAAAGAGGAGGAACAATCTTGGTGTGCAAGTCAAATCCAACAAGAGAAAGGAAAGTCTATTTAGAAGATCTTTTTGAGAAGTTGATTGCCACTAGGAAGTTGAAACCTACATGGAAAGGGAACAAAAATGTCCAAGTTCAATGAGTCTAAATTAGGGTTCAAAGTTATTTTTCCTATAAATAAGCCTCTTGTTTTAGAGAGAAAAGACCACTTGTTATTTTCTTTTTCTTAGTTTTTCACTAGTATAGAAGGGAGTAAGATATTTAGAGTTTGTCTTTTCTCTTATTCGAATCACGTGTGGTACTACTGTCAGGGAGTATTTGTAACTTTCTTTTATTTATATAATAGAAATTCTCTTTTTAATTCATTGTTCTTATTTCATGCAAATAGTAGTACTAATATTATTTGTTTTTGTTTTTAATACCATGGCTAGCTAAATTTTTAATACCTAGGATTATGATGAAACTAAGTATTTCGTAATAATATTTTCTTTCCGTTCCAAAATTAATGCCTAATTATTTTCACCTTCATATTTTTCCTCCGCATAAATTGCATATGATTTTTATATTGATTGCGAAGTTTTGATAAATTATAGTTAATCTGTGAATTTTTCATAACTTATGTTTGCCCATATTAATTATATGAATCATTATTTTTAAAGGGAAGGAAAAATAATTTGTGAGTTAATTTAGGAAATAAGAAATTATTTATTATGTTAATATTTGGTGGATTCTGATTCCTATGTATCTTTTCTCATTAATAGTTTCCGTTATTAATTAATAGTTTGCATAATTTAATTAATAAATCTTCTCCACCATTTTTGTTTCTAATTTGCCTAAAATATTAATTAAGGATATATTAAAGAATTGATCTAGTCTCTATGGGTTTGACCTGTACTTGTCAGTTCTTCAATTTGACATTGTGCACTTACAGTTACATATTTTTATCACATCAAGTTTTTGGCGCCGTTGCCGGGGACTAGAATTAATTTTTATTTTTCGAATTAGTTTTAACTCAATTATTTTTTTCCAGGATTATTGAAGCGGATCGAAGGAGTGAAAAGATTAAGATTTTGTTGCTGCGCTTTCTTCGGTACTTCGTATCTCCATATTTTTTAAAAAAAAAATAAAAAATAGTAGTTTAGTTTTTTTATATTTTTTTTTATTTGTCGCATTCATGCATTCACTCACGTAGAGCACATCCTGTTAGGTTTTTTAGTTTTTTTTTTGTCAAATATAAACTGTTGTTGATTGCTGGAAGATTGAAGTACGTCAAAATTTCTCCTTTTGTAATTCACATCGTTTTAGGACATTTTATTTGTTTATAGTTTATTTATTTATGCATTTTCATCTTTAATCTAACATTAAGGGCACAACCTGTAACAAGATAAGGTGGGGATTTCATCACCTTTCCTTGGCCCACAAACAACCCAATTTGCATTTTGCATAACCATGACCTAATAAAATCAAGTAGACGTTGGTCCCTAAGACTCTCGAGCTCAATTAGGATAGGAAACTCCAAGAGGAGTCTGAATTTTAAATTAATCAAACTACTGGTGTCTAGGCAAGTGGTTCAAAAGGTATACGCGTAAAGATTGTGTGGTTATTCAATAATCACCGTATCTACAGAGAGACTCCCACCTTTCTTACACTTACCTGGCTAGTGGTGTGATTAATTTCGAATTTGGTGGACCTTGCGGTGTAACTTACAGTTAGGAGCTGTCTAGATTTTATTCAGGTTGACCAAGAAATAATTTTTGTTATATTTTTATTATTATTTGTTTTTTTTGTGCTTATCTGCTTGTTTGCTAAGTAGTGTATGCAAAAAGTGTGGATTAGGGACGAAACATCCCGATTAGTGAGAAAACTTGATTTTTCGGATTTCACTTTAAAAGATCCTACTTTAAGAAAAATGGAGGGCGCACAAACTGTTTCTTTAAGGGATCGATGTTATCCTTCCCGCTCTGCCCAACCTTCATGTATCAGTCTACCACCGGTAACTGGTAACAATTTTGAACTTAAGCCACATTTTATAAATATGTTACCTAGGTTCACGGGGATAGAAGATGCATATTTATTTATTCAGGAATTTGAGGAAGTTTGTGCCATAATGAAAATTCAACAATTGTCTGATGACTCAATTAGGCTAAGATTTATAACATTTTCTTTAAAAGATAATGCTAAAAAATGGTTATATAGCCTACCAAATAATTCCATATCAACCTAGGAAGGATTTGTTGTTACATTTCTAAAAAAATATTTTCTAAATCATAAAACTACTAAAATTAGGACTGCAATCCATCAATTTTGCCAACTTGAAAAAGAGTCCTTTTGGAAATATTTTGATATATTTAAAAATTTGTTATCCCAATGCCTACACCACGGAATTGAGAAATGGAGATTTTGTCAAATAGCTTACGAAGGTTTAGACTATCCCACTAAAACAATGTTAGAGTCAATGTGTCAAGGTGATTTTTTGAATAATGTTGAGGAAAAAGCTTGGGAGTTTTTAGAAGACTTAACAGAAAAAACCATGCAATGGGAAACCACCCGAGAGACCGATAAACCTAATTCATCTAGGGGTGTTCATATAATTGACAATTCAATTGCTACCGAAACTAAGTTGACTGGTGTACTTAAAAGACTTGAAGCTTTAGAAACTAGGGAAAATCACACGTAAACCAAGTCTCAACACCAACACCTTTTGTGTCTAAGGTGTAATTCACCAAGCCATGTGATTGAGGAATGTCCTAGAGTCATGCCCCAACTAGAAGAATATGAACAAGTCAATGCAATGTTTCAAAGACCTGGGAATGACCCATTTGCACCCACTTATAATCCAGGTTGGAGAAATCATCCTAATTTTGCATGGAACCAAGGACCCTACTCAAATAATTCTCCAAATCAAGCCAATCAGTCTCTAAATCAATCTTTTCAACCTAATCAAAAGCCAAATCCTGGTCCGTACCAAAATTCAAGTTCAACAACCCAATATCCACCAGGTTGTTCTAATGAAAGTGAGAAGAGACTTGACACTTTAGAAAAGAGCATAGAAACTTTAATGAAATCTCATAATAATTTCAATAATTTCATGCAAAACACTAACTAAGTCTTATCTCGTCTAGAGATCCAAATGAGTCAATTGGCCACTATAGTTAGTGAAAGAGAGAAGGGAAAGCTTCCTAGTCAACCTGAGACCAATCCAAAATTTTCAGTCCCTAATCAAAAACCTTATCATGCTAATTCACTTGAAAACAACCAAGTCAATCATGTGAATTCTATAATTTCTTTAAGGTCTGAAAATTATTTTAATAATCATGTTGGCATTGATAATGAAGAAGAGAAAAATTTAAATGTTAATCTAACAATCCATCTTCAAAGTCAGCCCCAGCCTGAAAAGCCCACAAACTCTGAGTCAGTAGGCCCATCCACTAAGCATATGTCAAAACATGATCAAACCACACCTTATGAGTCAACTGAAAAAGTCTTCATACCAAAAGCCTCATTCCCTCAAAGACTTATTTCAAACAAGCAATCATCCCAGTTGGACAAAATTCTAGAAGTGTTCAAACAAGTGAAAATTAATATTCCCCTTCTAGATGTCATTCAACAAGTTCTCTCATATGCTAAATGTCTAAAAGATTGGTGCACACACAAAAGAACCACTCATGTTCCTAAGAAAGCTTTTCTAACAGTCCATGTTAGTTCAATCTTGTCATGCCAAGTCTCTGTGAAATATAAAGACCCCGGTTGTCCTACTATTTCATGCATCATAGGTGACACCTTAATTGAAAATAGGGATGCACAAACAGGCAGCCTGGCCTGGTCTGATCTAGGCCTTCCAGGCTTTGACCATTGACCAGGTTGGGCAGGCCGGGCCAGGCCCAACCTTAAATAGTAACAGGCCGGACCAGGCCAGACAAAAGAATAAAAAACATGATCTGTCAAGGCCTGTTGGCAAGGCCAGGCCAGGCACAAGCCAGGTCCAGGCAAGCCCAGGCGTTCAAACGTTTACTTTAGATTGCTATGCAATTATATTTTGAAGTATTGAACTCCCCTTAATTTATAGAACAAAGTTGGGACAATAGAGACATTTTTAGCCGATGTGGGACTCTTGAGCTAGCAGTTTTGTTGAGAGTAGCAGTTTTGTTGGTTTGGGGTTTAGTTTCATATAGTTATTTTTTGTAATCTCCTACAAGATATAATTCCATGTTATTCATGCCTAATGTATATTAATGTTATGAGTCCAACAATGCAAAACTTTAAAGTGTATGGTGTAAAGTTTGATGTAGCATTATACTATAATTTTTTATTTCTCCATCTTAACTGCTATAGCTCTCAAAATATCTCTCAAAATGTATAGCTCCTTATCTACCTTTTTATTTCAACAAATGAAACATAAAATTTTATTGAGAGAAGAACCTTCATGGCACATTTTGGAAGCTCGTGATGATGTAGGAAGAACTAGTGTATCCCATATAACAACATTAACAGCATCAGAGCTATACCCAGCTGTAGCAATGATTGATCCACTAGCAGTAACATATGTGACATCCCTGAAATCAACATCACCACTTGTGAGTAATTAAGAGGTGCTCACTTTATTTAGACCACACTGTTGGTGCCTTGATCATACGGGACCTTAGTTTAAGTCCCACATCTCCTAACCACTAATGTATCATAGGCTATTAAAACTATAAATATAACATGCATCCTTCAAAATCATTTGGACACTAGTATGGGCTCTCAACTTAAAACATATGAAGAGAGACTTCAGTCCAAGTCTAATTTTTCCATATATAAGACCAGGCTTTGGGCCGGTTCAAGCCTTGGGCCAGGCCTTGGGCCGGATCAAGCTGTAGGCCAGGCCGGATCAGGCTTTTTAAAAGGCCAGGTCAGGCCGGATTTGTTCTAAAAATATTTGGTCTGTTGGTAGCCTTACAGGCCGGGCCAGACCGTTCCAGGCTTTGACCAGGTCAGGCTTTGACCAGACCGGGCCTAGGCCGGATCCAGGTCGGGCCTCAGGCCGCGGGCCATTTGTGCAACCCTAATTGAAAAGGTTTTACTTGATTTAGGAGCTAGTGCGAACCTTTTACCATTTTCTGTGTACCAAACATTGGGCTTAGGGGAGCTGAAAAAGACAAGTGTCACACTTCAACTAGTTGATCGTTCTATTAAAGTGCCAAAGGGAATAGTTGAGGATGTACTCATTAAGATTGGCAATTTTGTATTCTCTGTTGACTTTGTTGTTCTTGAAACCCAGCCTGTTGTCAATCCCAAGGGTCAAATTCCTGTTATTTTAGGTAGACCATTTCTAGCAACCTTTAATACGTTAATTAATTGTAGAAATGGACTAATGAAATTGACATTTGAAAACATGACAATTGACTTAAATGTGTTTAATGTGGGAGAGCAACCTAGTGATTTGTTTGACCAGTCCGTTGAAGTGAACATGATTCAGAAAATATCGGGAAATGAACTTACGGGGGAAGATGAAATTATTAACTTCTGTCTAAATCATTTTGGTCAAAATTGGGATGAAACTGAATACTTGAATGAGGTCAATGAGATGTTGGACACCACAGCCCAAAAATCTTACTCTAGATTGAAACCTATAGTTGAATCAAGTTTGACACCTTTTGAGCATTTTCAAGAGAATCAAATTGACCTTACTCTAAACCTATATTTGTTGTAATAAAGTTAAAATCTTGGTGATCAAACGATTTTTAATGCTCTTATTCATGCAAGGAATATCCAAGAAGAATCATATAAGGAGAAGGAAAGAAGAGGAACAATTTTGATGTGCAAGTCGAATCCAACAAGAGAAAGGAAAGTCTATTTAGAAGATCTTTTTGAGAAGTTGATCTAGGAAGTAGAAACCTACATGGAAAGGGAACAAAAGTGTCCAAGTTCAATGAATCTAAATTAGGGTTCAAAGTTATTTTCCCTATAAATAGGCCTCTTGTTTTAGAGAGAAAAGACCATTTATTATTTTCTTTTTCTTAGTTTTTCACTAGTGTAGAAGGGAGTAAGATATTTAGAGTTTGTCTTTTTTTTATTCCAATCACGTGTGGTACTACTACTGTGAGGGAGTATTTGTAACTTTCTTTTATTTATATAATAGAAATTCTCTTTTTAATTATCGTTCTTATTTCATGCAAATAGTAGTACTAATATTATTTGTTTTTGTTTTTAATACCATGGCTAGCTAAATTTCTAATACCTAGGATTATGATGAAACTAAGTATTTCATAATAATATTTTTTTCCCGTTTCAAAATTAATGCCTAATTATTTTCGCCTTCATATTTTCCTCCGCATAAATTGCATATGATTTTTATTTTAATTGCGAGGTTTTGATAAGTTATAGTTAATCTGTGAATTTTTCATAATTTATGTTTGCCCATATTAATTATATGAATCATTATTTTTAAAGGGAAGGGAAAATAATTTTGGGAGTTAATTTAGTAAATAAGAAATTATTTATTATGTTAATATTTGGTGGATTCTGATTCCTATGTATCTTTTCTCATTAATAGTTTCTGTTATTAATTAATAGTTTGCATAATTTAGTTAATAAATCTTCTCCACCATTTTTGTTTCTAATTTGCCTAAAATATTAATTAAGGATATATTAAAGAATTGATCTAGTCTCTGTGGGTTCAACGTGTACTTGTCAGTTCTTCAATGTGACACTGCACTTGCAGTTACATATTTTTATCACATCACTTAACATTCCACCTTACCATCGTTCCTTCTACTGGTCTGGTCACTTACCTTGCAGCTTGTATATCTTTGGCACTAAAATCTCAATTTATTTACCTTTACAGATGCACGCAAAAGACGCATAAGTTCTGGCTTATAATCTCAACCGAGAATTTTGTTGTTTTTTTTTTTTGAAGAAGAAGCCTCAGCTAATGCACATATTCAATCAAATTTTAAAATATCCAATGAATTGGGATTATTTCTTTCTAGTCTAAACTGTTGTTCCATCTGGAAAAACAGTTGAGGTTCCTCACTGGCACGAGTTCAACACTTATTGGCAGTTTACTGCACCTCCCTCATGCCAGAAATTGATCTTCCCAGACCACAAAATTAACATATTAAGTAACAAGGATTCATAAAAAGTATCAGCTGATATCTATGTATACAGTGTACCCTAGTTGTCATCTCGCTACCATCAAAACTACAATGTCTTGACCAGTGATAACCGTGGTTTTGCAATATTCAGTTTTCTTCAAATATTAATTTCAAGGCAGAAAATTACACAGTCAACTACCAACTAGAAAACAATTTTTAACTCATACTGAGGGCTTTAAAGATATTGCAGCTATCTAAATGATATTTAATCAATTTTATCATGGGCAATCACCAATTCACCATTGCCATGGGCAACTAACTTCAATATTTCACTTATCCAGAAATGCTAGTGAAGTCATTAAGTCAACAATAACTTCTAAAAGAAACTGCTAAACCTCAAGAGTTATAGGACGGAACAAAATGCATTTCAGATTTGATGTTATAATAAAAGCTTTACCATCTCCATAAAATAGTTAGTGTCTCACTGATAAGTTTTTAGATGCAGCCAGTTTTAAATCAATTTGCCTCCAATACATATATTAACATTTAACTTTATAAGATAAATGGTAAATGGGAATACACGCACAATATACACTTGTATTGCATAAGATATCTGGATCAGTCCCTGTTATTTTACACATCGAACTCCCAACTACATTCACAATTCAAATGACGAACGTACCTATAAAATCACATATTGATTTTGGTTTCACGATTCCTGTGTTTGGTCGTACGCAATATTTTTTTGGAGATGTTGTTTTCACCTGCAAATATAATGGCTAAATTATATTAAAATCCAAATTCCATTTAACATTGCATACTCCCATAAGTAATGCTGTTGTAAACAACCAAAGTCATCTGCACCTTAAAAGCAACATGTTGATTGGTCTTATTGACTAGTCGAACAGAGCATGAGCTTTGCTTCTTTAACTCAACTACAAAAAAAAACAAGAAATTTTATCCACAAAAGATAGAAGACATTTTTTTTATATAAACGCATTGCAATATCAAATCACTGAAATTAAAAGACAAACTATCCTTAAAGATATTAAAAAACTACTTTCAAATATTGAATATGTTAAGAATGCATGTGTAACTAAGGTAGACCTCTTAGTACCCAGACATAATAACATTGTGCAGTAATGATTACAGTAGTAAAATGTACTGCAAACCTATGTGTACATCCTACCATCAAAATGGCAGGCATTGTAAATAATTAGCACTTGAAGGACATTCATTTTATGTATGTATAATTGGTCTTTAGGAATAGAATTTGGGACTTCATATTCTTTTTCTAATCAGGTAAAGTTACCAGAAAAAACAAAAACCATCAAGAGAGAAACAACAATGGCTTAATCAAGTTTGCAAGGCACCCAATTTAAATTCCTCAAGTATGAAGCCAAAATTATTTTTTCAAAGTAATTAGCCTCCCTTTCACTCAATTAGGAATTTTTACAGCTAGGTGTATGTACTAATTCAGATACAAAGAGATATAAGGGGTGAGAAGTAATCAATTGAAATTCAGCCTTACATAGAAATTTGAGTTCCCGTGGTTCAATTTCCAGAAGTTCAGCACTCATTGTTATTCCTCAAACAATCCAAAACAACATTAAAAAAGTCTAGAGCCACACAACAGTGAATAAATCTAGATCTCTTCGCCTGCAAATTCAAATTCAAATACAACTTATGTTACTCAAATAGCCAAACCTATAAGTACCAATGATTAATTATATTAATAAATTGTTATAAGAAAGTGAAACAGATATTGGACCCCCCCCCCCCCCCAAACAAATAAATACCATCATAACAAATCATAAAAAAAATTATAAAATTATACAGAGTTGACTAAGTTTTACCAAAAAGTAACGCACTTAATAAACAAAGCAAGTTTCAAAGATCAAAATTCACTATTCCTTGGATTAAAACCCTAAACAATTAAGAACAAAACCCAAATATGAACACTCAGAGTCTCAGATCGTTGAAGACCGCCAAATACTACAACAAAACAGTGGTCAACAATAAAGTCCAGAATCAAAGAGAGAGACTCAAAACATACTTGAAAAATGGAGAGGATTAAGCTTCGGGGCTTCAGAAATGGATAATTGGACGGTACAGTTGCGACGAAAGTTAATGTTGATTAGTGTACTCAGAGTAGGCCTAGATTTCATCGATACAATGTATATATACACGTATATATGTATGTATATATATTTCTAGATAGAGAGAGAGAGTTTGCTGGTGTCTGAAAGTGTGGAGGAAGGGGGAAGTGAAAGCGAAGGTATTATGTTGCGGTGTTAGTTGTGACGTCTGGAGGCGGTTGTACCGGCAGCTTTTTTATCTTCTTCTATATAATACTCGGCTTATACGGCTTGGGTCTAAATTTTTCTTAAAATTTTAAAAATATTAGTATTTGATTACACGTGTTTAGTAAGTTTGAACTAGATACAAACTCGCGCGTTGCGGCGGGATTATTTAATTTTTTAATAATAAATGTGTACGTACAATTAATAAATTAAAATATAATAAGATTATGATAAATTGTTGTGCGATGATCAAATTTTACACAGAAAAAACAAATGAATATACATTGTAGAGGTAGTGTTGAGATTTTATCGATTTATGCATTACACTCTAAGTATGTGATTTTTGTTTTTAGGCTAGTGGCAAAGTAAGTGACCTCAACTTGTGAACAAATCATTTTTTCTACTCTTCTCTTTTTATATTCAAGGCATTATGTAAGTGAACCGTATCAAGTTTTTGAAAGAAAAAAAAATATTTGTTAGTTAATTGTCAATAATTGGTACCTTTTTTCTAAACAATTTTCTTGGCAAAATCGTTTCACTAAAAGCAACCACCCTACATGAAGTTTTTGAAACTGAGGCTCTTTGTTGTCTCAAATTTGTATGACTTCGTATTATTTTTGCCAAAAAAATACCATAGCTAAACTGGAGCTTTAATTTATTGAAAACACAATTGTAGATATTTAGTGTTTTTACTTTGCACAAACATGTGTATATTTAGTGTTTTTACCAAGTGAAAGGTACTTTCTATGAAAAAAGAACTATAAGTATTTGGAAAATATATCCCCCAAAAAAAGGGTCGTTTTATATTTTCAAAATATACTTTCAAATTGAGACTGATGAAAACGTGATGTTAAACTTAACAATAAAAATGTTCTTAGACACTAAACTCGACAACCTAATGTGCAAAATTTTGTCAAATCCAATGGTACAACAGGTTGTTTTATGTATTGTTGCTTTTAATACAATGAAAGTTATGAAAACAGACCTTGTAAATCATCATCAAGAAATTCCAATGATTTCTCATCTTGAATCAACTTCTTTTTACTCTCCTCTCCCAAAATCCATATTCATTTATGTCTTTTACAGATGCAACATCATTTGGAAACCTCTTCTCAAAATCTAGCATCCTGCCAGCAACACGATAGACAGGGAACTCTCTTCTCCTAGTTGGGTACTCAAGGATGTACACACCTGCTTGAACACACAATTTTATAATTGCTGGGATTCTCTCAACTTAGAACTGCTCATTGTGTGATACAGCTCTCCCTATGCGATCATACAGATGAAATGATTCAACAACAGGAAAAATATTTTCAAGGCCCCTTTTCTCCCAAACATGCTCCTTGTTTGGTAGGCTACCAATAACATTGCATGTTTTAATCTTATGGGGTGGATCACCTACATGCACCTCTCCACACAAGCTGCACAGAGAATTAAATCTTTACACAAAACAGAATTACCAAAATATTTTAATCTACACAAATTAACCATAAAAGAGACTCAAATGCTAATTCATAGATTTATGTGATTTGCTAGTACAAAAGTTTTACTACAAGTGCAAACTATAGTTGAAGATGTATGATACCACTCATCTACCATTAAAAAATATAAAATAAAAGGTTCTAAGCATGCCATTGACACATAACAACCCCATTACTTGAGCTTTAGACATGTAACTACATAGCTATCCAAGTTAATCCTAAGCCATGTTACATTTAACATCTAAGCATCCAAGTAAGCATTTGATTATTATTATTATAACACATAGACATGGTCCTGGACTTGACTACATAGTTAACATAACATATAGCACCAAACAACTGTCTCTCAAGCATTATATCAAACACTATAAGTGCAGTCCATATAAGCACACTACATGGTTTTATTTATACATACAAAACACAAGTACTTCATATATCCCAACCTTATGACTTCCGGACCCTTCATGGTCCCCAAACACAGCACAACAACAGCCCCAACTGATGACAGATTGACCAGAGAAAAATTTATTATTATGTGGGTTGGTTTGTCAATTCATTAACTATCATGTGGGCCACAGTTTTTCAAGTGATCAGACTTAGCAATACACGTGGGCTTACATGCAACAACCAACAATCTTTACATTCCTTTTACGAATTGAAATTGGTGCAGCAACAATCATTACCGTACTTGGAAAATTGGATATCAACATATCAGCCTTCATAAATTCGGTAATGTCCAATTTTATAAAGGAATTTGGGCGGCTTCACGCGGCATGAAAAAGTCCAAACGCGACATTGATTTTATTTAGTTTTTTTTTCTAATGTAATTAGAATTTTACTAATGTAATTAGAATTTCAAAATCCAATTTTAAATTGGATTGTTATTCCTTTTAGAATAATTTATTCCTATTGTTATTAGGATTTGGATTGTTTTGAGTAGTATAAATAGAGGTCCAAGTTATGTAATCAAACACATTATACATTATTCATTATTCAATATATTTGTGAGGCTATTCTCTTCATTTGGTTCTTTGAAGAATTCCTAAGTATTTTTTCTTAGTTATTTCTTTGAGATTCAAATTGACTTATCATACAACAATTCATAGTTGTGTGTGGCGTCTTCTACCGCATCAATCGTCGATTGTACCGAGATTACCGCTTCAATATAAGCGAGGGGTCAAGGTGTCGTTGGTGTCCATTCAACCCAGAATTCCGAACGCGAGCAATTGTACCAAGATTACCGTCTACATATAGGCGAGGGGTTAAGGTGTTGCAAGCAATTCACCCAACAACTGTGCTAGAAACGATCGGGGCGACGACCACCTCACGCAAGCGTGCCGTGGAGTCTATCATTTGGTATCGATAGACTCCACGGCACGCTTGCGTGAGGTGGTCGCCGCCCCGATCGTTTCTAGCACAGTTGTTGGGTGAATTGCTTGCAACACCTTAACCCCTCGCCTATATGTAGACGGTAATCTTGGTACAATTGCTCGCATTCGGAATTCTGGGTTGAATGGACACTAACGACACCTTGACCCCTCGCTTATATTGAAGCGGTAATCTCGGTACAATCGACGATTGATGCGGTAGAAGACGCCACACACAACTATGAATTGTTGTATGATAAGTCAATTTGAATCTCAAAGAAATAACTAAGAAAAAATACTTAGGAATTCTTCAAAGAACCAAAAGAAGAGAATAACCTCACAAATATATTGAATAATGAATAATGTATAATGTGTTTGATTACATAACTTGGACCTCTATTTATACTACTCAAAACAATCTAAATCCTAATAACAATAGGAATAAATTATTCTAAAAGGAATAACAATCCAATTTAAAATTGGATTTTGAAATTCTAATTACATTAGTAAAATTCTTATTACATTAGAAAAAAAAACTAAATAAAATCAATGTCGCGTTTGGACTTTTTCATGCCGCGTGAAGCCGCCCAAATTCCTTTATAAAATTGGACATTACCGAATTTATGAAGGCTGATATGTTGATATCCAATTTTCCAAGTAAGGTAATGATTGTTGCTGCACCAATTTCAATTCGTAAAAGGAATGTAAAGATTGTTGGTTGTTGCATGTAAGCCCACGTGTATTGCTAAGTCTGATCACTTGAAAAACTGTGGCCCACATGATAGTTAATGAATTGACAAACCAACCCACATAATAATAAATTTTCTCCGGTCAATCTGTCATCATTCCCCTCCTCTTCAAAAGGATTTGTCCTCAAATCTGGCATCCGCTCCCCTTGAAAAGGATTTGTCCACAAATCTGATCCTACATCAAAACAAACAAAGTTAGAATCACCAAACAAAACATAATCACAAGTCTCACCTGGTAATTTAAATGAATAAGCAATATCAACAACGCAAACAAGAATTTTAAAAGTTCCAACTCCTCCTGGATCAAATATCAAAATGAAAAACTCTTCATGTGATAGATTTTCCCAATGGCGAATTCCCGGATCAAACGGAAATCTTATGATCTCGATCATTTTCAAACATAACAACGTCAATGATCCTGGGTCAAATATCATCTTTTGAAATTCATCAGGTCGCATAAGCCCCACCTGAATCCCTGGATTAAACATAAAATAAAACAAATCAACAAGTTCCTTTTGTCTAATCATAAAGGAATCAAATAAATCAAAATCACATGCATAGTCTACTAAAATAATATTCAAAATACTTCCCTGTAAACTCTCAATGCATTGATCGAATTGAATTGCACGATCCATGTTTCCCTCGATGAATATGATCCCATTACGAATCTGCAAAACACAACCACACTTTCCCCTTCCATTGACATTAACATAGTCAAAATCACATAATAGCACCAACGGAATAAAAAGGTCACAATCACAAGTTGAAAACTCAATAGTACATTTATCCGGATGACGCACAAACTCAACACATGCTAAAGAATTTTTCAAAGTGTTGACAACAACGGGAATATCATCAAAATAGAGAATAACAATTTTTTTCATGAAAGAATGCAAAATATAATTCAACAATTTCATGGAAGTATGCAATGCCTTAGCTAATCTAAGTGAACTAACTAAACATGCAAATAACTCATCTCTCGAACCATCTTGATGATAAACACTTCTTGAATCAAAACCATATGATAGCAAATCATGCAATGAAGACTGCTCTAACGAAACAACATGATTACTATCATTGTCAACTATCGACATCTCATGTAAAGATTGACTAGCATGAAAACCTAACTCAACATATGGATAAGATAATCTAGAACGAATTTTATGCAAGTAATAACGACGAGAACGAAAAAACATATCATGATCATAAACTAACTCAACAAATATCAAATATCCACCATAGTTTATGATAAAAATGATTCTACCATCAAAATAGCTAACAACAAATTTTCTAATGAAAGCATGCAAAACATGTTTTAAATAACTCATGAAAACACTAGATGCATCAGTTAATCTAACAGAAATAACTAACCACCTATATAACTCACATGCTAAAACAATTTTCCATTTATCACAATCTCTCATGCTAAATTGATTAGGCATTGTCATCATATGATCATTATCACATGTAGATAAAACACAAGTACTATGCAATTTATCAAGCATATTATCCACACAAGAAAAAGAATAACGATACTTGTTTACCAATTCAAAATCGACGAACAAACTCGTTGTCCCATCCTCCTTAGATACTATGATCTCATAATCAACACATGAACTCATGTCTTTTCTCACGATACTCACTTTCACCAACTCTCCAACCCGCCTTGGTAACTCCGTTGTCTCCTCGGGAATACTATCAGCTGATCGGTATGGAATGATAGTACGGGGTATTTCTTCAACAACCTGTACAAGAGACAAAACAAAACTAGACAAAGAAGAATCATTAGTGTTAGTGTTCAAAAGCGCCGTCTTGTACGAATGTACAGTCATTGGCTTTTCAAAATATAACTCACTTTTCAACTCACTCTCTTTTTCATAGTCACATATTTCTTCTCTCTCTTCTTTATGCTCACCCTCTCGTTTGTTTTTCTCTCGTTTGTTTTCAAGTTCACTCTCATTCTCTTCATTCTCAATCTCTCTTTTCTTTTCATTCTCACTCCTTTCAATTTTTTCTTTAACATTATCAATCTTTCGAACAATTTCTTTTTGTTGATCTTTTCCACATGTATTTCCTTATATGAACTCATCTTCTTGATTACTTTCTTTCGGATGTTCACCATCTTGCTTTTGATCATGGATTTCATCTTGAACACTCGAACTTAATAATTCTCCTTGGACTGCATATTCTATAATTTCTTCCTGCATTTGATCACGATCTTTTTGTAAATACATTAAATCATCACGAACTTGCTCGGACGTCATAGGACAAAGGTTGACTCTTATTCGATTGTGTACTAATGAATACTTATTAGTACAACTGTTATGCTTTGCGCGCCTGTTGTGTCGCCATGGCCTCCCAAGTAACAAATGACAAGTATGGATTGGAACTACATCGCATAATATTTCATCTTCGTATCTGCCAATGCGAAAAGAAACTGACACTCGTCTAGTCACCATTACCTCCTCACAATCGACGATCCCTTGCATCTTGTAAGGTCGAGGATGTGCAACTGTTGACAACCCTAGTTTCTCCACCATTATAGTGCTAGCAATGTTAGTACCAATATCACAATCAATTTTAACAATGCATACCTTTTCTTGTACTAGAAACCTAGTATAAAACATATTCTTTTGTTGCATTGTTTCTTCCTCGTTAGCTTGCACACTTGTAGCTTTTCTAGTCTCCCATGACTCTCCAAGAATCGCATGATCTTCTTCAACTTTTATTTTCCTAGACAATTAATGATCCCTCCTATACTTCATAGGTTTATGAGGCTGCCCCGTACGTCCATGATAGTTATGATGCCTGTCATAATCCTCCTCCCATGATCTCCACCACTCATCCACGCCAGACTTCATATGAACTATGGGTCTTCTTTTCAATGGCTCTTCATAGCCCAACATATTTACTGCAAAACAAGGGTTAGTAGATAAAAAATAATTTTCTCACACACTCCCTTACGTGTTTCGCTCAAATAATAATGAATCACTCGTGTATCGCTCAAATTTGGCTTTTACCCTCTAATAATCTTACACTCTTGTCTTTTACCTCTAATATTCTCTCTAATAGGTTCTTCTTGAATTCCCCTAGCAAAATTCTTGGTTTTACTAATCAATTCAAAATTACTTATCACAAAGTAAAAATATAGATGGTGTGACTATCAGAATACCACAAAATCACTGATCGATTGTCTTGTACTCCACTTGTATGCGTCAGATTTGTAAATTGTAGCTCCGTTTCAGAATTGATGATGATGGAACGGTATGAAATCTTCGTTGGAATTTGATGGTGTGCTACAAGTTTGGTTAGCACAATAAAAATATGAATTTTTTTTCCTTTTCCTTTTTTTTTCTTTTTTTTTGTCTTTTTTTTTTGTTTCTTTTTTTTTTTTACAATATATATTTCGACAGAAAATTAAAGATAAGTAACATGCTAGGAAGGCTTAGCTTTGATACCAAATGATAGACTCCACGGCACGCTTGCGTGAGGTGGTCGCCGCCCCGATCGTTTCTAGCACAGTTGTTGGGTGAATCGCCTATATGTAGACGGTAATCTTGGTACAATTGCTCGCGTTCGGAATTCTGGTTTGAATGGACACCAACGACACCTTGACCCCTCGCTTATATTGAAGCGGTAATCTCGGTACAATCGACGATTGATGCGGTAGAAGACGCCACACACAACTATGAATTGTTGTATGATAAGTCAATTTGAATCTCAAAGAAATAACTAAGAAAAAATACTTAGGAATTCTTCAAAGAACCAAAAGAAGAGAATAACCTCACAAATATATTGAATAATGAATAATGTATAATGTGTTTGATTACATAACTTGGACCTCTATTTATACTACTCAAAACAATCCAAATCCTAATAACAATAGGAATAAATTATTCTAAAAGGAATAACAATCCAATTTAAAATTGGATTTTGAAATTCTAATTACATTAGTAAAATTCTAATTACATTAGAAAAAAAACTAAATAAAATCAATGTCGCGTTAGGACTTTTTCATGCCGCGTGAAGCCGCCCAAATTCCTTTATAAAATTGGACATTACCGAATTTATGAAGGCTGATATGTTGATATCCAATTTTCCAAGTAAGGTAATGATTGTTGTTGCACCAATTTCAATTCGTAAAAGGAATGTAAAGATTGTTGGTTGTTGCATGTAAGCCCACGTATATTGCTAAGTCTGATCACTTGAAAAACTGTGGCCCACATGATAGTTAATGAATTGACAAACCAACCCACATAATAATAAATTTTCTCCGGTCAATCTGTCATCACCAACCATATATGATCAAACAAATTAAAAAATAAATGGACAGTTAATATATAAAAAGATGGGTTGTAGTTACCTTCTTGCTTGTTTGAATAAAATTTGAGGTTGCTAATTCTGCTGAGGTGGGGGATTTTGTGGTGGCCCAAAGTTCCTTGCATTCCCTTGCATGGACCCTTGGTTGTCAAATGTTGAATTCCCTTGTTGATAGGAGCATCTTGGCCGATTGAAATCCCTATTTCGATGACCATACCTTCCACTTAACCTTGCAAATGATATAGGAGGTGGTCTGGGTATGATTGTTCCATTAATATACTTATCTCCTGATATTTTCAGTAATGCAAGTCTAAGTGAATAAAAATGCATGAAAGAGTAAAATATCTAATTTCCAAAAAAAGAAAAAAGATAAAGACTTAGGAATAAGTGGAATTAGGGGGTGTTTGTTTAGAGTTGAATGGAGTTGAATCTGAATGGCTGAATCGGTTAGTGCGTTTGTTTTGGTCTGAATGACTGAATCGGTAAGATAGATGAGCTGAATGGCTAAGTCAGATTTTTTGAGCTGAATGAGCAGCTGAATTAAGTAAAAAAAAATTTAAAAATTTAAAAATTCAAAAAAAAATTATTGACTATTATATTAAGTAATATTAAATAAATTTACAATAATTTTGATTTTTTTAAGAGGGGTAAAATAATAAAGTTTTGTCATTCAGATGTTTCAGACATGTCAATTATCAAACAGTTTTTTTTCATTCAGATTCAGATTCAACTCATTCAGATTCAGATTGAGCTCATTCAGATTCAAATTTAGATTTATTCAGTTTTTATCAAACACTCCCTTAGTTAAGCAAACTTGGAGATTAATGTCGAGGTTAACCAAAAAAATTTAAATAAAAAATTCATATTCCTACAAGGCTCGTCTCACATGTTTAGTTAACGGGACCCACATTATGCCGTTGTGAAAATAACAATTCGCAATTAAAATTCATGGCATCCTTCCCTTATATTTCTTGCTGAAAAACCGGAATGTACAAACAACTTATAAATACTCCTTTTTTTTTTTTGGAAATTTTTGCACCACCCTTAATTATTTGTTTCCTTCCAAATCGAATAATTCAGTATGGTGAAGCAGACAAATCATGAGAAATTGGTACAAGCCGAAATACGCGTAACTGCAAAATCCGGATAATCTCTTTAATTGAAATGAAAAATATAGTAAAAAATCTTACCACATTTTACAACTGTGAAGTTCTTCAAACAACTAGCCTACTAGCAGAATGTTATTCCAGTTTTCGTATTGAAGAATTGGTCTAGTCTGTATTTTGATTGGTACTAGTATTTATGTGTGTGCAATTTAAATCAATAAATAAATTTTATATAAAAATTATAAAATATGCATTGTGTGCAATTAAAATAAATAAACATTTTTTTAATAAAAATTGTAAAATATGAGTGAGAAAATTTATGAGAGATTGCAGGGGTAAAAGGTGAAAAAAGAAAAATAAAATTAGAACTTACATGTCACACAACTTCAAAGGAGACAGTTATTTGTGGTGTTTTTCTTTTATAATATCAGTAAGTCTTGGCAGGCCGGTTTATTGGACAGTCTGTATAACTCTGTTTATGTATATATATTTAAATTACAATTAAAACACTATATTTTATAAAAATTCTTGTTGAAATAAATACTATATATTTTTTAAGAATCAAAAAAAAAAAAACTGAAAATTTCCAATAAAAATATCCACGTAGAAGGACTCTTATAATATAGATATAGATACATATTTAATATTTGTATTTCACTGGTCCATCTTCCCAACTAATATCCGTTAACTGTTTGAAAATATTATATTTATATTCTTTTATCACTCGTAACCTTTTTCATTAATTATAAAATATCTTTGTACTCAATAAATTTCAATCTCTTAAAACTATTTCAAAAAAGAAAATAAGCCTACAACATACACTTTTAAATTTTGATAAATCTTTTTACATCGAGTCCTATTATATATAGCAAAAGTTTTCTGTCGAATTATGAATGTAGTCAATTATATTAAATATATTATTAAAATATTATCAACTATAATTATCTACGTAATTTGTAATAAAAAAATCACATATAAAATCGGAAGATATATTATTTTCCTTAAACATTTTATCTGCAACACACAATTTCAGTTCTCCAAAATTTGTCATTTTTATCTTTACTCGAGACAGACTTGTTATTAAATTGGGTACTCAAATTAAAATAGCATTTTCAAGAATATTTTTTATTGATTTCGTGTGAGCTCAGAATTGTCCAAGAAAAAAAAAGAAATCAATAATCTTCTACCTTTTAATTTGGATAAAGATGTATGCATAAGTTAGATTCTTGGAATTTTTACATGTGTATACACACAATAAGATTACAATTTTGTTTGTTTTTTCAAGAATGAATCCTTTTATTTTTATAATAAAATGAATACAAAATAAGCCAAACCTTGTTAGTTGATTCCTAAGCTTTATGCTTAACTTTTGCATCATGGACTACATGGTAAAGTCAATTAAATCATATGGATATTAATAAAGCATCTATTTGGTCAATTGTTTTTGTAAATAATCTTGGCTTCATTTGGAAAAGTTTGAAAAAGGAAGGCCAAAAAGGTTATGAGTATGATGTTGTCCATTTACTTTATTTTACCTTTTTGATTTTATTTCTACTTACATATGGTTAGCACGTGTAGGGGTGGGTAAAAAAAACCTATTTTTTGGTTTTTGGACGAATCGGACTGGTCCGAACCAGTCGGTTCGGGATAAATGTGAACCGATTCGGTATTGGTACAATGAATCGGTATATACCGATTAAATAGTACCGGTTTCGGAACATGATTTATATGATTCGGTATAAACTGGATCGGACCGATTACTTAGTATTATATTAATTTTATTTACTTGCTTATTTTCACTTCTCTTCAGAGTTTTTTTATTTCCTAATTCCCAAATCTCAGATTTACGTTTACCGTCTCTCACTCTCTCGTCTGCTTCTCATCGCTCTCTCCATCTCCAACTCCAAGTCTCCATCTCATCTCCGGATCTCCACTACTGCTCGGCGCTCGCCCATCATCGTCATCAACAATTCCCCCTGGTGGCCTGGTCTCGTACTCTTGTCTCCGCTCTTCATCGACAGATCGAAAAATTAAAACATGTTGGTGGTTAAATCATTAGTTTTGACGTATATTTTTATTTGCTATCGAGAGAGGTTCATAAATGAAATTAAGTATTCTTTGTAAACACCAACTTTTTGAATAAAGATGAATTTTCTATAAATATTATTTTTGAATATTATGGAGTGAAATTGATATAATGTTATAGTTGTGGGTAATATTTATAAGTTTTGCAAAGTACGCAAGTTGTTATATAATATTCGATTGGTCGGAGAATATTCGTTTTAACAGGGAATATTCGTACAACAGCACAATCATTGGTGGACCCCACAACAGAATTATTGTCGGATTAAAAAAACTGACAAAAATACTTTATGAAAATAACAACGGAAGTTTTACCGTTAAGTGTTGAAACACCCGGTGTTAAAAGTACAGTAATACGCGTGGTTGCATAGTAGCACACGGTATTGATTATTGATGCTTACGTGATAAGTCACTCAGTTTTTTTGGTATTATTAATGTAATAATACAGAAAATCTTTTTATATAAAACAGAATACTTTTATAAAGTTATTCTATAAATAGAATATATTATATTCTATTATGCATAGTGTTGCATAGTGTCTGCATAATATTTTGCATAGTAAAATCTTTTTATATAAAACAGAATACTTTTATAAAGCTATCTGTTTTATTAGAAAATGATTAGATTATATTATATTTTATTATGCATAGTATTTGCATAGTGCCTGCATAGTATTTGCATAGTAAAATCTTTTATAAAGTTATTCGTTTTATTAGATTATAAATAGAATATATTATATTTTATTTAAAAGATTTTGCTTTAAATATGGACCGTCAGATTAAAGTAAATCAATCTGGACCGTTCATGAGTTAGTTACTATGCAGTCCATTTTTCTATAAATAGAAACTCATTCCTTCATTATTTTCTTACAAATTCACTGAACTCTAGAGAGATAAACTATAGAGAGAAAGAAGAAACTATTCTGCTACTTCACTACTTATATATCCAGTACTCTTCTTTTTAAGGTAGGGAATATTATTTGTTGTATTCGTAAGGAACATTATTTCTTTTGTATTCACGAAGAGAACTTCTGTTATTCCATTCTTTATTGTTCTGCTGGAATAACCAGTATACGCGGACTACCCTAAACTTGGTGACATTCTTCTATTATTTCGTCTTTACTATTCTGTTGGAATATCCTGTCTGTGCGTTTTACGCCGAACCTGATTACGTCTTTATTATTCTGTTGGAATATCCTGTCTGTGCGTTTTATGCCGAACTTGGTTCCGTCTTTATTATTATTCTGTTGGAATATCCTGTCTGTGCGTTTTACGCCAAACCTGATTCCGCCCTTATTAGTATTCTGTTAGAATAACCTGTCTATGCGAAGTACCGCATGCATGGTGATTTCTGTTGTTATTCCATTCTTTATTATCCTGTTGGAACATCCTGTCGGTGCGAATTTCGCCTGACCTGGTTCCGTGATTTAGTATTCTGTTGGAATAACCTGTCTATGCGAATTACCGCATGCATGGTGATTTCTTTTGTTATTCCATTCTTTATTATACTCAGTTGGTTAAAGTTTTGACTTCTATACTCCATGAAATTAGTGAAATATCCTTGATATTTGCGCTTCATCCAGTATCTTTTCATGAAAATATTCTTCTGATCATTCTTGAATTTCACTCTACAAAGCAGTATCATGTTGATAATTTGGACATTAGTAGTTCTTGGACAAATTAATTCTTGAACTTGTTTTATTGAATTCTTATATTATTGTCATCATCCTCATGTTTATATTATGTTGAAAGTTATCTGTGGCCTGTAGTGCATAGATGGACTTGGTATGATTATGACCAGAGATTATTCGGTGTAATCATGACCGTAATGTTACAAATGATGTGGTAAAAGTTCTCATTGGCCCGTAGTGCATTGATGGACAGTTGTTGGCATGATCATGACCATTAATGAATACACAAATATTCTTGGCCCGTAGTGCATGGATAATTGTGGTCGTGATACTAAAGAATATCCTTGGCCGTAGCGCAGGGGTGATTCGATGTTGTGAAATATTTATTAAGCTGAGTCTCACCGATAACAGTGATAAAAAACCTTTTTAATCATAAAAGATAGTAGATTTTATTTTCTACTTGACTCTTTTAAAGGATTGCTTGTTCTGCTGCAGTTAAACTTGATGTCTATTATATTTTATCAGTTTAACATTGTTGGAGACTAGTGATAATTTATTCTGCATTATCTTAGTCATAATATTTCTTACTAGGCTAGTTGAGCTCACCCTTTCTTTCACCGTTCTCTTCAGGAAATGAGAATATAGCTGGGACGAGTCGGGGAACGGAGTGATGGTCCAGAGGATAGCATTAGTAGTCCTCACTATTCTGTGAAATAGTGTGATAATATTTGTAATGAGGACTCCTTTTGAGTTTGTATAATCTCTAGTAGATAATATTTGTTTTCAAACTCACAGTTTATGTTTTGTCGTATTGTACACGACAGTTGTATTAGTAAGTTGTATTTGAATTCTGTACCATGTATCTGGCGACCTAAGATGGGTAATGTATACCTAATTTTGGGGGCGTCACAGTTGGTATCAAAGCTTAGGGATATGATCCCTGGCTAAGATGTGAGACTAGAACTAGGAGGGGAGAGACATGGAATTCCTTCGATAGTATGACCTACTTAAATTTATTTTTTATTTAAATTGGTTGGTCAGAGTTTAGAGATATTATGTTACATGTCAATTAACCTTTGTTTTGTGACAGTATCTGAAAATGACATCCGAAAATATTGAGAGTAGCAATGGAGCACAAGAGACCGTTGAGTCTCTACATATCAATAATCAGGAGAATGTGCATCAGGAAGGTGACAATCCTCATGCAAACAATAACACTGACCAAATGAGGAATGATGGATTATTCAGAGGCTTTATGCAATTCATGCAACAGCAGGCTAGAGCGTCTCCTGTCCAAAATGTAGGTGGAAACACTGGAAACTCCCGGGCGGTCATCGTTAAACAGTTCAAGGAGCTGGGACCACCGGAGTTTATGGGAGAGTCAAAACCACTTATGGCGGAAGCATGGATAAAGCAGATCACCAAGATATTTGATGTCTTGGGATGCTCCGAGGAGCAAAAGGTTCCCTTTGCCGCCTTTATGTTGCGCGGAGAGTCAGATTACTGGTGGGAATCGGTAAAACGTACTCAACCTGCCGTACTGAAGATGTCTTGGGAGAAGTTCTAAGAGCTGTTCAATGACAAATAATTTTCTGAAAGTATTCGTCACATGAAGGAGGTGGAGTTTATCAAATTGGAGCAAAACAATATGACCGTGTCGCAATACGAGGAAAAATTTGCGGAGTTATCCCGGTTTGCGTCCCACTTGGTGGATAATGAAGAAAGAATGGCGCGAATATTTTTAAGAGGTTTGAAGCCGGAGATACGTCAACATCTTATTTCTCATAAATTGTGTTTGTATTTAGGTGTTATAAATAGGGCTCAGTTGGTGAAGCGCGATAACGAGTCAACGCAATCAAAAGAGAGCAGCTGGCAAAATGATAATACCAGTTAGAGCAGTCATCGAAGCGGTGACAACAAGCGTGGAGGGAATCAACAGGCCAGAAATGGTAACCACTTCAGTGGTAATCAGGGCCAAAACAATAAGAATGGACATTTCAAGAAGAGGAGATTCAACAATGATGGAAAGACGTCAGCATCAGCACCCGTTGTTAAGGAAGGAAAAAGACCACATATCGTATACTTCAAATGCGGACGGGAGGGACACATCAGTCCAAATTGCGCGATGCCGTCCAAAGCATGTTATAATTGTGGAAGAGAAGGTCACTTAGCCCGATTTTGTTGTTTACCAAAGACAAATTCAGCTAGGATGGAGGCACCAAAGGCTGTCCCAGAAAAGTCAAAGCCGGTAGTACAAGGGAGAGCGTTTGTTGTGACCTCCCAGAAAGCAAGGAACCCGAATGAGGTCATCACGGGTAAGCTTATCATAAACTCTAGCGAAGTCTACACTTTATTTGATACCGGTTCTACCCATTCTTTTATTTCTCATACTTGCGCTCAACGATTAAATTTGACTCCGGAGAAATTAGACTTTGACTTATATGTGGAAACTCCGTTGGGAGAAACCTTCATTACATCCGCGGTTTATAAGTCTTGTTTGGTTAAAGTTGGTACCCACACATTACCTGTAGATCTTATTGCATTAAAAATACTTGCATTTGATGTAATTCTAGGGATTGATTGGTTAACTACTCATCATGTAAAAATTGATTATTTTCGTAAGGTTGTTAGCTTTCATATTCCTAATCGACCTATTATGCGAATTCAATCAACCAAACCATTAAAATCAATCACTGTCATCTCAAGCCATAAAGCTATTCGTTTATTGTAAAACAGATGTCAAGCTTTCTTAGCTCATGTCACAGATCTAAACAAAAATACGTCAGTTTTGAATAATATTTCTACTATTAATGAATTTCCTGACGTATTCCCTGAAGAACTTCATGGCCTACCCCAGAGCGTGAAATTGAATTTTGTATCGACCTTGAACCCGATATAAAACCCATTTCTAAATCCCCATATCGAATGGCTCATATTGAACTTCAGGAGTTAAAAACTCAACTGCAGGAATTGTTAGACATTGGCTTTATTCGTCCTAGTACTTCTCCTTGGGGTGCTCCTGTTCTATTCGTGAAGAAGAAAGATGGGATTATGCGACTTTGTATTGATTATCGGGAGTTGAATCATGTCACCGTAAAAAATAAGTACCCATTGCCACCATTGCCACATATTGATAACCTGTTTGACCAGCTGCAAGGAGCCAAATTCTTTTCAAAGATTGATCTTCGTTTCGGATATCACCAATTAAAGATTAGGACCGATGACATTCCAAAGACGGCTTTCAGAAATCGGTACGGGCATTATGAATTCCTAGTCATGTCCTTTGGATTGACGAATGCTCCTGCTGCCTTCATGGATATGATGAACCGAGTATTCAAGGAATATTTGGATCACTTCGTGGTCGTCTTTATTGATGACATCCTCATATATTCCAAACCCCGTGAAGATCATGAGCAACACTTGAGGCTGATACTCCAAAAGCTTCGTGAATATAAGTTTTATGCCAAGTTGAAGAAATACGAGTTCTGGCTTGAGGAAGTAGCATTCCTTGGGCATGTGGTATCAAGTCATGGAATATTTGTTGACCCAACAAAGATTGAAGCTATTCAAAGCTGGGAGCAACCTAAATCAGTGACCGAAGTACGTAGCTTTCTTGGCTTAGCTGGTTATTATCAGAGATTCGTAGAAGGTTTTCTCGAATCGCTACTCCACTATTTCAGCTGACTCGGAAAGATACAAAGTTCGGTTGGAGCGAGGAATGTGAGAAGAGTTTTCAAGAACTCAAGAGGAGACTCATTTCAGCACCTGTTCTAACAATACCATCTGGTTCGGAGGGATTTTCATCTACAGTGATGCTTCGGGCAAAGGGTTAGGATGTGTTCTCATGCAACATGGGAAAGTCATAGCCTATGCCTCACGACAACTCAAAGAATATGAGAGGAATTATCCTACTTATGATCTAGAGTTGGCAGCTGTTGTCTTCGCACTAAAGATTTGGACGCATTACTTGTATGGGGAGAAAGTGAAAATCTTTACGGATCAATAAAGCCTCAAATATTTCTTCACTCAAAAGGAACTCAACATGCGACAACGACGTTGGCTTGAACTGTTGAAAGATTATGATCATACCATCCAATACCATCCTGGAAAAGCGAACGTGGTAGCTGCTACATTGAGTAGAAGATCATATGCGGGTACGAGTGCAATATTGTCAACGCAAAGGCCCATTTTGTATGACTTGCAAAGGATGGAGATAGAGATAAAGACTCCATGGACCCACATGATGATGGCAAATATACGAGTAGAACCGACTTTAATTGATAAAATTAAAGCTGCTCAAGTTACAGATCTGGAGCTGATGCGTATGAGGAAGAAAGTGCAAGAAGGTGCAATGATGGAAGAAAGAATTGATGAAGAAGGAATACTTTGAGTCAACTCCAGACTTTGTGTTCCTAACGACCCTGATTTAAAGTATAAAATCATGATGGAGGCGCACAACACACCGTTTGCAATCCATCCGTTTGAAACACCCGGTGTTAAAAGTACAGTAATACGCGTGGATGCATAGTAGCACACGGTATTGATTATTGATGCTTACGTGATAAGTCACTCAGTTTTTTTGGTATTATTAATGTAATAATACAGAAAATCTTTTTATATAAAACAGAATACTTTTATAAAGTTATTCTATAAATATAATATATTATATTCTATTATGCATAGTATTGCATAGTATTTTGTATAATAAAATCTTTTTATATAAAACAGAATACTTTTATAAAGCTATCTGTTTTATTAGAAAATAATTAGAATATATTATATTTTATTATGCATAGTGTTTGCATAGTACCTGCATAGTGTTTGCATAGTAAAATCTTTTATAAAGTTTTTCGTTTTATTAGATTATAAATAGAATATATTATATTTTATTTAAAAGATTTTGCTTTAAATATGGACCGTCAGATTAAAGTAAATCAATCTGGACTGTTCATGAGTTAGTTATTATGCAATCCCTTTTTTTATAACTAGAAGCTCATTCCTTCATTATTTTCTTACGAATTCACTGAACTCTAGAGAGATAAACTATATAGAGAAAGAAGAAAGTATTCTACTACTTCACTACTTATATATCCAGTACTCTTCTTCTTAAGGTAAGAAATATTATTTGTTGTATTCGTAAGGAACATTATTTCTTTTGTATTCATGAAGAGAACTTCTGTTATTCCATTCTTTATTGTTCTGCTGGAATAACCAGTATACACGGACTACCCTATACTTGGTGACATTCTTCTATTATTTTGTCTTTACTATTCTGTTGGAATATCATGTCTGTGCGTTTTACGCCGGACCTGATTCCGTCTTTATTATTCTGTTGAAATATCCTGTCTCTGCGTTTTACGCCGGACCTGGTTCCGTCTTTATTATTATTCTGTTGGAATATCCTGTCTGTGAGTTTTACGCCGGACCTGATTCCGTCCTTATTAGTATTCTGTTGGAATAAGCTGTCTATGTGAAGTACCGCATGCATGGTGATTTCTGTTGTTATTCTATTCTTTATTATTCTATTGGAACATTCTATCGGTGTGAATTTCGCCTGACCTGGTTCCGTGATTTAGTATTCTGTTGGAATAACCTGTCTATGCGAAGTACCGCATGCATGGTGATTTCTTTTGTTATTCCATTCTTTATTATACTCAGTTGGTTAAAGTTTTGACTTCTATACTCCATGAAATTAGTGGAATATCCTTGATATTTGCGCTTCATCCAGTATATTTTCATGAAAATATTCTTCTGATCATTCTTGAATTTTACTCTACAAAGCAGTATCATGTTAACAATTTGGACATTAGTAGTTCTTGGACAAATTAATTCTTGAACTTGTTTTATTTAATTCTTATATTATTGTCATCATCCATATGTTTATATTATGTTGAAATTCATTTGTGGCCTGTAGTGCATAGATGGACTTGGTATGATTATGACCAGGGATTATTCGGTGTAATCATAACCGTAATGTTACAAATGATGTGGTAAAAGTCCTTATTGGCCCGTAGTGCATTGATGGACAGTTGTTGGCATGATCATGACCATTAATAAATACAAAAATATTCTTGGCTCGTAGTGCATGGATAATTGTGGTCGTGATACTAAAGAATATCCTTGGCCGTAGTGCAGGGGTGATTCGATGATGTGAAATATTTATTAAGTTGAGTCTCAACGATAACAGTGATGAAAAACCTTTTTAATCATAAAAGATAGTAGATTTTATTTTCTACTTGACTCTTTTAATGGATTGCTTGTTCCGCTGCAGTTAAACTTGATGTCTATTATATTTTATCAATTTAACATTGTTGGAGACTAGTGATAATTTATTCTGCATTATCTTAGTCATAATATTTCTTACTAGGCTAGTTGAGCTCACCCTTTCTTTCACTGTTCTCTTCAGAAAATGAGAATATAGCTGGGACGAGTCGGGGAACGGAATGATGGTCTAGAGGATAGCATTAGTAGTCCTCACTATTCTGTGAAATAATGTGATAATAATTGTAATGAGGACTCCTTTTGAGTTTGTATAATCTCTAGTAGATAATATTTGTATTCAAACTCACAGTTTATGTTTTGTCGTATTGTACACGACAGTTGTATTAGTAAGTTGTATTTGAATTCTGTACCATGTATCTGGCGACCTAAGATGGGTAATGTATACCTAATTTTGGGGGCGTCACATTTTGGTTAACAATTCATCGTGACTGTATAATTAAATAGAGAGTTATGAGATTTGAATGAAGTTTGGGATGAAATTGAATCCTTAACTTTATTTATTTAGTTAGTTATATTTTATTATTTAGTTATGTATTTTTAGTGTTTAGTTTAATTATTAATTTTAGTTAATTAATCCATTTAAATACGATTGACTTGATATAAAATTGGTACTTGGAAAATGGTAGAATTAATTCCTCGTGGGAACGATAATCTTATTGTCACTATATTACTATGTTGATCGTGTATATTTGTGTGTATTTTCTAAGTAGTAAATTTAGGCAAATAAATTGTTTGCACTGTTGCCGGAGAATTATTTTTCTAATGTTTTTCCAATATTGATTTCAATCAAATTTATCTTAATTTAAACTTGTATTTTTGTTGTAGTTAATTTGTTTTACTTTTGTTTTTTCAGATCATGCATCTTAGCATATAATAGAAGACGGTTGCAGAGAGCGACAACTAACTTCTTGTAGACACTCAAAAATTTATTTTTCTGTTACTAACTATGTAGGAGGATAAAATCGTCTTTTTCACACTCCAGAGAACTATTCTGGGCGACGGCGACGGGTGAACCGTCGCCATAACCCAAAAAATCTGTCGCCATAACCCGACTGTGTAATACATGGCTGTGTATATACATATAGTCCTATAAATAAACAATGTTATATAAGAAAAATTAAATATAAATTTTGAACAATCTTTGATGAGTATACTATTAATAATAAAATTTTAAGAAAAAAATTAGTAAAACTATCAATTCATTAAATCAAAATAAAAGACTACAACAACATTTATTAAATTAATTATTGACCAATTTGTTAAAGAAAAATAAAAAAACAATTTGTACATAACATTTATTTATAATAATAAAACAAGATGAATATTGAATATAATTTTTAATTATCAACAAGTATGTAAAAAAAATATCATTAAACACAACTTCCTATTGATTTAATCATATTTTTTTTGAATGAATTATTCAATCAGATAAATATAAGTGTACAATCCAACTAATGTAAACCATATCTAAATAAACTATACAGAAAGTTATCTACTTACCTATCATTTTCCCTTTAGTAGTAAATGATAACGACTTCTATCACCACAAGGCTCATAATATATAAATTGAAACATTGCACATAGTAGAAAAACTATACGTGTCCGATTGAAAATAGTTCCGTAAATGCATCCCTATACTTGGGAAATTGAAGAATACACTTGAAAAGTAGAGTTTGAAATCCATGATAAGAGAGTAAAATTTAACACTGCGGATATAACTACTGAAACTACAAAGTAATTTACTCTGGCATAATTTTCTCAGGCTTCTTCTTTTTCTCTTTCTTCTTTCTCGGGGTTTCAGTTTCTTCACCAGGTTCAGTATGCTTTCTCTTCTTTTTCTTCTTTTCTCCAGCTTCAACATTTTCTGCCCCTTTCTGCAACTCAGCAACTTCAGCTGATTGCTTTTCCTTTTTCTTCTTTTCCTTTTTTGAGACCTCTTCAATTTCGGGTTCAGCATTGTCAACCGTGTCGTCATCATGTGGAATGGCTGTGTCCTCTGCATCAGTCGCCTTCTTCTTTTTCTTTTTATCTTTCTTCTTTTCATCAAGACCTGGAGCCTCCTCAATCTGAGCTGGGTCTATTTCGGTCTTCCTCTTCCGTGAGGCTGGTTCTTTCTCGGTCTTCTTTTCCATTTTCGAGACCTCTTCAGTTTCGGGTTCAGCATTGTCAACCATGTCATCATCATGTGGAACGGCTGTGTCCTCTGCATCAGCTGCCTGCCTTCTTTTTCTTTTTATCTTTCTTCTTTTCATCAAGACCTGGAGCCTCCTCAATCTGAGCTGGGTCTACTTCAGTCTTCCTCTTTCGTGAGGCTGGTTCTTCCTCAGCGGAAGGTTCTGTCTGTCCAAGAACAGAATCTGCTGAAGGATTGTAAGTCTGTAACAAAAATAAACCAAGTGAATGTGATAAAGAGGCCAAAAAATCAATAAATTAATAAAATCTAAGAATTGAGCAATAAATTAACAGCTGCAAACTCAAATAGATTGTAGACCTTGGCGGAAGTTATCAAAGCCCCTGCTCCTTTCTTCCGGTCCTTGTCGTAAAACTCTATCTTAGGTTTGCCTTTAGCTGACCCAGCAGAATGACCTAGTTCTCTGCCTTCAAGATTCCTTAATCTAGCTTCAAGCTTCAAAATTAAAAAAAAGAAACAATTAGCAAAAAGATGGGGGAAAAGAAAATAGCGCACTTTTCATGTTATAAAATGTATTACCTTGGCTCGATTCTCCAACCCCATAGAATTATCTTCACCATCACCAAGAGCATCATATCGAATTGCTAATGCAGTTTTAGCAGCAAGAGATCGGGCGATTTTCCCTTTATGTTTTGGAGCAGCCTGACCAATTAAAGATGCATGGTAGATAAGACCATACTTGGGGGTTGCATGCTTAGTCTTTAAAGCTCTGAAAAGAGCTTTTTCTGCACCAAGAATCTGAACCGTACTACCCGGCTGTTTTGCAAGATTTAGCAAACTGCCCCCATGCGCAATGAGGCGAGCACCAACAAGTTCTCCAACAAGAGAAGTAAGATTTGGAGCAATGGTGTTCATCCTGCTCTTCAAATAATCATATAATTGAGCTCGGTACTCAGAAAGAGAGAGAACTTGATCACACAGGTCTTTGATATTTATCAGATCAAGGTTACTAACTTCAGTTCCCATGGAAATCAAAGACGCTTCTTTCAGTTCTGTCTCAATCTCTTCTGGCAATATCTACAAACATATGAAGGGAGAAATGTAAACAGCTTTATCCTCCATCCATTAAATGAGCAATCATATCAAAATGGGAAGCAGTAATGTCACAAATTTTAAAAAATTGGTTTCAAGAGTTTTGATATTCCACATGAAATAAGCAAAATAGGCCAACAAAAACACACTAGTTAGTTCTATTCATTTAATCCAATCCATTTATCTGAAAATAAAATTTATAGTTTGTTTCCTGACAGTTATAGTCATAGCAATCAAAAGTATAATTGAAGATCTCCACTGAACATGTGGTTCAATGAGATCCAACACTTTGAAACCATTGCAGTTACAGCATCCATTTCCAGAATACTTTTTCACAAAATAATTGTGGCAGGTATTCACTTAGGAAGGTGGGTTCATGGGTGGCCAGACCATGGCCTAGGATTCTGTAGTAATATTAAAAGAATTAGGTCACAAGGCTGAGCATGAAATGCAAATCCTACTAAAAACTGATAAAGAGAGCTAGTGGATCCAAAAAGATAGTGGCTGAGGCCTTCGTAGTTCGGGGAAAAGAATAAGGTGACAAAGTTGTTATTCAAGTGCCAGAAAATATGGAAAAAGTAGAAGTTCAATTACAAGCGTGACAAAAAGAAATCAAAACTCTACCTCAGAGAAATCAAGCTTTGCAGCATTCGTCCGGTCACCCATCAATTTTACTGACTTGGCATATAGGATGTTGTCTTGTACAATTTTTGCAAGTTCTGGAAAATGCCAACCATACCATTCTCGAACCCTCATTGCATAGGTATTAAGTTCTTTATCAAGATCATCCAACAATCCAATGGCCTGAATTATCATAGTATCCACCTGGTAGAACAACAAACATCAAAACCCCTTAAGAACATGACAAGATTGGCAGGTTCATTACAAAAAATAAGTCATCCTGTTCAAAGGTTGTAAGGGCCACAAACAATGTTCTAAAAATCGGCCTAGGAGGCCTCCTAGGCGTTATAGGCGGGGGCATGGCGCCGCGCCTAAGGCCAAAAAAACGCTCCAGCCAATTATCCGGCGCCTATGCGGGAAGGCGGGCTAGGCGGGAAAGGCGGGGCCTAGGCGGAGATTTTATTTTTTTAAATTACTACCAAAACCAGATCTTGACATATTTATTTTTCTAATGATTTACCATATTCTTAATGCAAGTTGTAGCATATCAAATCACAGCAAAAAGTGAATAAGATCAAGTCAAAATGGATAATTTTATTATAGTTGTAATTTTTTGAACTTGGACCAACTTGAAATTATATAAATGATGATACATTTATAATATTTAGTTTAATTCAATATAATTCTTAAATTTATGTTTAGCTTCTTAAGTTTTAATATTGAATTAAATTCTTAAAATTTTAAATTTTATTATTTAATACCAATTTTGTTTATGAATAAAACTAATACGTCAAAGATATGTTAGTCATACTTGGTATATGTTATTTGTCATTTTCTTTAAGTCCTCAATTTTGAAAATTACACAAACTAAAATAATTTCATAATTAATAATATCAAATTTCTCATTCAATAAACTTCACACTAATTTTTAAAAATAACATGTATTTAAATTTTTGAGAGAGAAGAAGTATGTATATAATTATATATATGAAGATATCAAGATACTACTTATTAGTTACTACTTACTAGTAACACTAATTCTATAATTTAATTATTTCAAGCAATGGATACATATCTTACTACTTAAGTGCAATTACTAATAATTCTATAATTTAATTATTATCTTTATTATAGATTATTTTACTTTATATTATTGTTTTGTTAGAATAATGTAAGATAAAATATTAAAATTGTCTTAAAATAAAAAACTCAGCCTAGGCCCCGCAGGCG
Source organism: Panax japonicus (assembly GCA_020205505.1). Taxonomy (NCBI): domain Eukaryota; kingdom Viridiplantae; phylum Streptophyta; class Magnoliopsida; order Apiales; family Araliaceae; genus Panax; species Panax japonicus. The sequence goes on from CM035100.1 coordinate 48,085,659, forward strand.
CTAGGCCCCCTTGGCCGTCCGCCTAGCGCCTTTTAGAACATTGACCACAGAGTCATTTTCTCTATCTTGCAACTTTAAATGGTTAATAATTTATTTGAGAAGAAAAAAATGAAATTAATTTCAACAAGAAATGGTTTGAAATTCAAAATTTTGGATGAGATGTAGACATAAGAAAGGATATACATGGAACATGTCAGATCACAAACATTGTTCTTTTTCTTTTGGGAGAAAATCATCACAACAACGAATATAATACTATAATAGACTAAACAGTATCAATATACCATAATCTCTTTTACAAGCAGAAGCACAAGACAGATTAAATCACAAAATAAATTGTAACTTAGCACTTACATAACAAGGACCCTTCCCGTAAAAGATTAAAATGACATTGTCGAGATATCAAGTCCCACAATAGGCATATAAGACCTGAAGACTCAATATATAATCAAGCTACTCCATTCATTGCCAATTGGTTTTGAGTTGGATGCTTTGCATAGATTACTAACAAACAAGTAATATAAAACAGAAATCGCCACAACAGCAGTGGCACTTAGCAGTAAAACAGTTCAAACCAATCAAGAGATTTCCATTTCATTGACTTATTATATTTATACATTATTTTTTTAGTTTCCCGGTGCTGTTGATCATTACAATTCAAGGAGTCTAATTGCTCTAATTTGCTGGATTTCATGTAGTTCTTTTAGAGAGGGAACCAAAGGGGGAGTATTAGACCTCTTTTCTGTTCTTTCTCTGAACTTGATCACACACTTTCAGCTTAATAATATAGTTCAATATTCTGTTCACTCACAAATTATAACAACAAAGCATAATGAAATTTACCTTATCAGGACTAAATTTTAACTTGTATCTGGACAGGCTGTGAGATAAACCTAAGCTCATTGGAGCCAAGTCTTGAGCACCTAAACCAGATATGAGTTCAGTCAATTGACTTCGAACCCCTCTCATAAGTTCCATGACGGTATTGTTGTGAACACATTCAATTTTCTGCAAGGTATAATTTCCCAGACTTCAATGAAATGGAAGTAAAACAACATGAAATGACAACTCGAAGTTCACATAAACAACAGTATTAGCTGACCAGTTTCTCCTTTATTGAATTTCCAAGTTTAGAATCTGCTACGGCTAATGTTTCACCATCACAATGAGCACGCAAGAACTTGCGCAAACCTTTACTAGGTTTGCTTTCAATCAACATGGTGGCTGCTGACAATGCTTCTGATGTATTTTCAAACTTGGAGAAAGCTTTTAGCTTGACAACCTAATGTTAAAACAAACCAAAAACAGTTTAGATTTATGATAAAAAAGAATTAACCAAACAGTAAAGCAAGAAATCAAACTTAGAGCATGAAACCCCAAATACTAGTGCAGAAATACAGATGTAGGCGCTAAAAGTCTTCTATATAGCAATTTGCCTATCAAGTACATAACCGTGGTATCTAGCATAAGAATGTCAAATAGTAAACTGCTACATGCTATCCATTTTACGTAACTCATAGCAAAAGAATTTTGCTAAATTGTTCAAGCTGTACAAAAATCCAACAAGTAACTGAACAGTGAACACATTTTTAATATGTAAGAAATATTGGACACCTTTTTTTAGCTACAACTGTTGAAAACCTATGTATCAACCAAAATGTATATACCTAGCACTAGATCAAACGGAGAAATATCCTCTACTATAAAGTCTAATCTAAATCAGAAGGCTTATCTGTAAATACCAATAGAATAATTTGAACACAAAAATATAAAAGTACTACACCAAGAGTTGGATTTTAATTTGAATAGAGGCAACAGCAGTACTCCATTATTTAATAATGAACCCATAAATTTAATTAAATCTTAGTTCACATAGTAAAAGAGGGGTAGAATCTCAAAAAGGCCATTAGGTTCGGCGTAATTGTTTATAGCAGTGAACTGGTGATGGAATGACCCGTCAATGATGCAATAAAGTAGAAATGGAATGAAAATGCAGCAAAAAACACACCTGCATTTGGTTCAAAACTTATGACTGCGCTGAAGTGTAAAAAACACTTCAGAAGAAAAACTTAAAAATGGAATTTGCTGGTAATAGCCCATTACGTGTTCTTGGCAAAATGCACTGATATGGCAATGGACCTATCCCATTCCCAAGTAATTCAGCCTAACCAAAAACCCTGTAAGCAACTAAAACGTGTTTGGGGGGGGGGTAAGAAATTGATGCAACGTAAGAGATGTTCAAAAGTAAGCAGCATGAACCTAGATTTGTAGGTACAACAAACAAACATTTGTTTGATACCTAGACAAAGTACAAGTTTTACTAGTATCATTTTCTAGTTGTAAATTAAAAGTAAAAAGGTGCTACCAATACCTTCCCTCAGCTGTTCGTTTCTTTATTAGCTGCTTTGTTTTTACCAAAACAGCCAATTACTTCAGTTCTTGTATTAGACTATATTTTAAAAGAAAGGGTAAGCATAAATAAATATAAAAACGAGAAGAACTATCTTAATGCACCTAAATCCAATTACCCATACGTCTAAAATTTCTAATATTGATGACAATGTTAAAATGTAGTGTTATATATAATTAATAATGTTCTAATAATTTTTTAGATTTCATTTTGTTTTCCTTTCTCCTTGTTTCTCCCCTAGTGTGTTCCGAGTTCCAAACCTACCCTTGATGACCATGATTCAAAAATTAATCAATCCATCATACACAAAATATAAAGACTCTTTAATCATTGCCATTACTAAATTGCAAATCCGAAAGATGCAATCTTTGCATTTTTCAGGAAAAATGATACTAACAAAACACAAACTTAAGGTTTTATAATATGGAGGCACAGGAAAAATGACCTTTCTAGCTGAGTCAGATGTTGAAAACTCCTTAGTCAAGTCCTGCAAACATATAACATATTCATTCAACCACAAATTAGTAAACAAAACCTTAGACCCACAAACATATATATATATACACACACACACAGGCAAGACAATTAATAGGTAATTACTTCAACTTTGGAGAGCTTCCCTTCATCTAATACTTTAAACAGGGCAAATCCCGCCGGAGTTTCGAACAACACAATCATTGTTTAAGCCCAAAAATAAGGCACCTGAGACATCATCAAACAATTTCATAATCAGTATAGATAAACTCGACCATCCGAAATTCAGAAAAAACCCAATAAAATGAAAGTAGAGGAACTCGCTAATTTGCATAATAAGGAAGAAAACGTAAATGCTTACGTATATATATGTATATAGAGAGAGAACGTTTGAAGCAGCTAGGGTTCCAGACAAGCATTAGGGGACGACACAGAAAAGTGATATTGGAAGGGTTTTATTAGGGTTTTACATTGCGGCACCGGTACGGGAGTGAAGAAAAGTATCGGACAATATTAGCCCTGACAATTAAGTGCATTGCCAGTTATAGCCTTATTTATAATGAATTAATCTCTTGTTCGTAATTATAATTGTTTTAAAAAAAGACATTATAATTTTTCTTAGAAATTCCTTGTTCGTAAGTATTTTTTTTGTTAAAAAATATCTGAAAAAGTTTCAAAAAATTAGATCCAATTTTTCTAAGGGGGGTGTATTCAATTAAGATTTTTAAAAAAAAAATTTAAGTGACATACTTTTGTAGAATTTGTGGAATTTTAATGATTTTCAAAGACTTTAAATACTCTTTTTAAATGACTTTTATAGACTCTATGAAATAAGTAACAGACTTTTATAAACTTTTTATCAAGACTGTGATAGACTTTTGTATACTTCTAATATATCTTGCAATTTATATTAATTGTTAATTAGCCCAAGTGTACAACATCTCTCTTTTTTTTTCATGAACTAGAGTAAATCTCATTATATTATTGTGGCATAAGATTTTATATATGTTGAAAGCGTTCATATTATTCTACTCATTTCTAATACATTTGGATACTCGGATACCAATAAAACTTTAAAAACTACAGACGCAATACAAAAATTAAGCTCAATTTTCATTGAGCTATATATAGCAGTTCCATTTCCAATTGCAATTTTCAAATCTACATAGTCAGCAAAAGTATCGTTCTTTAAGTATTTATGATTCGGGTGGGACTACCAACAAAAAAAGAACTCCATTAATCACAGTGTAAATAATATAAACATATAAAATAGAGTTGTCATTGATAATTATTTTTAAAAATACTAGAAGTTTACCGTGAAGTAATCTTCCCACACTTCATCCCTAGCAGTGAACTTTTTATTGATTGGATCCCACCCAAACTCGGAGCTATTACGAAAAAGCTCCACAAAATTGTCATAACGATTCTTAAACCATTTCAGTCGACTTAGGTACTGTGAGTATGTTCTTTGGCAGCCAAGTTTTTGATTAAGAGCAGAAAGTATCTTTTTCTCAATTGTTTGCTTACTTAGCATTTCATTACTATCACGCCATCCACGAACTGCAGCATCAACCATGAGTTGTAGCAACTCATTGCTCTCTTCTAATGTCCACGAATTATAAGTTCCAACATTTTTTTCCTTTTCCTTTGTTATTTCCTTGTTGAGAATCTCCCATTTGTAATTACTATGTCATATATACACATCTATCTTAGTATTTCCTTTAGTAATTTATTAGTCTAAACAAATGATCATAATCATATATTATACATACTTGGTACTACATATAATCATATAATCATATATGTACTACATAATCATATATTATGTAGTAAGTAGGCCAAAATGTCACATGTTACATTGACATTCATTAGTTTATAAATTTTGTATAATAGCTTCACACAAAAATACAACTATAAAAAGGGAAGAATTTATGTAAAGTGAATGCATGTCTAAACATCCAGTTAGAGTTAAAACATAAGGGCTACATAATTCAGCACAAAGTGGTTAATAATAAGCACATAAATACCGAATTTCATGTTCCATCAATTAAGATTGTTGAATAACATTAACAAGACTTACATGGTAAATAAATTAATTAAAATGTGATATACTTGATATTAAACAATTATATTAAATTCAAATGAACAAAGATTAAGAAAAACTATACTCTCAAAATACTCATAATTTATTATTTATCTTGTTAATATCGAAATTCAATTCACGGAATTGTACATACATAATCATATTTTATACATACATAATCATATATTAACTGTAACACATAATCATAATTATACATAATCATAATCATACATAATCATATATTTTCGTACATAATCATATATTTTCATATAATTTCATATATTATACATACATAATCATATATTTTCATATATTTTCAAAAATTAACATTAATTTCATATATTATACATACATAATCATATATTAACAGTAACACTTACACATCATGTATTTTCTATTTTCATATATTATACATACATAATATGTACAATTGATATGAGAGTTTCATGATTTTATCTCACCTTTGTTGAACAAATATCTTTCCTCTTTCGAACGGCTACTTTTTCCCTCACCAATTCAGATTAGGTTTATTTGTTTACTTATTAATATATCTTGCTAATTTTATTATTATAATAAATCTAATTATTTTTATGGCCCAAATTTTACCAAATTATTTATTCATCACATATTAATATTTATTAGCCCATAAAAAATAAATAATTAATTTGACCCAATAAAAGATAAAGTCCAATTAATAACTAGTTTTATCCACATTTGTGTTTATTTAGAAGTCTTTAGAAATCTTTAGAGATGAGGCAAGACTTTGGATATGGATTGATAGTTATAATTCTTCTTCTAAAGTCTGTCAAACTCTACCATTTGATAGAAATCTTTAAAATCTATGACTTTTTGAATACCAAAATACTTTTATAGACTTTGTAAAAATCTTAATTCAATACCACCTAACTTTTAAATACATTAAAAAAAGTTGTAATTGAATACCACTAAATTTTTATAAACTCTTTAAATGTCTTGATTGAATACACCCAAACTTTTAAAGTCTTTAAAAGTCTTTAAAAATCCTAATTGAATACACCCCCCCTAAGAAATCTCCCGGACAAAATCATTGGAAAGCTAAGGATTAGGGGTCCTCAAAATTTTCGATTTTTTCGGTATCAGTTTTTTTCACTACCGATTTTTTCGGTATCGGTTTTTTTTGGCACCAGTTTTTTCGGTACCAGTTTTTCGGTATTTTAACACTTTTTGGTAGCGATAATGACTTTTTTGAATTCAGTAAAAATTGAAATACCGAAAATACCAAAATTTAATAATTAATAGTTAATGTTTTGTAATTTTATATATTAAATAATATTTTTATATATTAATAATTTCTATATAATAGTTGTTTTATTAATTTTTTATATATATTAATAATGTTTTGTAGTTTTATTTTATATATTAATTATTATTAATAGTTAATGATTTCTTAGTTTTTAAAAAAATTATTAATATATAAAAAAATTATTTAATTATTATTAATAATTATATATATTACAATGCGGTATAACTGAAAATTGAACCAAAAAAACCGGTACCGATTTTGTAGCAAACTGGTACTGAAATCGATAATTCGGTACCGATTTCGGTTCTTGTTTTTTAGATAATTTCGGATCAGTACCGATTCGGTATTTTCGGTATCAGTTCGGTTTTTTACCGATGAGCACCCCTACTAAAGATTATAAAATGTGTTTAGTAAATCTTTTTTTGTTTCTAAATTGTCCTAACATTAATATAAGAAAATAAATTTCACATTCATTTCTTATAGGCAAAACACACATTTACCCTAATGTGGTTGTCGACTTGTAAGCATTTGACCACTGAACTTAAAAAAATTGAATTGGCCCGATGAACTTTTTAAAATTTCTTAATTGGGTCATTCCGTCCAATTTTGCTATCAGACGTCAAATAATCTGGTATATTCTCCTAAGTGGCTTTAAAAAAAAGAACAAAACATATGGATTTTTGAATGCTAACTTCTTCTTCTATGTCTTCTTCTTCTCTGTCGTCTTTGAGCAACATTTTCTCTCTCCTCTTTCCCACTTTTTTCTTTTCTCTATCCTCTTTCCGGCTAATGAAGAATTATCCTCTGCTATTTCGACAACTATCCAAGAAAATTCTCAAATCTCCGATCAAATCATAGCTCTACATACACAACCATTATCCAAAAAAAATCTCAGATCCCAATTAAAGTTGCACACCCCAGATTTATCATTCCAAATTCGATCATACCCATGAGCAGAAAATGCTTAAAAAATATAATCATTATAAAATCGCAATGCAATAAGTTAACAACACACATCAATTACAGAGTTGAAACCCTAAATTCAACTATACCCACGAGGAAAACCCCAAATTCAATCATACCCATTATCTTCGAGCTTTGATCTAAGAGCTTGATAATTCACCAAATTACTATTGTGGGCAACACCAACTGACTTGTATCGGTACCTGGTGACGAAAGGATGCACATTTTTCAACATAGAGGCATCAGCGGTGGAGTAACGAACATGCCCAATTGAAGAATCGCCAGGGAGTTGATCGAGTTTCGATTGATTGAAGACTTTAGAGACGAGCCCGACGCCGGTGACGAAGTGGAACACCTTTTCATGAACAAAGACTATGTCGGTTCCTTCCTGACCGCGGTTGTGACAACCCAAGAATTTATAGAATTTATAAAATCTTAAAAGATTGAATAAAGGTTAAATAATAAGACCTAGACTGGAAATAAGGTATGGATTTAAAATTTTTGTGAAGGATTTTTATAAATTACAAACTGTAAGTGAATATCTGATAGCGAGGTATATGATTTTGTGTATGTGATTATGTGTGTAAATTATGTGCATGGTTAAAGGTCATGTGTTGAGCAGGTAAAGTGTAACATTAGCAAACCCTAATGTTATGATAAGAACTTCAATGTGAAGACAACAAACCTTAACGATTGATTCGAAACCCTAATTCCAGCTTTAGAAACCCTAATTTTAGTTCCAGAAATCCTAAACCCTAATTGGGAACCCAAATACTAAGTATAAAATCCTAAGGGTTAAGAATTATGTGTTATATGTGAAATGACCAAATTACCCTTCGAATTATACAAAATGACCAAAATACCCTTAGTAGATGCAAAATTACCAAAATACCCTTTTACTTAACTCTTAAGTAAAAGATATTTTCTAATTGTGGTGAGTCACCAAGGTGGCTTGACAAGTGTCCTAATTCACCACAAATCAGCCATTAGGCCACATAGCAACATTCTTGGCCATGGAAATCAAAAGTTAGTGAATTAAAGTAAGAAAAATCTTACTTTAGTTCTCATTTAACCAAGACCCTTCTCTCTCTAACTTCCGAACATTTGGAGAGAAACTAAGTCATAAGGAAAGCCAAGAACATCCCTTAGCTCTCCAAAATTAGAATCATGAAACAAAAATCAAAGTTTTGAGCATTAAAGGTATAAACCCTAATTCTATTTAGATCCTTATGATTTCTGTAAAATATGTGTTTTGTTGTTTAGATTAGTGTTTTAAGATGTTATTTAGTGATATATGATGTTACATCATGGATCCATAACATCTAAGTGCATGAAAATAGGATTTTAGAATTTGTCTATGAACCCTAAAAATATGGTCTGACAGCCTAATGTCAGAGGCCATAGATCTTAATCTGTTAGATGTTAGGATGGCTAAGTGTATCATTGATATTCTATGCCATGAGGAGAGTAGACTGGAAGTGGAATCAAGTCCATATCAATTCTAGATCCCAAGTTATTCATGGTCAAACATGGTTGACCAGTCACAGAAACTGGATTCTGGAAAACCCAGAAACTGTCTAACAACCATTTTGCAGGCCTTCGATCTTGCGGTGGTTAAGTAGTTAGGCCATGTAAGTGTATATCTTTTGTAGTCTGACATATGGACTATAGAATCATGACAATAGAACACCAAAATCATGAACATAATCAAAGATAATCATGGTCAAAAATGGGTTGACCAACTGCCTGAATGAGTTTTCTGGAAAACCCAGATTTCTCAAGAACAAGTTCTGGCAGGTACTTTGACCAAGCCAGATCTTGCTTCTGTGATGTTGTTAAGCTACACAAGTGTATTACTTTTGTACCTTGACATGCCTACTACATAAGTGTTACACTTTAACACTTAGAGTAAACCTAGGATCCAAGTTATAAAGGCTAGAAAATGGACCCTCACACTGTTCTTATTTTCTGGGTACCCAAAAAATGAACAACAACTCTGACATGACTTTTGATGCTTTATATTTTCATGATATGAAGTAGTTTGGCCCTGAACTTAGTTTGTACATGTACGTAGTATTACATCAATACTACATTACCAGTACACCTACAAGCCTAGAAACATTAAGATCAAAGATATACATGTGGTCAAAGTAGGTACTTAGAACACTGACTTTGAATGTTCTTGAGGGCTCAAGAACACCTATAGCGACAGTTTTGTCGCGATAGGCCTCTTTAGCGACGGTTTTAATAAAAATGAATTATTTAATTTAAATAATTAGAATAAAATAGAAAATAATTATGAAAAATTCATAATTAATTTGTAAAAATTATTTTAAGGTATAAAAATTAACTTTTAATAATTTGAGATATATTTCATTAATATTTTAATTTATTTAAATATTAATGATATTTGATTTATTTAATAATTATATTAAATAAATTACTTAAAAATGATTTTAATATTTTAAAAATCATTTGAAAATATATTAAAGTGTTAGAAAATATTTAAGTTATTTTGAAAGACTTTTAATATTTTGGGATGAAATTTTATTAATAATTTAATATTAATGATAATAAATTTATTTAATAAATGTATTAAATAAATTATGAAAAAATAGTTTTAATGTTTTAAAAATCATATAAAAATGATTTAAAGGTTTTAAAAATATTTTAAGTTATAAAACATAACTTTTAATATTTTGACATGAAATACATTAATATTTTAATATTAATGACAGTTATTTAAAAATGATTTTAAATATTTTAAAATCATTGAAAGGTGATATTAAGGTATTAAAAAAACTTTGAGATATTATAAATAACTTATAATATTATGTCATGTATTTCATTAATATTTGAAATTAATTAAATATTAATGATAATGGAATTATGTGATATTTAAATCATATAAAAACGATATTAATGATTGAAAAATCATTATAAATGGTAATAATTATTTAAAAATTTTTATGAGCTTTTGAAAAATGTTTTAATTAAATAATAAATTATATAAAATAATGTTGAAGCTTTGAAGTAGAGTTTATTGATAATAGGCTCGATAATTATTTGATTAGGCAGTCGGAATGTCGAAATAATACCAAACTCAACTTAGACTGAAATAGTTTGACTTGATACCGGGTTTTATGTGTTTTATTGACTATTAGGGATATGTGCTTATGTGTTTAAGTTATATTACGACTGTAATTAACAGTAGTGTATGCGATGATATTATTCTAATTGGGATATCGATATTATCAATAATAGGTATTTCAGCTGAAGCTAAAATTAGATTGCGCAACAGTAATCGACGGTACATGCAAGTTTTCTCGAACTATTCTTTTAACTAGTGGTTAATCATTGTTGATTACATCACATCTATGATTTATTGATTCGCACGTTGTGCATGTTGTATATGTTCATCAAGTATGAAAGGCTGATCACCTTCATTACCATTTGGTTCAGTTATAATTGTTTATGTTCATTGTTGGCCATTCATTATTATTGACTCGGTCATTCAGTTATGAAAATTAATCCATGCTCTTTCATAATTATTATGTTGTTGAAAGTTTGTCAGTCAGCTTATTATTCTTTCAATCATGATATATCTTCTTTGAACTTGAACTTGCTGGGAAAACTTGTTGCTCACCGTTGCTATATCATGATAAACATTTCAAATTAAGACGAATACTTCGGATACAGGCAAAGATAAAGACAAGTTCCAGGAATGGATTATTGTACAGTTAAAATTGTAATAGTATTGGAAGCAAATAACATTGTAAGTCCTATATTATATGAATATGTGTATTAAGTTAAGGTTATCGACCTTGGGAATTATGTGTAAAAGTTATTGTATAAACAATTTATGTTTATAATTTCCACAATAGTTATAAAATTGGTGTACCAAGTTCGTGGTGATTAGTACCTGGATTTGGGGACGTCATACTTGGTATCAAAGCTGTAGGTTATAAACCTTAGGTAGGGTTACCTTAGGCTATAACCGCAGGGATGAGGATAAGAACTAACTCAAATAGAGTTAGTAAGTCAATAAGATTCAAAGACGAATCTCGATAAGTTATAAAGATCGAGAGTTACTTAACTCTGATAATAAAGATGAATAGTAGTAATAAATAGATAGAGTCTAAAAGACTAAAAGTATAAAGGGAAATGAGATCGTAAAATGAAACAATTAGAACATAGAAAAGAATCGTAATACAATACAATTATAATATGAGATCACCACGTGATCTGATAAGGTCATAGTAGGGAGGAGGATCAATCCAATGATTAAAAATTTTACAACATAATTGCTGTGTGTCAGTTGTACTATGGATTAGTACTATTTAAGCTAAGAAATGAGTTGTGGATAATGCAATACGGATTAAACAAAATTCGTATGGAGTAAGGGAAAGCTAGGATTATATGGGATTTCAATTGAGGACCCATGTCAGCAGCTAATTGTATGATTTTTTGTATGGGCAGAGAATTGTACTTGGTGTAACATCCACTTAGCTTCTTACACTGATAATCATTGAAATATTTGTGTCGCGCTATTTAGTATATACATGTTGAGAAGGTGATTCTTTTCTCATGTGTGTGACGCCCCCAAAATTAGGTATACATCACCCTATCTTGAGTCGCCAGATACATGGTACAGAATTCAAATACAACTTAATAATACAACTATCGTGTACAATACAATAAAACATAAACTGTGAGTTTGAATACAAATATTGTCTACTAGAGAGTATACAAACTCAAAAGGAGTCCTCATTACAATTATTATCACACTATTTCACAGAATAGCGAGGACTACTAATGCACCAACTAGGACCATCACTCTGTTCCCCGACTAGTCCCTAGCTACGTTCTCATTTCCTAAAGAGAACAGTGAAAGAAAGGGTGAGCTCAACTAGTCCAGTAAGAAATATTATGACTAAGATAATGCAGAATAATTTATCGTTAGCCTTCAACAGTGTTAAACTGATACAATATAACAAAAATCAAGTTTAACAGCAGCGGAACAAGAAATCTATTAGAAGAATCAATTAGGGAATAAAATCTACTATCTTCTATGATTTAAAAGGTTTTTCATCACTTTTATCGCTGGGACTCAGCTTAATAAATAATCTACATCATCGAATCACCCCTGCACTACGGCTAAGGATATTCTTTAGTATCACGACCACGAATTATCCATGCACTACGGCTTAAGATAATCATGTTTTCATCAACGGTCCTGATCATGCCATAAAATAATTCATCTTTGCACTACGGCCAAAGAGAATCCATAGCCATAATCATACCAAAAACTGTCCATCAATGCACTACGAGCCAATGAGGACTTTTTCCACATCATTTGTAACATTACGGTCATGATTACACCGAATAATCCCTGGTCATAATCATACCAAGTCCATCTATGCACTACAGGCCAAAGATAACTTTCAACAAAATATAAGCATGAGGATGATGACAATGATATAAGAATTCAATAAAATAAGTTCAAGAATTAATTTATCCAGGAACTAATAACGTCCAAATTGTCAACATGATACTGCTTTGTAGAGTAAAATTCAAGAATGCTCAGAAGAATATCCATGAAAAGATACTGGATGAAGCGCAAATATCAAGGATATTCCACTAATTTCATGGAGTATGGAAGTCAAAGTTTTAACCAACTAAGTATAATAAAGAATGGAATAACAAAAGAAATCACCATGCATACGATACTTCGCATAGACAAGTTATTCCAACAGAATAATAATTAATGGAACTAGGTCATGCGTAAAGCACAGACAGGATGTTCCAACAGAATAATAAAGAACGAAATAATAACAGAAATCACCATGCATGCGGTACTTCGCATAGACAGGTTATTCCAACAGAATACCAATAAAGACGAAACCGGGTCCGGCGTAAAACGCACAGACAAGGTATTCCAACAGAATAATAATAAAGACGGAACCAGGTCCGGCGTAAAACGTGCAGACAGGATATTCCAACAGAATAATAAAGAATGAAATATCAGAAGAATTTCACAAAGTATAGGTTATCCCGCATATACAGGTTATTCCAACAGAATAATAAAGAATGGAATAACAGAAGTTCTCTTCATGAATAAGAAAGAAAGAATACCCCTTATGAGTACAACAAATAATATTCCCTACGAGTACAACAAATAATATCCCCTACCTTAAGAAAAAGAGTACTGAATATATGAGTAGTGAAGTAGCAGAACATTTTTCTTCTCTCTCTATAGTTTATTTCTCTAAAGTTTCAGTAAATTCGTAAGAAATAATGAATGAATGAGCTTCTATTTATAGAAAAATGGACTGCATAGTAACTAACTCATGAACGGTCCAGATCGATTTACTTTAATTTGACGGTCCATATTTAAAGCAAAATCTTTTAAATAAAATATAATATATTCTATTTATAATCTAATAAAACGAATAACTTTATAAAAGATTTTACTATGCAAACACTATGCAGGCATTATGCAAACAATATGCTTAATAAAATTTAATATATTCTATTTCCCCGAATAACTTTATAAAAGTATTCTGTTTTATATAAAAAGATTTTACTGTTTTATTACATTAATAATACTAATAAAACAAAACTGAGTGACTTATCATGTAAGCATCAATAATCAATACCGTGTGCTACTATGCAACTACGCGTATTACTGTACTTTTACTACCGAGTAGTTCAACAGTATTAACGGTACAACTTCCGCCGTTATTTTCATAAAATATTTTTGTCGTTTTCTCAATCCGAAAATAATTCCGTTGCGGGGTCCACCAATGATTGTACCGTCATACGGATATTCCCCGATAAAAAGAATATTCCCCGACTAATCGAATATTATACAACAACTTGCATACTTTGCAAAATTTATAAATATTACCCACAACTATAACATTATATCAAATTCACACCATAATATTTAAAAAAATTATTTCGAGAAAATTAAATATTTATTCATAAAATCTGGGGTCTCACAATCTCCCCTCCTTATGGAATTTCGCCCTCGAAATTTACGTACGTACTTGGTATGCTGAATAGGTGAGGATACCTCGACTTCATTTCAAATTCTAACTCTTGAGCTATAACCTTTGAGCGTCGAATATGATCCTTCTTATCCAAGATGTTAACACGTATTTCCTCATACGTTAAATCTTTTGCTATCTCGTTCGGTTCTACATTAATATTATGGTTCAGGTCGTCCACATATTTACGTAACATCAATACGTTAAAAACGTTATGAACACGCGATATACTTGGCGGTAAAACGAGTCTATAAGCCACAGTTCCTACTCGATCGAGGATTTTAAATGGGCCAATTAAATCGAGGGTTGAGATTTCCTTTCTTCGTTGATTCTTGCTTCTAGAATAACGCCCTCTTGAACCTTCTTCTTCACATTCATCAGCTCTGAGTATGTAGCTTGAGCGGCTTTAACTTTATCAATTAAAGTCGATTCTACTCGTATATTCGTTATCTTCACGCGGGTTCGTATATTCGTACTTGTAACCGCATATAATCTTCTACTCAATGCGTCAGCTACCACGTTCACACTTTCACGATGATATTGCATGATACGATCGTAGTCTTCAACAGCTCGAGCCAACGTCTTTGGCATGTTATACGTTCATTTTATGTAAAGAAATATTTGAGGGTTTTATAAATGGGTTTTGTACTGGGGTCAATACAAAATTCGATTTCACGCTCTAGGGGTAGGCTAAGAAGTCTTCAAGAATACGTCAGAAAATTTATTAACAATAGAAATATCATTCAAAATTGTGACCCTCATCCAAGACTTGGATATTACATCACATTGAAACCTATCAACTTGACATCGTCATTCACGACATTGCTTACAGAAAGACTGACTTCGGTGCATTCTACATAAAAAAGTCAACAACGAAAGGACCGGGGCTCTTTACTTATGGCTTGATATGTCAATGATTGACTTAGTGTTTGGTTGGTTGAATTCGCATAACAGGTTGGTTAGGAATATGAAAGCTAACAACCTTACGAAAAGCTTGATGAGTAGTTAACCAATCGATTCTTAAAATCACATCAAAGGCAAGTATTTTTTAAAGAGATAGTACCGACAGGTAACGTGAAAGTGTCAATTTGAATCAACAAGATCTATAAATAGTGGAGGTAACGAAGGTTTCTACTATCAAAGTTTCAACTAATAAGTCAAAGTCTAATTTCTCCAATGTCAAATTTAAACGTTGAGCGCAAGCAAGAGAGATAAAAGAATGGGTAGAATCGATATCTAATAAGGTATAGATTTCGCAAGAATTTATAATTAACTAACCCGTGCTAACTTCGTTCGGGTCACTTGCTTTTTGAGAAGTCATGAAAAACGCTCTTCCTGAAACCACTGATTTTGTTTTATCCATATCCGCCTTTGGTACCACCGTTCCAGCTGTACTTGACTTCAGTATAGGACGAAATCGAGCTACATGACCTTCTCTTCTTGAAATTTTCACTTCTATTATCTTGGCCCTGATTACCATCGAAGTGGTTACCATTCTTGGCATGATAATTTCCCCCACGGTGGTTATCATTGTTCCGATGGCCGTTGCCACTGGTAAGATTATTATCGTGTTGTTGGTCGTTACCTTTTGGTTGTGCTAACTCATTATCGCGCTCCAATAACTGAGCCCTATTCACAACATCTGAATATAAATAAAGTTTATGAGAAATGAGGTATTAACGTATATCGGGTTTCAAACCTCTTAGAAATATTCGCGTCATTCGATCCTCATTATCCAAATGGGATGCAAATCGGGATAACTCCTGTAAACTTAACCTCGTACTGCGATACGGTCATATTATTTTACTCCATTGCTTATCTCAACATTTTCATGATGCCATTTTTAAACACTGTCACAAAACAAGGGTTAATTGATATTTCACATATTATCCCTATACTCTGACTGACTAATTAAATACCAAATAAACTTAGGTAGGTCATACTAGCGAAGGAATTCCCCGTCTCTCCCCTCCTAGTTCTATTCTCACATCCTAGCTAGGGATCATATCCCTAAACTTTGATACCAACTGTGACGCCCCCAAAATAAGGTATACATTACCCATCTTGAGTCGCCAGATACATGGTACAGAATTCAAATACAACTTAATAATACAACTGTCGTGTACAATACGACAAAACATAAACTGTGAGTTTGAATACAAATATTGTCTACTAGAGAGTGTACAAACTCAAAAGGAGTACTCATTATAATTATTGTCACACTATTTCACAGAATAGTGAGGACTACTAATGCACCAACTAGGACCATCACTCTGTTCCCCGACTAGTCCTAGCTACGTTCTCATTTCCTGAAGAGAACAGTGAAATAAAGGGTGAGCTAAACTAGCCCAGTAAGAAATATTATGACTAAGATAATGCAGAATAATTTATCGTTAGCCTTTAACAGTGTTAAACTGATACAATATAACAAACATTAAGTTTAACTGCAGCGGAATAAGTAATCCATTAGAAGAGTCAAGTAGGGAATAAAATCTACTATCTTCTATTATTTAAAAGGGGTTTCATCACTTTTATCGCTGGGACTCAGCTTAATAAATAATTCACATCATCGAATCACCCCTGCACTACGGCCAAGGATATTCTTTAGTATCACGACCACAAATTATCCATGCACTACGGCTTAAGATAATCATGTTTTCATCAATGGTCCTGATCATGCCATAAAACAATTCATCTTTGCACTACGGCCAAAGAGAATCCATAGCCATAATTATACCAAAAACTGTCCATCAATGCACTACGGGCCAATGAGGACTTTTTCCACATCATTTGTAACATTACAGTCATGATTACACCGAATTATCCCTGATCATAATCATACCAAGTCCATCTATGCACTACAGGCCACAGATGACTTTCAACAAAATATAAGCATGAGGATGATGACAATGATATAAGAATTCAATAAAACAAGTTCAAGAATTAATTTATCCAGGAACTAATAACGTCCAAATTGTCAACATGATACTTCTTTGTATAGTAAAATTCAAGAATACTCAGAAGAATATTTCCATGAAAAGATACTGGATGAAGCGCAAATATCAAGGATATTCCACTAATTTCAAGGAGTATGGAAGTCAAAGTTTTAACCAACTGGGTATAATAAAGAATGGAATAACAAAAGAAATCACCATGCATGCGGTACTTCGCATAGACAGGTTATTCCAATAGAATAATAATTAACGGAACCAGGTCATGCGTAAAGCACAGACATGATGTTCCAACAGAATAATAAAGAACGAAATAATAACAGAAATCACCATGCATGCGGTACTTCACATAGACAGGTTATTCCAACATAATACCAATAAAGATGAAATCGGGTCCGGTGTAAAACGCACAGACAGGATATTCCAACAGAATAATAATAAAGACGAAACCAGGTCCGGCGTAAAACGCGCAGACAAGATATTCCAACAGAATAATAAAGAATAAAATAACAGAAGAATTTCACAAAGTATAGGGTATCCCGCGTATACAGGTTATTCTAACAGAATAATAAAGAATGGAATAACAGAAGTTCTCTTCATGAATAAGAAAGAAAGAATACCCCTTACGAGTACAACAAATAATATTCCCTACGAGTACAACAAATAATATCCCCTACCTTAAGAAGAAGAGTACTGGATATATGAGTAGTGAAGTAGCAGAACACTTTTCTTCTTTCTCTCTATAGTTTATCTCTCTAGAGTTTCAGTGAATTCGTAAGAAATAATGAATGAATGAGCTTCTATTTATAGAAAAATGGACTGCATAGTAACTAACTCATGAACGGTCCAGATTGATTTACTTTAATCTGACGGTCCATATTTAAAGCAA
This sequence comes from Panax japonicus, assembly GCA_020205505.1. Lineage (NCBI taxonomy): Eukaryota > Viridiplantae > Streptophyta > Magnoliopsida > Apiales > Araliaceae > Panax > Panax japonicus. Next base: position 48,103,763 of record CM035100.1, read on the forward strand.
AATCTTTTAAATAAAATATAATATATTCTATTTATAATCTAGTAAAACGAATAACATTATAAAAGATTTTACTATGCAAATACTATGCATGCACTATGCAAATAGTATGCATAATAAAATATAATATATTCTATTTATAGAATAACTTTATAAAAGTATTTTATTTTATATAAAAAGATTTTACTGTTTTATTAAATTAATACTAGCAATAAGACAAAACTGAGTGACTTATCACGTTATCATCAATAATCAATACAGTGTGCTACTATGCAACCACGCGTATTACTGTACTTTTACTACCGAGTAGTTCAACAGTATTAACGGTACAACTTCCGTCGTTATTTTTATAAAATATTTTTATCGTTTTCTTAATCCAACAATAATTCTGTTGCGGGGTCCACCATTGATTGTACCGTCATACGGATATTCCCCGACAAAAAGAATATTTCCCGACCAATCGAATATTATACAACAACTTGCATACTTTGCAAAATTTATAAATATTACCCACAACTATAACATTATATCAAATCCACACCATAATATTTAAAAAAATTATTTCGAGAAAATTAAATATTTATTCATAAAATCTGGGGTCTCACAATGTGTATAACAGATAGGTAGTGAATATAGGGTTATGTGTGAGTTCTTAAAACTCATATTTATGGTAAGTTCATGACTCATAATCGTATGGTTTTGAACCCCTAAACGTATGGACAACTCCTGATTGGTTCTTAAACTACGTATTGCTAGGATAATTACTTAAACTCATATTATTGTGGAAAGTTCCTGAACTCATAACGTGTTGTAAGTTTGATGAACTGGGGTATAGATAAGTTGTGAATGGAGAATTGAGGATGATAGGAATAAATAGACTTATTAAGAAATGGATCATTATAGAAAGTGGAGTTGATGGTGGAAGCATAGGTATTCTAAATCTTCTAGCTATGCTAGATTTCAAAATTTTTGACATCAAGCTAAATACGCACTGATGTGCCTTTTAAAAAAATGAATTTTGTTATTCTCAACGCATGGTGACCAATGTGTATGTCTGGACTTCGGGACCCTGGCACATCGTTACCTGTTGAGGTATGATAACACTAAAACTGATTTTCAATGGTTTTGAACTGTTTTAAAGAATAGTCTATGCTAATTATTTCGGCTAGACGAAAATGATTTGAAATATCAAAATATATTTTTATATCATTAATGCATCATGTAACCTGGTGCAGAGATGATAAAAATGATGGAGTTATCAATGCAGAATTACTTAGTGTTGGATTTGATCTAAAGATCGTCAGCTCACTATAGTATGATGTAATATGACAAAGTCACACAATGACGGAATCCTCAAACGGACTGTAAATACAGTATGGTATCATGACGTCATAAAATTATTTTTGAAATTTTAAATATAAACTATTGCTAATGGGGTTTGGCCATACATGTTTCGATTTAAATTAGAATTATTGGTATGAGTCTAAGCTATTTGATTCAGCTAGACCAATGTTCAAAGTATTATTTGATAGCTTATGCCAAATCAAATTGTTTTGGTACGGAATCTTATGTTAAGTTGGTGTAAGACCCCAACTTTTAAGAATAAAGATTTAATTTCTCGAAATATATTTTTGGATTTTATGGTGTGGATTTGATATAATATTATAGTTGTGGGTAATATTTATAAATTTTGCAAAGCAAGCAAGTTATTATAAAATATTCGATTGGTCGGGGAATATTCGTTTTAATAAGGAATATTCGTACGACGACACAATCATTAGTGGACCCCACAAAAAATTATTGTCGGAGTTAGAAAACGACAGAAATATCTTTTTATAAAAACAAATGCGAGAGTTTTACCGTTAACTGTTGAAATACCTGGTGATAAAAGTACAGCAATACACGTGGTTGCATAGTAGCACACGGTATTGATTATTGATGCTTACGTGAGAAGTTAATGAGTTATACTCAATTATTGCTATAATAATTGCTCCATAGTATCTTACATTATTGATTCAATTATTGTCACAATATCATCTGCACAATATTTTATATTATTAAATCAATAATTGAGATGACAAGTTATTCATATTATTATTTGTATTATTGACAATGTCTAGAAAGTTCTGTCGAGAAAAGGGGTTTGGTCACCTAATTACGCGCCAATATGGAGAAATCCTTATCGAAAAGCCCCCTCTTTCCTGGGAATGATCTAGTTATTAATATTACAAGTTATATTATTGATGAAGTTGTTTAAAAATATGTTTTGTGAAGACAAGTGAATTTAGATAAATAAAGGGAATTTTTATGAAGTATTTGTTGTAAATTTGACTTATTATTTGGACCCCACTTACCCATTTTTTCCAAAAATATCGGTAGAAGTTATCTCAATTTTGTTATATATATATATATATATATATATATATATATTGTAGACACTCAATTTTTCGTTTTCCTGTTACTAATTATGCAGGAGGACAAACGTGTGTTTTTCACACTCTAGAGATAACACTGGAGGACCACAACATCAATTCCAACCCCAAAGATAGCCCTGGGAGATCCATTTTCCAACCCCGGAGATAACCCTGGGAAATCAGTTTCCAACCCCGAAGATAACCCCGTGAAAGTCAGTTTCAACCCTGGGAGATCAAGTTCAAAGCCTAGAGATAACCTCAGGAGGTCAAGCCAACCTTATAGATAACCATGCGGACAATCAAAGTCAACATCAGGTCAACCTCAGAGATAACCTTCAGAAAAGACTGCTACAACTGTGCAAAAATCGGAGATAACTTCGGGAGTGGGCAAAATGGTCATTTTACCAACTCAACTTCAACTCAAATCAAATACACTCATTTCAACTCAAATTACTTTCAAAAGAAGTCCTATAAGAACCCTATCTTAACTTCCAAGTGCAAACTATGCAAAACGGCTCAACGAACTACTTGACGGAAACCCAAAAATGCCATTTCGACCATGGACCCATCTTTCCGAAATAAAAAAAGGGCAAATCCTATGTTATTGCATAGATCTCGGAAAGAACTTTCCGGAATGGTATGACACGCTTCCATTGGACTCCCGTATGGAAGTATCAAAGGCCTCGATTACTATTGAGCATAAGGGTTTGAAAAACCTTTTTCACAAAACGTCATTGTTATATCTTGTTAAAACTGAACTTTTATATAAAATTCAAACCTTTTGTATATAGGTGCAAATGAGGCATATCACTACTTCCAGATAATTGCACATTGATCTACACACACACACACATTCAGATAATGGTTTAAATTGAAAAGTGGCAGTCACCGTGGTAACACGGATGTTCGGGGGGGGGGGGGGGTGCCTTGTGACACCCCCAAATCCAGGTACTTTATTCCCAAAGGATTTGGTGTTCACTTATTCAAAACATTCATTTTTAACTACCCAATTATAATAAAATTGAATGATAAAAACCTGCCCATACAGGATTAAACTTAAATAAAAATCTCCCAGGTTATCTAACCTTTAATTATAAACATTCAAATGCGGAAAATTAAATAAACTTCATCACAATCTTTAAACCAAAGTCTGAAAATAAACTATCACAACTATTACAAGTCTTCAATATTTATTCATCTTTCCTTTTCCCTTACTGGTGCTAGGTACGTCACCCGTTTCAACTTTAGCTGTAAGAAATTTTACAGGCAAGAGTGAGCAAACAAGGCCCACTTAAAATAACAATAAGTAAATCTTTAAACTTTCACATCAATTGCCAATATTAGGCTCAATAGAACTGAACAATATATTCTATTAACTTTCTAAAAATTATAACGTTCACTGAGGGTCTAATGACCACGAATCATGTCCACAGTTATAAGTAATCTTTCAACTTTAACTTTAACAGTCATAATACTATAAGGACTCCATGTACTTAGGGGGATCAACCCTTCGTACAATGTATTGTGCACAACTATTTTAACGCTAAGCGTAAACCTCTAATAAAATAGTTGTTCATCTCAGTATTTAGAATACAAGTCCGCACCAAAGTAAGTTTGGTTTGGATACTTCACAGGGTAATTTAGAATTCAACGGTAATCAACTAAGGATTTGTTGATTGCAAAAGACACAACTGTATACTATGGAATAATTATACTGAATTGATATTTATAAATTAGTACCATGCTTTAGGAATAATCTAATAGCATACACTTTGAATAATCATAACATAAATTGGCTTGAACAATATTAAATCAAGGTTATTGAAAATTGAATACTAAGCATGCATAGTGAATAGTAATTTGAACTATTAGTTGTTCAATACTAGAATATTGAAATAAGCGACTCGCATGCTAAACAATAAGTTGCATATTAGCGAAACTTGCTCACTATTAAACTATAAGATTTGGGATATTTGTATCGATATGAGAAACTAGATACAATAACTTATTCAATAATAGGCAATCTAGCTCTACGAAAGTGAGGTAGCAACTTACAACAATTGTAATTAAATTTGAAAACAATAACGTACTAATGAAATTAAACTCACACAATGAAGTTTTGAGTTAGAGAACTTGCCTTTAGCACAAGCTAAACCTCACAACTTGAATCAATACCCTATACATATGTCATCATGACATAATTAGTCATTACCAACATTTTATGTCTATATAAACAAATATATACATCATATAGGTTAAATTACCAATTCACATAATCAAACTACGTTAATACTAATTAACTCTTGATAACATGCTCATTCATAGTTTAATACTACTGAAAACCTGTTAGAATTTCTCTCAATTTCTCTATAGTTTTCTTCTTCTCTCCATTTTCTTTTTTTTGAGTTTTCTTTCTTCCTAACTTTAACATACGTAGAATATATAATATAACGCATATAGTAATAATAGATATATTAAGTATAGGATTTAACTGACATCAATTATAGTATTTTGAAAATCAAAAGCCATAAGGCTTGTTTAGCTAGGCTTAATAAAATAACTCTTTAATCCATATACCTTGTTTGGTAAACTTAATTAAAACAAATGGATTAATCCTTATACCTTGTTTGATAAAAAAATCATTAGATTAAATACTTAATATGCAATAAGACATGTTTGAAAAACTAAATTAAACTCTTTTAATTTATTTTAGTAACTCCTTTATAGCAAGGTTATTTGTCACACTTCTATTTAAATCAAATAATCAATTAAATATTAATCTATTAAATTACTTAAACACATAAATCATTATCTCATAATTATAATTTCCTTTATAATTATAATTTTTATTCAACCAATTAACACTTTATTTTAATCACAAATTCCAATTAAAATATTATAATTCATTTAATCATTATTAGCTCTCTAACTTAATTATTAAATTAAATTAGTTTATAACCTTATAAAAATTAATTTTCTTAGCTCCTTAAATTATTTATTCAACAAATAAATAACTAACCCCCATAAAATCAAATTGAACAATTATTTATTCAACAATAAACCTATCCATTAAATACTTATATAAATCAATAAATATTTAATATTACACTTTAAAATTCTAGAATGTTACATCATTCCCTTCTTACAAGGATTCTGTCCTCAGAATCACAACCCAAATAAATCATTCGTTACATTCTTCCCTACTTATAAGGATTCTGTCCCCAGAATCGAAGACACAGATTAAACAAATAAATTAGGGTACTCTTTCAACATTTTCTCTTCGAGTTCCCACGTAGCTTCTTCAGCGTTGTGGTTCCTCCATATCACCTTCACAGAATGTATCACTTTATTCCTGAGCACTTGTTCTTTCCTGTCGACTATTTGGATAGAAATCTCTTCATAAGACAAATCTTTCTTGAACTGTAACGGTTCATACTCGATCATATGTTTGTAGTCGGGTTTATATGGTCGTAACACTGAAATATGAAAAGTATTATGAATATTTTCCAACTCTGGAGGTAGAGCTACCTCGTAAGCCACTTCTCCCACTCTTCGCAACACTTCAAAGGGTCCAATAAACCTCGGTCTTAGCTTTCCCTTTTTACCGAAATGAATTTTCCCCTTCCAGGGAGAAACTTTTAGGAATACAAAAGTTCATACGTCAAATGCACGATCTTATCTGTGTTGATCATCATACTATTTTTGTCTGTCTTGGGCTGCTACTAATCTTGTCCTGATGAGTTTGACAACGTCAGTAGTTTGTTGCACTAGTTCTGGTCCTAACAGTTGGCGTTCACCGACTTCATCCCAGCACAGTGGAGTTCTGCACTTTTTGCCGTACAATGCCTCGTAAGGTGGCATGTCGATGCTCGCGTGATAACTGTTATTGTAAGCAAATTCTACCAACGGTAATTGTTCTTCCCAGCTTGCTTTAAAGTCCATGACACATGCTCTCAGCATATCTTCCAATGTCTGAATTGTTCGTTCGCTTTGGCTATCTGTTTGTGGATGATAAGCCGTACTCATTCGCAATTGTGTCCCCATGCATTCTTGTAGTCTCTTCTAGAAATTTGACGTGAATCGCGGATCTCTATCGGACACAGTTGATACTGGCAATCCATGCCTCGAAACGATCTCTTTATTGTACAATCTTGCCAACTGATCAAGATTGAAGCTAATCTTTATTGGTAAAAAGTGCGCTGACTTCGTCAGTCTGTCTACTATCACCCAAATCGCATCGCATCCTCTCTGAGTAGTTGGAAGACCCACCACAAAATCCATCGTGATGGGTTCCCACTTCCATTCCGATATTTCCAACGGTTGAAGTAACCCGCTGGGTCTTTGATGTTCAGCTTTGACTCTTTGACATGTCAAGCATTTCGCTACGCATTCTGCAACATCCCTTTTTATATTTGGCCACCAAAAATGTCGGCGCAAATCTTGATACATTTTCGTGCTTCCTGGATGAATTGAATATTTTGAGCTATGAGCTTCGGTCAAAATTTCTTCTTTCAGCTCTGGTGTTGCTGGAACCCAGATTCTTCCCTCAAACCGTAGTAGTCCTTCGGTATCGATCTTGTATTTTACATCACTACTCTCAACCAGATTTTCTTTGATTTTCCCACACTCTTCATCTTGTAGTTGAGCATTCTTCACTTTATCCACTAAAGTTGGACCCGCTTCTATCTGGAATAGTTGTTCGTCAGATTCTTTTGGAAATTTGATTCCCAACTCCAGTTTTGTCATTGCTGAAATGAGCTCCTCCTGAGTTGTTATCAGCATCAACTTCTCCCGAGCTTTCCTGCTTATAGCATCTGCCACCACATTCGTTTTGCCCGGATGATAAAAGATTTCGCAATCATAATCTTTTATCAATTCCATCCACCTTCTTTGACGCATGTTCAAATCCTTCTGAGTGAAAATATACTTCAGACTTTTGTGGTCTGTGTAGATTTAACATTTCTCTCCATAAAGATAGTGTCTCCATAACTTCAGAGCAAATACAACTACAGCCAATTCCAAATCATGAGTCGGATACCCTTTCTCATAATCCTTCAGTTGTCTTGATGCATACACAATAACTTTGTCGTTCTTCATAAGAACACAACCCAACCCTTTGTGTGAGGCATCACTATACACCACAAAATTTCCTGTATTCTCTGGTAATGTCAACACAGGTGCCACACTTAGCTTCTTCTTCAAATCTTGGAAACTCTCTTCACACTTCTCCGTCCAAATGAATTTTACAGCATTCCTTGTCAAATTTGTTAGCGGAGTGGCTTATCTTAGAAAAATCTTGAATAAATCTTCTATAATAATCTGTTAGTCCCAAGAAACTCCTCACTTCTGATGGTGTTCTTGGTTTTTCCCAATTGATCACAGCTTCCACTTTTGACGGATCCACTGAAATCCCATCTTTGTCAATAACATGACCCAAAAATTGTACACGGTCGAGCCAAAATTCGTACTTAGAGAATTTCGCGTACAACTTTTCCTTCCTTAGTGTTTCTAATGTCAAACGTAAATGTTCCACGTGTTCTTCTTGAGTTTTGGAATACACCAGAATGTCATCAATAAATACCACTACAAAATTGTCTAAGAATGGTTTAAACACCCTATTCATCAAATCCATGAACGCAGCAGGGGCATTTGTTAAACCATAAGACATCACCAGAAACTCATAATGTCCATACCGAGTTCTGAATGCCGTTCTAGGTATATTCTCCTTTCTTACCTTCAATTGGTGATACCCACTTCTCAAATCTATTTTTGAGAAATATTTAGCACCCTTCAGCTGATCAAGCAAGTCATCTATTCTAGGCAACGGATACCTATTCGTAATAGTGACTTTGTTTAACTCTCTATAATCAATGCAAAGACGTATTGTTCCATCCTTCTTCTTAACGAATAAAACTGGCGCTCCCCACGGCGATACGCTTGGTTGAATATATTTCTTGTCTAGCAACTCTTGCAACTGTACCATCAGTTCCTTCATTTATACCGAAGCCATTATGTACGGGGCCTTCGATATCGGTGCTGTTCCCGGCGCCAAGTTGATCACGAACTCTATTTCTCTGTCAGGCGAAAGTCCTGGCAAATCCTCTAGAAACACGTCTTCGAATTCCCTCACTACTGGTATTTCTTCTAGTTTTACACCCTTCTTCTAAGTATCGACTATGTAAGCTAAATAGCCCACACAACCTTGACTCAACAATTTCTTGGCTTGCATAGTCGTCAAACATTTCATTTGTCTAGGCGACTTGTTACCATGAAATACTACCTTTGACGGAGTCATAAGGTTTAAACACTTCTTTTGGCAGTCAATTACCTGCTTCGTATTTGAACAACCAATCCATTCCCAAAATTACATCAAACTCCCCGAGTCTAATCGGAATCAAATCTACCAACAAGATATTCTCCTTAATGTTCACCCTACAGTTCTTGTATACGAATCTAACAGGGATTACTTCCTTATTCGCAATTTCTATGTTCAAAGGAAAATTTAGTTCTTCTCTAGGCAATTCTAACCTCTTAGCAAATTCATCAGATATAAACGAACAAGTAGCACCCGAATCAAATAATACATAAGCATTATATCATTGATTGGGATAATACTTGACACCACATCTTTTGATTGCACAACATCTTGCACAGTCATGTTGAAGGTTCTAGCTGCGGGTTTGTTTGTTGCTGCAGGTCCTGCAATGGCCCATGTACTTCTATTGTTACCTCAATTGCTTCTAGTTGTCACTCCTTCCCTCTTCTTAGGGCATTCACGAGGAAAGTGATCCTTGGATTCGCACGTGAAGCATACATTCTTCTTCGGTTGAGTGCAATTTGGGACGATGTGACCCTCCTGGCCACAATTGAAGCATACTCGCTTTCCCATCAAGCACGCACCCTTATGGAATTTCACGCATGTCGCACATGCTTCAAACTTTTTGTTTTGCTGGTTACCCTAATGGTTTCCAGCACTCATGTTCCCATTCCACTTCCTCTTCAAGCTGTTGTTACTGTTGTTGTTGTTTCCACCGTTACCACCTCCATTCTTAATCTCATTCTCATTCTTCTTCTTCTTTTGTTCCTGATTGAACTTTGTCACTGCCTCGCCTCCACCTTCAGCGAGTACTGCTTTCTCCATCACCGCTGCAAATGTCTTCAACTGGAACAGGGAAACCCTACTGTACAGCCAGGGCTTCAGTCCCTGTTTAAATCTCTTCGCCTTACGCTCGTCTGTGCTGACTTGATATGGCGCAAACCTCGTCAATCCATTGAATTTCGCGGTATACTCAGATACCGTCATCGTTCCCTGCTTTAATTCCAGAAATTGCACTTCTAGCTGACTCTTCGAACTCTTCAGAAAATAGGTCTCGAAGAACAACTCCTTGAACCTGTCTCAGGTCATCACTCCTGGCCCTTCATGAGTTTTATTAGCCTGCCACCAATAACTAGCTTTTGCTTTCAACATAAAAGTTGTAAAAGCAGTCTTCTGATCATCCCCTACCCTAGCGACATCGAACACCTTTTCTATCTCCATAATCCAGGTCTGTACTTCGACTGGATTCATAGACCCACGAAATTCAAGTGGTCCAACTGCCTTGAAATCCTTAAATGTTGTACCATGGTTTTGTGGCTATTCTGCAATGCTCCTATCAGTAGTGTCACTAGTTGTTGAACGGGGTTACTGTCAACATTGTCGTTATTGGTAGTTCGCTCATTGTTTCTCTGTCGGGGTGGTTCACGTCTGGGAGGCATTTTCTGTTAAAATAAAACATCTATTAGACTATTACTCAGCTTCTTTTAAGTATTTTCTAATTAACTTGCCTCCATAAAAGAAATAACCACATAACACACAACACTTTGAATAAAGTAACAACTTTTATTTATTCAAAACCTTTTTGGAAAACATAAAACAATAGCATCACTGCTATCTACATTACTTTCCTGAACTACAAAAGTTTCAGGACAACATCATAGTTATATCCCATAGGTTGCATAACACTTGGGATTTACAATTTATTTAACCTTTCACTCATCGTACAACAACTACGATGTTCTATTAAGATACTTCTTAGCCCTATCACGTTCTTCCTCCATGACTCAAAACATTGTTCTGCAATCTAAAGCGAATGATGGCAGCGTCTCGAACTGAATCGGATATCCCATGAACCGATCTTAAGCTCGATTAATTGCGGTGTTAAATACTTTATTCATCTCTTCCATCTTCATCCTCTTAGCTTGCGTGTCTCTTGCTGCTAATCTGGTTCGTTGAAAAGCTCCCTCGTAAGCATCTTCAGCTCTTGCCCTCTTAGCAACTTCTTTTCTCAGCTTGTTCTTCAGTTCAGCAACCACTTCGATCAGTTGTTCTTTCTCTCCTTCAGTCTGTACTAGTTTCTCCTCGACATTTGTCAGTCGTTCTTCACGATCTTGGAAATTGCCATCTTTTTGTGTCATTGCAGTCTGTTGTTCAGCTACTATCTCCTGCAACTCCTCAACCGTATCCTGAAGTTCCACGTTACGGACATGCACCTCATCGTATAAATGGCCAGCTATCGAGTTAAGTGGAATCCTTTCCTCCTCATCCTCGTCATCCTCATCCTCCTGTGGTAACTCAATGGGATCCTCCTCATCTGTTTCCATGGCATCATTCTCATCTTCAACTACTGTGACCAACGGGGCTAACTCCCGTGGAAGTAGTTGTTCCCAAATTACCTGAATGTCGCGAGGCTCCTCCTCTATAGGCATTTGAGGTCCCTCCTCCCTAGCCTGACTGGATTCTCTGACATTAGTCATCCTGACAACAAAGTTTCAAAGTTTTAATTATTAATCATTACTACTCGACACTCACGAGTACATAAACTATAAACACATAAGTACAAAAATGTTTTATTACTTGTTTCTTAAAACTCGATAAGAGTTAACTCCACTATCTTTTCAAAGGTTACTTCCTAAGGCTTTTCCCCCCACCTAAGGTTCATAACCTAAAGCTCTGATACCAACTTGTGACACCCCCAAATCCAGGTACTTTATTCCCACAGGATTTGGTGTTCACTTAATCAAAACATTCATTTCTAATTACCCAATTATAATAAAATTAAATGATAAAAACCTGCCCATACAGGATTAAACTTAAATAAAAATCTCCCAGGTTATCTAACCTTTAATTACAAACATTCAAATACGGAAAGTTAAATAAACTTCATTACAATCTTTAAACCAAAGTCTGAAAATAAACTATCACAACTATTACAAGTCTTCAATATTTATTCATCTTTCCTTTTCCCTTACTGGTGCTAGGTACGTCACCCGTTTCAACTTTAGCTGTAATAAATTTTACAGGCAAGAGTGAGCAAACAAGGCCCACTTAAAATAACAATAAGTAAATCTTTAAACTTTCACATCAATTGCCAATATTAGGCTCAATAGAACTGAACAATATATTCTATTAACTTTCTGAAAATTATAACGTTCACTAAGGGTCTAATGACCACGAATCATGTCCACATTTATAAGTAATCTTTCAACTTTAACTTTAACAGTTATAAGACTATAAGGACTCTACGTACTTAGGGGGATCAACCCTTCGTACAATGTATTGTGCACAACCATTTTAACGCTAAGCGTAAACCTCTAATAAAAGAGTTATTCATCTCAGTATTTAGAATACAAGTCCGCACCAAAGTAAGTTTGGTTTGGATACTTCACAGGGTAATTTAGAATTCAACGGTAATCAACTAGGGATTTGTTGATTACAAAAGACACAACTGTATGCTATGGAATAATCAAACTGAATTGATATTTATAAATTAGTACTATACTTTAGGAATAATCTAATAGTATACACTTTGAATAATCATAACATAAATTGGCTTGAACAATATTAAATCAAGGTTATTGAAAATTGAATACTAAGAATGCATAGTGAATAGTAATTTGAACTATAAGTTGTTCAATACTAGAATATTGAAATAAGCGACTCGCATACTAAATAATAAGTTGCATATTAGCGAAACTTGGTCACTATTAAACTATAAGATTTGGGATATTTGTATCATTATGAGAAACTAGATACAATAACTTATTCAATAATAGGCAATCTGGCTCTACGAAAGTGTTGAGGTAGCAACTTACAACAAATGTAATTAAATTTGAAAACAATAACGTACTAATGAAATTAAACTCGCACAATGAAGTTTTGAGTTAGAGAACTTGCCTTTAGCACAAGCTAAACCTTACAACTTGAATCAATACCCTATACATATGTCATCATGACATAATTAGTCATTACAAACATTTTATATCTATATAAATAAATATTTACATCATGTAGGTTAAATTACCAATTCACATAATCAAACTACGTTAATACTAATTAACTCTTGATAACATACTCATTCATAGTTTAATACTACTGAAATCATCATTTAACACCCATATTATTAACCCATAACATTTATTTTCAAAATTTGTATACTTAAACAAATCTGTCAGAACATTCTGCTAACTCGCACTGCGGCACCACAGTTTACACTGTGGTTGGCGCTGCGGCGCTGAGTTGGCGCTGCGGCGCGAGTCACAAGCCAAAGATTGGCGCTGCGGCGCAAAACTTGTACTGCTAGGCCGCGCTGCGGCGCCAGAGTCCAGAACTCGGCGACCAAGCTCGGCAACAGCATGAACAAAAGCCAAATTGGCCTACAAGCTCCAATTTAATAGACTAATTAACATGTAATTTACACATAGACTTCATGTAAACATATTGTACAGACTTCTAACATGTTCCTACCCATAAAATAGCATAAACATCAAATTTACAACACCCAATTTCAATGTTTTTGGCAAAAACTCCATTTTGATGTTTTCAATGAAAATTAACACTGTGATTTTGTTTTTCAATCAAAACAGAAATTTCAAAACACCATAGTTAAGATTATACATACTCTATCAAATTCAATAATCAATTTATCAATTTAACAACTAATAAAACCTTAATTTCTATTTTAAATTAAGCCATATTCATACATATTTTCATGTAAACACTGTAATATGGTTTCCTTCACAAAACACATGCATACATGAACTAGTTTCTCTATAATCATATATAAACTCATGAAATCATCTTATAATCAATAATTTATCATATAACTATAAACACCATCAATTTATCTTTTTATAAAATTTCACAGAGAACTTTTTGGAAGAAGAAGAAGATAACAAAATTTTAAGGAAAAAGGTTTGGATGATACCTTGTATGCTAAATGATGAAGGTTTTCCTTTCTATGATTCTTTCTTCAAATTCCTTTTAGCCAAAACCTGTTAGGATTTCTCTCAATTTCTCTATAGTTTTCTTCTTCTCTCCCTTTTCTTCTTCTGAGTTTTCTTTCTTCCTAACTCTAACATACGTAGAATAATATAACGTATATAGTAATAATAGATATATTAAGTATAGGATTTAACTGACATCAATTATAGTATTTTGAAAATCAAAAGCCATAAGGATTGTTTGGCTAGGCTTAATAAAATAACTCTTTAATCCATATACCTTGTTTGTTAAACTTAATTAAAACAAATGGATTAATCCTTATACATTGTTTGATAAAACATCATTAGATTAAAGACTTAATATGCAATAAGACATGTTTGGTAAAACTAAATTAAACTCTTTTAATTTATTTTATTAACTTCTTTATAGCAAGGTTATTTGTCACACTTCTATTTAAATTAAATAATCAATTAAATATTAATCTATTAAATTACTTTAACACATAAATCATTATCTCATAATTATAATGGAAATACCGTTGGAAATACCGGAATGGAAGTGGGAACACATCACGATGGTTGTGTTCATAGTGATTCGTAGAGTGGCTCTCTGGATCTTCTTTGTGCTCTCCCACCTTTTTGAATGCTATCTTCTTGGCCTTCCCGGCTCTCAGCTTCGCTGCTATTTTCTTGGCCTTCTCGGCTCTCAGCTTAGCTGCCATCTTCAATGGCATTCTCATCCCTGTTGAGTGAAGCTTTAATATGTTTAAGTCCTTCTTCAAATCTACTTCACTTCCACCTTCGTAGTCTCATTGTCACTGAGACTTGGTCTATTTAGCTCTGGTGGAACTCGTAGAGTCAACAATGTAGCATTCCAATAACTCTACGATCCTTCAACTCAGCAACACTTGATCTTTGAAGCTCTGGCTGATATATACTCCTTCCCAATCTTTCTGTTGGAATATAGCCATTGAAGGTTATTTGAATTGCTTCGCAGATCTCGAGTTATTTGATGTAGACTACAGATGTGACGTAACATCCCCTTTTTCATCTTTCTGACACTACAGTCTAGTGTTTCACCTACCCTGTCAGAGATGTCACTTTAATGTCTCAAACAGGTAGTCATCTTTATTTCTCCTTTTTGACTTCTCGATTAGAACGTCAGGAGCTGTCCTTTTGCATCAATGCTCTCAACTAGCAATGTTCGAATATCAGTCTTCAGATTGAACCGTTGTCAATGCTTCAATATTCAGATGACCGAACTCTATAATTCTGATGCAGATGTTCTTGGACCTGGTCGTAGTGTGTCTAGTTGAATATTGCTCATTGACAGGTTGAGACAACACTACGATCCCGAAGAGGTGTTCATTTGATCTTCAAGGTAGAACACATATTCCTTCTCTTGTATAGTGCTTCTAACACTTCTATTTGCCTTGACTGATCTCAGGAACTAATAGATTGAATTCTTGTTCTGGCCTTTTCTGAATAGCAAGACACATCAAATTTGTTGCATGCCTAACTCTCTTTCTCCTTGTGATCTCTCGTTCACTTATCATCAATGGACTAACCCATGCTTAATCATTTTAGCCTTGTTCTTCAAAAGCTGGCCAGTATCTATGTGTATACTTCATTAGTTCCTACTTTGTTTGACAAATACTACGATCTTGGTTGACCCCAAGATCGTTGTTTTCTATTCTCTTGACAGCTACTGCACTTGCTGACTTTCTTTAGTCAGTCACTTTTATTGAAGTCTTCTTCTGATCAACTTGTGGAAGACTTCATCTTAAATGGCTTCTCAACTCAATCTGGATGTTGATTGGGTTGGTGATTGGGTCTTCTGTTAGCTTACAAGACATTCGTTGGTGCTCTCTGGTTTCCTTCAGGTGGAATGTATCTTTGTAACTCAGACCAGAGGCTTCATACTTTGGATATCCTGGGAGTTCTCATTTGTGGAGAATCGTGTTTATTCTACGATTCTGCCTTGGCTTTTTGAGCACCTCTGATGAAGCCTTAGTTCTGCACTCTATGATTTAGCTTTGGTTCTGCAAATACTATGACTCCGAGATCAGATATTGACACTCTACGATTTTTGTCCTTAAGCTTGTTGTCTTCATCTGATCTGGCTCGACTACGATCTCTACCTCTGATATGATCAGTAGACTCTACAACTCTGAGTGTGGTCTACGATTCTTGACTTGGCTTTAGCATATGCTCGTTCGGCTCTTAGACAGGCTATCTCTACGATTTTGAACATGACTTCCTCAGCAGACTACGGCTCCGAGGAAGTTCTTCTTAACACACTACGATCCTTCCTCGTCTCTCCTGGCAGTCTACGAACTCCGAGATCTACTATCTTCCAGACTACGATTCTGCCTTGATTGTTCTCGAGTTTTCCTTGACTCACCTGCCAGACTACTATTTCTGGTGCAGTGCTCGATGATCAGA
Source organism: Panax japonicus (assembly GCA_020205505.1). Taxonomy (NCBI): domain Eukaryota; kingdom Viridiplantae; phylum Streptophyta; class Magnoliopsida; order Apiales; family Araliaceae; genus Panax; species Panax japonicus. The sequence goes on from CM035100.1 coordinate 48,119,878, forward strand.
CAAACCTATCTACAACATTATAAGATCAACATAACAAGCTTGATATTTTTATATTTATAGTCCTTGTACATCATTTCTTTTCAAGGACTTAACAAAGTTGTTTTGCATATGTAGGATCAACCTAACATATTTGATCAATTCATTCTTAGTCCTTGTACATATATTCCTATTATCTATCAAAGGACTTTACAGCTTTTCTTAATGCAAGCATACTTGCATATTCATTCATTTATATTATAATCAAATTATATATAAATAGGAATATCATTCACATGCTTATTCCTAACAATTTATATTATATCAATGTAAATTATTCTATTATTTCGTTGTTGACGATTTAGTATAATATTAGAATTAGCACGTGATGAACCAAAATTGAGATATGAGTGTCTGAATTTGGGGGCGTCACAGCATCCCTCAGGGTTATCTCTGAGGTTGGAACTGAGTATCCCGGGGTTGTTTTCAGGATTGAAAATGAGTCTCTCGGGGTTATCTCCGAGGTTGAAAACTGGATCTCTCGGGGTTTTCTCCGGGGTTGAACTAACATGACTTCCAAGGTTATCTTTGGAAGACGATTTTGCCCTCTTGCAGGGTTAGTAACAGGAATGCAAAATTTCAAGTGTCTAAAGTTAGTACTTGGTTAATCATTAGTGATAATTCCTCGTGGGTTTGACAACTCTCTTATCATTATATTATTTGTTGACCGTGTATACTTACGCGTGTTTATCGGTTGTGAAATTGACCAACAAATTTTTGGCGCCGTTGCTGGGGAATTATTTTTCTAATGCTTTATCAATATTAATTTCAATCGAATTGATATTATTTTAAACTTGTTTTTCTATTTAATTAAAGTCGGGTCGAAGACTATAAACCAAACGCTTGTTGGGAGGCAACCCAAAGTGTAAAGTTTTGACGATTGGTACGGACTCAGGGAAGTCCTCAGTTTTAATTTTATCCATCTTTACATTGAGGACAATGTTTGTCTTAAGTTTGGGGGTACTCGTGATATTCTTGGTACTTGAGTTAGTATTATGTTATTATGTTAGTTATTTTGATGTTATTATGTTTAGTTGTACATATTAGTTAAAATTTTTGAAAATTTGAAAATTTTCCATTTTATGTTATATTTTAGCACATAGTAGACGTCGGTTACGAAAGGAGACAACTGATAAATGATCACGAAGTCCTTTGCATTGAATTCTTTTATTGCGTTTAGTAAGGTCATTGTCAGTTTCAAGTTTATGGGTCTTCTACATTTTGTTTTGATATGTTTTGTTTTATTGTGTTTTTTATGGGTTTAATTGCATTTCTGGTATAGGTTGTCTCTTGAGCATTGATTTAATTTGAATTGAGCTATAATATATGATCAGGTAAATGATTGTTAAGGTAATAACTCATGAAAAATGGATAAATGTTGCTTAGTTTGGGTGATTGACTTATTGTTGGTTATTGCTTTGCTTATGACTCCTACTTTTGAGCACTCATTCATTTGTAATGAACTAGTTGTATACTTAGAGAATGCTTATATAATCGAATGCTTGTGGCAGATATCAATAAGCTCTAGAACTCGTTTAAACATCACTCGAAGCAATATAATTTTTGATTAATTGGTCATATGGTGGGATGAGATGGAGCGTAAAACGCATTCACTCATAAACACATACTTAAGGGAGATAAAGCGTAAAACGCACTCACCTATAAAAAAAGGAAGAAATAAAAATAAATTGAAAATCTTGCGGTGGGTTAAGATGGACCGTAAAATGCACTCATCCATAAAAGCAGACTTAGGGTAAGATGGAGCATAAAATGCACTCACCTAAGAGTCCTTTGATCTCAAATTTTTGGAATGTTTGTTTTATCTACAATTACGGTGAGTGATGTGTTAAGCATGTAGTTTTTGAAGTTTATTTCTTTTATAAGGTAATATGGTTGCATAAGTCAATCCGAGCTATAATTGGTTTAGTGAAAATGGATACACACATATATGGAAAGGATCTAAAGCGTATGACTAACAAGCAAGTTGAAATCCTAGACGTTGTGACATTTTGAAAGTTTTCTAGAGTTATCATGTTTTGACATCTTTAAGGTCATTGTTCAAATTTATTGATTCATTGCTCAAGTAGTTGATTGTTAGAATTTATTTTTATAGTTCTTATTCTTAGTGTTTTGCTTGAGGACAAGCAAAGATTCAAGTTTGGGGGTATTTGATGAGTGATTTTTATACCTAAGTATTGAGTACTTTTTGCCTTGATAATTTGTAGGTCTTAAGGTATTTCATTTGATTTATGTGTATGTTTAGCTTATTGTTGTATAATGTGGTTTTATATTGTTTTTGTATTAGTTTTATGTGTTTTTACTTTGTTTTATAGGAATTGGAATAAGTGTCACTTGGATCGACGTTTGGGGTTGTTAGATTCACATTTTTGGCTTGCCATTTGCATAACAGTCACTTCAAGGTGAATTTGAGCATTGCGCCAGCCATTATTTCGAAGAACTCAAAGAATGAAAGATGTAGATCTACATCTCCTCTTTTCGGATAATCTTAAATCGCCTCAATCGTAGTTCGGATGAAGAAGTTATGACTATTTTTCCAATAGATATCAAAGCTGAAAATTCCATATTTTTGCCATGCACTGCAGCGCCCCTTCTTAGTGTATTTTCGGCGCTGCAGCGCCCCGTTCAAGCCAAATCAAGGCGTTACAGCGCCTGTCATAGATTTTTGATATATTTCAGTTGTTAATTGCACAACCCAATGATCCAATGAACCTATCTTTCATTCTAACTTGCAACCTAGAGGGATAAAAGAAAGAGGAGGTGTTGGGTAAAATCTAGTTACGCACAACACGTAAGTATACGTGGTCAACAAGTAATAAAGTGATAAGTCAAGTATCGTTCCCACATAGATTAGCTAGAAATTAACCCTCACAATTATTAATTTCCTATTAATCCAAATTTTATTAAACTAACCAATTTAAGAATTATAACTAAAAAGATTAAAAATATTAAGATTACCAAACAATCAATAATTCCTAAATACTGAATTTTCAAACAAATATTGGAGAATTAGGCTTACAACTTCACTCTAAGCATCACTCTGATTATTACACCCTATTCTAGTTTAATTCACTGTCCCAGTTTATTAATCAAGAACACTCAAGTAGAACTAGCCACATTTCGATGCACTAATACCGTATTAACTCAAATCCATAAATTAGATAGAATTAAGTTAAACACCTTAATCAACTAACTCACTATATCTCTATGTGAATTACAATCAAAGAAGGTTTAAGTTTAAGTTCTCTATCTGATTACATGCGATGTTAAGCATATCTCTACCCTAACATAAATCAAGATTCCATTCAATCACAGAATTAAAGAACACATGCTATATTGACTAAGTTTAGACTCGTATTTCATCTCTTGAGTTCATACAAGTTCACATAAAATGGATGATCAAGCAATTTATAGATTCAAGCACAAATCAATATAGATAAACGGAAAGATACCTTATTAAACTGAAAATCAAAGTTACATAATCACCATTTAACCCAAAGATTCATTATAAGCCTAATAAAGAATTTAGTTCATAATTAATGAATTAAAAACTGAATAAATAAAAGAAATCATCTTCCTGATTTCACAAATTTAAATTAAAGAAGAATAGTAATACACCACCCTTCTCGCCCTTCAAATCGGCAATCTTCGTGAAATCACTTCCCTTCTTTGTTCTGCCAAACTCTTGCTTTTCAATTCTAGCTCCCTATTGTCTGCTTAAGTTTCCAACACTTAGCATAAGTTAATTCACTTCAGCTCCATCACCACCAATTCTAATCCATCTCAAACTCATCATATAGGAATTCTAATAGAAATCAAACTCATAGTCAAACCCAACAAGTCTTTAGACATAGAATCCCAATTAACATGAAATAACCTCCTTGTCAACTCCTAATATAAGCATATTTCATAAAGAAGTTGTATCTCCCGACACGACTCAACTTCCAGTAGATAAAATAAAAGCACAACTGGACCTCGTCCGACCGGCGCGCCCCGCGCCGGGTTTAACAATATAACAGCGCAGCCCGCGCCGCTTGATCAGCCACTTTTTCACGTTGTAGCGCGCCCCGCGCCGCTTTACTTATCATCATGGCACGCCCCGCGTCGATCATGCAGAATGTTTAGATTGGCTCGAATTTTCTTCCAATGCTAGCATTTTGATGTGCTCACTTACTATCCTAAAACAAGAACAAAAACCCATCAAAAGCAACATGAAACATTCAAAAACTAACAATATAACAAGCTAAATAAAGATAAATCATAGGTTAAAAACCTACTCATCAAATTCCCCCAAACTTGAAACATTGATTGTCCTCAAGCAAACAATATGCAATGCAACTAACTATGCTAAAACTACGAATCCAGTATTAAGATAGTACATAGTCTACTCAAACAACCTTAGAGAAATTAAACAAACACAATAATACTTCATACCAAAAACTAATCCATAAATCCCATAATTCCTCGCATCTTAACATGTTACCATTGGTATAGTGTGTGTGTGTGTGTGTGTGTGTGTGTGTGTTCAACATCCCTGCTAACTGATGCAAATTCAAATTCAATACATAATAAGTCTCTTAGAAGGCATCATACAGCGTAAACTCAAAAACTTCAAAAATAGACAAGATTCAACTAAAATCAACATTCACCAAACTTAGGAGTCCAAATAGGATACTCATGTTTTCTTTTTCATTCACGGGGGCTCTTTGCTCTTTTTCCCGTTTTATTCTTTTTTTTAGATAGATGGATAGTGAGTGTGTTTTACGCTCCATCTCACGCCTGTGTTTATGGGGAGTGCATTTCACGCTTCTTCTCGACCCACCACAAGACTCAATTTATTCAACTCAATATCTTTTCTTTTTACAGAAGCTTATATACCCCACTTTTCCCCCCAAACTTAGGTTCTTGCCTAATTCTTCGTCTTCACTGTATATCCTTGTCATTCTCTTATTTAAACTAGCATTATCCTTTAGAGGTCTTTTATGTATCAATATGAACTAAATCTATATACATAGGTGTTATTACGTGCTAACCTTATTATACCAGTTTCAAACAAGCAAAAGATCCAATTCATAACAACAATGTACATCAAAGTTCTAATATTTGGTATTGTTCTTGTCTACATAATTCCAATCTCATCATTGGCCAAGAATAAACTTTTACTATCTAATAATTGGTTTCATGCAAATTATATTATTTTTTTTATGTATTAAACTAAAAAAACTAACTAACTAACATGATTTTTAAATCTTCACAAATTAACTAGGCAGAAACATAACCCCCTCCCCCAAAACTTAAAGCAAGTAATGTGCCCATTATGACAAAATAGAACAATTAAAAACATGAGGACTTCCCTGAAAGACGAGTCACTGCTCGTCGTCGTCCGAAGGAGGGTATGCTGGAAAGACAGGAGGAACAGACATGGCCACTGAATTGGCATTGGGATTGCAGCGAGAAAACACATCAGCAAGCGTGTTGAAAGCATTTGTATTATACTGATGCATCAAATCTTGACGTTGAGCCAACCACAAAAATTGATTCCTTGAACCACGAGGTGGTTGCTCTTCCCTTGGTGCAGCTGCAACTGGGGGTGAGGGTTGGTGCATCATAATATAACCTTCTCCTCTTAGACGAGATCTTGCCCCCTCCCATGCCTTGTACTTTTCAATTGTAGCATAGGTCGATTATAACCATTGGTTGTTGAATAGGTTCAAAAGGATGCCACTGCACCCCAGCTTTGCGGCACAAATCAGTAATGAGGAATCCATATAAAAGACCTCACGTAGTAGTTCCCTGTAGCAGTCGATCAATGGACTCCTGAATACAATCACCCACATCAACATTGCAGAACACAATGGAATTATTCACACGATAATGGTGGTGAACAATCCCATATAATAGTCGTGCCATTTCCTTAGTTACATCATTCTGGTGGCGTGTGGGCATTAAACGGGCACAAAGAAATGCATACCATTCTTTACCATACCGACTCAGTGCTGAGTGAGGAAAACATATCTTTTCATTCGTACCGGCTCAAGTCACCCATTTAGTTTTCGGTTTGCACAATCTTATAATCAACTCATCCAGATCAGGCAAACCATCTTCATATCATTCAGTATTTGGTGTTTCCAGCCCAAAATATTCGTTAATGGCATCGGCATGAAAAGACACCGGTTTACCTCAAACCATGACTACGTGATTGACATGCTTCATTGCGTTGGAATAAAACTCCTTCGCTATATTGATCACCGCTGGAAGTGTTTGCTCTACTAACTGAATCCAATTACGTTCGACAATCATCAATGCCATATAACCATCCAAGTTAGCATCCGGCTTCAGTCCTCGTTCTAGCACCATAGTCTTCTTGTCTGTGGATGATTTGAATCTTGCCTCAGCCCCCTTACTAACAAATTTCGTGTGATCATACTGAGCCCGAGCAGTGGAGGTGGAAGGACGTTGTCTCTTATGTGAAGACATGGTGATTTTGGTGAATTGTAGGCAAACGTTTTGGTTCAGGAATTGTGTCGAACAGTTGGTGGGCGCATAGGCTAACTCCGCCAAACTTGGCTTCTTTGAACTTTCTTTCTAATCAAGATATGAAATAAGCCAACCCAATCCTTGGGCCAATATTTCCCAAGGTTTTCCAACCAATTTTACTAATCAAGAGAGAAGAAAAATGAGAAAGTAAAAATTTGGGTTTACCTTCAATAAGAATTTGTGTTTCCCCCTTTGTAATGATGCCCCAATTTGTCAGAATTTGTGAAGAAACAAAATTTGACTTAGTGTGAGACTGTATTGCTTGTATGTAGAAGGAATGTGGCTACTTGCAGGAGTTGAATTCATATAGGAGATGAATATCAACGTGTATGAGAAGTTGTAGAGTTTGTGTGTGAATGGGAGAAGGAGTTGGGAAGGGGAAGGAGAAGTGGTTTAAAGGAGTTGTGGGAGTTATAGGAGTTATGGGGTAGTGGGAGAGTTTATGTTAGAAGAGAAGTGGTGAGTTTGATTGTAAAAAAGAGTTATTAAGTGGTTATGGCCGAGTATGATGCGTTTAGATCACATTTAGTGTATGGCGTTTCCGAGCGGCGCGCCCCGCGCCGTGTATAGGCCTGATATGGCGCGCCCTGCGCTGTAAGATCAGTAAGTTCTGATATGGTAACGGACCCTGCATCGTTTATATGCTTTAGGCGGCGATCCCCACGTTATGGGGACAATATTTTTTGATATGGTAGCGCGTCCCGTGCCCTGTGTATGCTTTAGGAGGCGCACCCCGCGCTATGGGGATAGTATTTTCTGATATGGTAGCGCACCCCGCGCCATGTGTATACTTTAGGCGGCGCGCCCCGCGCTAGATATAAACTTTTTGTGGCGCGGCTTGTGCCGCTTATGCAGTGTCTTGGTGACTCTCTTTTTCCTTCATTCCATGCAAGCATACTATAATGGAGTCATTATGCTTTGAAGAAGAAATATCTAAGCTATACTATAAGCTAAAATGTACTTAATAACTAAAATAGAAAAGGTTTAGAGCTTGGGTTGCCTCCCAAGTAACGCTAGTTTTAATGTCGTAAGCCCGACGGTGCCTCTTGTTTCATGGTGCATCGGCAAGTGTGATTGCGATGACATCCCAATTTGATTCGCCACCCTAATAATGCTTCAACCATTTACCGTTTACCTTGAACGTCTCTAATGGATTTCTACTGTATAGCTCAACGGCGCCATGTGAGAAAACCTTTTTTATAGTGAATGGACCCGACCACCTCAATTTTAGCTTTTTTGGGAACAACCGCAATCTTGAGTTGAACAATAGTACTGATTGCCCTGGTTCGAACGTTCTCTACATGATTTTTTGGTCGTGCCATTTCTTAACTTTTTCTTTGTACAACTTCGAGTTCTCACAGGCTTGAAGTCTGAATTCGTCGAGTTCGTTTAATTGAAGTAGCCTTTTTTCACCGGCTGCTGGTTGATCGAAATTGAGCTTCTGAATTGCCTAATATGCTTTATATTGTAACTCCACCGGTAAGTGACATGCTTTCTAGTAAACCAATTGATATGGTGACATCCCAATTGGCGTCTTGTAAGCTGTCCTGTAAGCCCATAATGCGTCGTCTAATTTGGGAGACCAGTCCTTTCTGCTCGGGTTTACTACCTTCTCTAATATTTTCTTCACCTCCCTGTTTGAAACTTCAGCTTGCCCACTTGTTTGGGGATGATATGTCATAGCCACCTTATGGTTGACCCCATATTTTACCAAAAGAGCTGTAAACGATCTGTTGCAGAAGTGACTACCCTCATCACTTATAATAGCTCTTGGCATGCCAAATCTTGTAAAACTATTCTTATGTAAGGACTTGAGAACCACCTTGGCATCATTTGTGGGTAGTGCTACGGCTTCAACCCATTTCGACGCATAATCAACCGCGAGCAAGATGTACTGATTATTGAATGATGACGGAAATGGCCCCATAAAATCTATGTTTCATACATCAAAAAGTTCAACTTCTAGTTTAGTTTGTAGTGGAATCTCATTCCTCTTCGATATGTTACCCACTCGTTGACATCTATCACAGCTTTTTACGAACTGGTGGGCATCCTTAAATACTATAGGCCAATAGAACCCTGCTTGAAACACTTTAGTCGTTGTTCTCTCACTTCCATAATGTCCCCCATATGCATATGCATGACACTCGTGCAATAAATTCTTCACCTCACTGTAGGGCACACATCTTCGAATCATCTTGTCGACACACTGTTTGAATAGGTATGGTTCATCCCACATGTAACATTTAACGTCATGCAGGAACTTCTTCTTTTGTTGACGTATAAGATCAGGGGGAAGGATGTTGCTCACCAGATAGTTAGCAAAATCTGCATACCATAGAAATTATGCATTGACTCCATACAGTTGTTCATCCAGAAACGACTCGTTGATTACACACTTATCCTCTTCATCTTTGCCCGAATTTTCCAGCCTCGATAAATGATCTACCACTTGATTTTCCGTCCCCTTTCTCTCTTTTATTTCCAAATCAAATTCTTGTAGAAGGAGGACCCGTCTGATAAGTCGCGGCTTAACATCCTTCTTCGAAATTAAATATCGAATTGTCGAGTGATCCGTATATACCACCACCTTTGTCCCAATAAAATATGCCCAAAATTTGTCAAAGGTGTATACTACTGCAAGTAACTCCTTTACTATAGTTGTGTAGTTCAATTGGGCATCCATAAGGGTTTTACTTGTATAATATATGGCGTGGAATGTCCTCTCTCGGAGTTGACCCAAAACAGCCCCTATCACATAGTCACTTGCATCACACATTAACTTAAAAGGCATATTCCAGCCCGGTGAGACAATAAATGGAGCTGTAGTCAATTTCTTCTTCAATAGCTCAAATGATAACTTACACTCCTCGTCAATTTTGAAAACTAAATCCTTCTCTAAGAGACTGTACAATGGTTTTGCAATCTTAGAGAAGTCTTTTATAAATCTCCTATAGAACCTGACATGTCCAAGAAAGCTACGAATTCCCTTAACTGAAGTTGGCAGTGGAAGATTTTCAATCGTTTCCAGCTTTGCTCTATCAACCTCTAATCCCTTCGTCGAAACCTTGTGCCCCAATATTATTCCTTCTTCAACCATGAAATGACACTTTTCCCAGTTAAGCACCAAATTAGTCTTTACGCAGTGCTTTAAAACCATGACTAAGTTTTCTAAACAGACATCAAAACTATCCCCAAAGACCAAAAAGTCATCCATGAAGACTTCCACATTTTTCTCCACCATGTTTGAGAAGATGGCCATCATACACCGTTGGAAGGTAGTGGGTGCATTACACAAGCCAAAAGACATTCTTCTGAATGCAAAGGTGTTGTATGGGCAGGTGAAAGTGGTCTTCTCTTGATCTTCAGGAGCGATGACTATCTGATTATATCTCGAATACCCATCCAGTAAGTAGTAAAATTCATGCCCCACCAATCTATCCAACATCTGATCGATAAAAGGTAGAAGAAAGTGGTCTTTGTGAGTTGCCTTATTCAGCTTTATGTAGTCCATGCAAAACCCTCCAATCGATCACTGTCCTCGTCGGAATTAGTTCATTGTCATCATTCTTTACTACGGTCATTCCGCCCTTTTTCGGCACATATTGAACGGGACTGACCCAAGCACTGTCTGAAATTGGGTAGATGATCCCCGCATCCAACCACTTCAGAATCTCTTTCTTCACCACTTATTTCATTATCGGATTGAGCCATCTATGTTGTTTCACTGTTGGCTTTGAATCCTCTTCCATTATAATTTTGTGCATGCAGAAGGATGAACTGATTCCCTTGATATCTATGATTTTTCATTCGATAGCCGATTTGTATTCTCTTAGCACTCTTAGCAACTTATTTTCATGCATTTCGTTAAGCGCAGAAGCAATAATAACAGGTAAAGTATTAGAATTTCCTAAATATGCATACCTGGGGTGTTTAGGAAGTGGCTTAAGCTCAAGTGTATGTGGTGTAAGACCCCAAATAATTAATAAATGAAATTTAATTTCCTTTAATTATTATTTTGAATAGTAAGGGTTGATTTGATTAATGAGGATAATTATGGGTAAAATATGCAAATATTTCAAAATATACAAGTGGATATAAAATATTCATTATTGTCGGGGAATATTCGTGGAATATTCGTACTGTCGGGGAATATTCGTACGACGGCGCAGCCATGTGTGGGCCCCATAACAGAAAGCGATTGGAGGAAGAAAACGACAAATATAAGTTGTTTAAAAATAACGGCGTAGTTGTTACCGTTTACACTGTTGGAATACCCGGCGGTTAAAATACAGTAATACGCGTTGTTGCACAGTAGCACACGGTATTGCACAGTATTTTGAATTATTGATCCTTACGTAAGAAGACACTACTCAATAATTTCTACAGGAGTTACTGTTCATTACTTTATTGATTCAATAATTGCTGCGTTGATATTTATATTATTATTGTTTCAATAATTGTCACTGCATAGTATTTTCCATTATCAGATCAATAATTCATATTATTTGAATAATATTATCAGATAACATTATTGACAATGTCTAGAAAGTTCTGTCAAGGAGAGGTTTGGTCATCTAATTGCGCGCCAGTAAGGAGAAATCCTTATTGGAAAGCCCCCTCTATCTTGGGAACGGCCTGGTTGTCAGTACTGTGATTCTGTAATATTATTTTTAATAATTAATTATTGATTATTATGATAAAGAAAATATTTATTTTATGTGGATATAAATGGAGAAAATTTTTAATGTGACAATTGTTGAAAATTAATATTTTATATTTTTCTGATAAAATAGTTCATTTAAATATATTATTTTAATAATATATTAACGATGATATTTTTACAATGAATGTGGGATATATGAGTGTATGAGGAGGTAGAGTATTTTTGTGGCATTAAATATTTAACACATGTTTTGTGTGTCGGTGGACATAATTTTTGACCGAAAATTGAGTATAGACTGTAAAATCGCCTGTTTGTGGATTTCGGTCAATTTCTATTTGGAATTTGGAAAAATTTTCTTCTGCAAAGTTGTAGAGAATGGAATTTCCCATGGAAAGTCGCGAGTTTCGAAATTTTTCTGATAAACGAGCTATTTTCTACGAATTATTGAAGTTTTAGAAAATAAAATGATTTTTATTAAATTATGGGTGGGACCCACTTTTATTTTAACATGAGGGCTGCTAAATGGGTTCAAAGGTGGCTGGCCTGAAGTGTTTTTCAAAGTTAGGCATGCGTAGGAAATTGGTAAAGAAATAATATATTTTATTAATTTAGTCTCCTTTGGCGTTCTAACATTTTCCTATAAATAGAGGGCTAAGTTAGAATTGAAAATCACACCAGAAACAAAATTTTCTCTCTTTCTCTCTCTATATTATCGAGTGTATTCTTGTGAGTATACTTTGAGTGTTGCTATACGGTGCGAGTTTCTATCAGCACTATACCGAAAATAAGTCAGAAGTACGGCTATTTTGAGGTAAGAGATGTTATTTTCTTCTTAAATGATATTATTTTCTTCAATATCATTATGCCGAAATATTGGTGAACGTTTTTATCAAATTTGGAACTTTTTGTGCCGGAGTTACTATTCACGTATACGGTACTATTCACGTATACGGCACTATTCACAGAAAAATTATTTTTTTTTCTTTTCGTCCAAAATATCTATTGTGAATACTAGCTTTGATTGTATCAATGTTTTGATCATTCTTGAATTTTACACCACTATGATTATTTTTGAGGTATTTTTGGACATGGATAAAACAAAGTACGAATCCTTAATCCTTAATCCTTGTCATTTTGTTTCACTGGATTCGCTTCTTTAAAAATATTTTTTATCATCTTCAGTCTTAAAGGATGTTATTATTGAATATCTTTGGCCTGTAGTGCAAAGATGAATGATTTCTGATGAATATCTTTGGCCCGTAGTGCAAAGATGAACAGGTGTTTAGATGAACATGACCAACAAATGAATATCCTTGGCCTGTAGTGCAAGGATGAATATATGATACAAGATGTGCATTGATTGATCTTACAGGGATAAAAATACTGTTGATGGACTGTTAAATTCATAGACATTAGTAGATTTCATCCTCTACGTAACTCTTCTATGAATTAATATTTTCCGCTGCGAATATTGATTTAAAACTTGTTGTCTATTGTATTCTATCAGATTTTTCCCTGTTGAAGACTAACGATAATTTGTTGTATATTATCTTAGTCATAATATTCTTTACTGAGCTAGTTGAGCTCACCCTTTTCCTTTTTGTTCCATTTTCTTCTCAGGAGACGAGAATATAGCAGGTACGAGTCGGGGTATGAATTGATGGTTCTTGAGAGAGTTGTTTAGTAGTCCTCACCATTTTTGTAAAATAATATATCAATAATTGTATTGAGGACATAGTTGGGTATGTATATTGTCTAGATGACAATGTTTGTATTCAAACTCACAGTTTATGGGTTGTAAAAGTTGTAGTTGTTTCTGTACCATGTATTTGGCGACTCAAAATGGGTTGGATGGAATGGACCTATTTTGGGGGCGTCACAGTTGGTATTAGAGCTTAGGGATATGATCTCTGGCGGAGATCGGGGAATAGAACTAGGAGGGGAGAGACAAGTAAATCCTTCGCTAGTGTGTTCTACCTAAGCTTATTTGTTAGTTGGTCAGTATATAGGGATATTATGTGATATATTGATTTCCTTAATTAACCCTTGTTTTATGACAGTATTTGAGAATGTCGACTGAGAATATTAACAATGGAAATGAGACCGTGGAGACGCCTGTACTCACCAACGAGGAGAACGTGCAACAGGCTGGCAATGTTCCTCCTGTGAACAACACCACTGATCAGACAATGAACGACGCAATGTTTAGAAGCTTTTTGCAGTTCATGCAAAATCAGACGAGGGAGACTCGTGTTCAAAATACAGGAGGAAATGATAACAATTCACGGGTTGTCACAGCCAAGCAGTTCAAAGAGCTGGGACCACCAGAATTTAAGGGAAAGCCAGACCCGATCATGGCGGAGACATGGGTCAAGCAAATTACCAAGATATTCGATGTCTTGGGATGCACGGAGGAACAGAAGGTTCCATTCGCCACCTTTATGTTCCGTGGCGAGGCAGACTACTGGTGGGAGTCTGTGAAACGTACCCATCCAGCCGCACTCAGCATGTCTTGGGAGACGTTTCAGAAACTATTTAATGACAAATATTTTCCTGAAAGTGTTCGTCATATGAAGGAAGTGGAGTTCATCAGATTAGAACAAAATAACATGACGGTGTCTCAGTACGAGGCAAAGTTTGCAGAGTTATCCAGGTTTGCACCTCATTTGGTGGAGAATGAGGAACAGTATGACGCGGATGTTTCTGAGAGGTTTGAAACCCGGCATACGACAATATCTCATCTCTCATAAATTTTCTCTCTATTCAGATGTTGTTAACAGGGCTCAATTGTTGGAGCGAGACAACGAGTACGGTCAACCGAGGTATCACAATCAGGATCATACTGAAGATAGCAGTCAGCAAAACAACAATAACCAGTGGAGAAAGAAAAAGACGGACAAAAATGGTAACCACTCTGGTGGTAATCATAGCTATGAAAATAGAAGAAGCGAGTCAGGAGGAGATTTTAAAAAGAGGAGATTTAACAACGACCATATGAAGACGACAGTTCCGGCAGCAACTGGTTCTAAAGGAGGAGAAAGACCACCGGTTATATGCTATAAGTGCGGGAAAGAGGGACATATCAGTCCAAACTGCCCACAACAGTTCAAGGTATGCTATAATTGTGGAAAGGAAGGACATATCGCTCGAGATTGTACGGTAGCGAAACCTAGTTCAGCGGGGACGGTGACTCAAAAGACTGTCCCAGAAAAGCCAAAGTCAATGGTTCCTGGAAGAGCGTTTGTTGTGACTGGTCAACATGCGAGGAACCCAAACGAGGTGATCACGGGTAAGCTATTTATAAATTCTTGTGAAGTTTATACCTTACTTGATACCGGTGCTACCCATTCATTTATCTCTCCTGCTTGCGCTCAACGTTTAAACTTGACTCCGGAGAAATTAGACTTTGACTTATCTGTGGAAACTCCGTTAGGAGAAACTTTCATCACATCCACTGTTTATAAATCTTGTTTCATTCAAGTTGGCACCATCACCTTACCTGTTGACCTGATCTCTTTAAAGATACTTGCTTTTGATGTGATTTTAGGGATTGATTGGTTAACTACTCATCATGCCAAAATTGATTGTTTTCGTAAGGTTGTTAGTTTTCATATTCCTAATCAACCTGTTGTTCGAATTCAGGCAACTAAACCATTAAAATCAATCACTGTCATATCTAATCATAAAGCTATTCGTTTATTGAAAAACGGATGTCAAGCTTTCTTAGCCCATGTTATGGATTTGAATAAAGACACGTCAAAATTGAATAATATTCCTGTTGTTATTGACTTTCCTGACGTATTTCCTGAAGAACTTCCCGGTCTACCTCCAGAACGTGAAGTTGAATTCTTTATTGATCTTGAACCTGGTACAAAGCCCATTTCTAAAACCCCATATCGAATGGCTCCTATTGAACTTCAGGAGTTAAAAGTCCAACTACAGGAGTTATTGGACATCGGTTTCATTCGTCCTAGTACATCTCCTTGGGGTGCTCCTGTTTTATTCGTAAAGAAGAAAGACGGGAGTATGCGACTTTGTATTGATTATCGGGAATTGAACCATGTCACCATCAAGAATAGGTATCCTCTACCTCGTATTGATGACTTGTTTGACCAGTTACAAGGAGCACAATTCTTTTCAAAAATCGATCTTCGTTCTGGATATCATCAGCTGAAAATTAGAACTGAGGATATTCCAAAGACTGCCTTCAGAACTCGGTATGGGCATTATGAATTCTTAGTCATGTCTTTTGGATTGACTAATGCTCCTGCTACTTTCATGGATATGATGAACCGAGTATTCAAGGATTATTTGGATCAATTCGTTGTTGTCTTTATTGATGACATCCTCATATATTCCAAAAGCCGTGAAGATCATGAGCACCATTTGAAGCTGGTACTCCAAAGGCTTCGTGAAAACAAGTTATATGCTAAGTTGAAGAAATGCGAGTTCTGGCTTGAGGAAGTAGCATTCCTTGGGCACGTGGTGTCAAAAAATGGAGTATCTGTTGACCCGACGAAGATTGAAGCAATACAAAGTTGGGAGCAACCGAAGTCGGTCACTGAAGTACGTAGCTTTTTGGGCTTAGCTGGTTATTATCGGAGATTCGTGGAAGGGTTTTCTCGAATTGCTACTCCATTAACTCAGCTAACTCGTAAGGATACAAAATTCGTATGGAGCGAGGAATGCGAGAAGAGTTTCCAAGAGCTTAAGAGGAGACTTATTTCGGCACCTGTTCTAACAATACCATCTGGTTCGGATGGATTTGTTATCTACAGCGATGCTTCGGGCAAAGGGTTAGGATGTGTTCTCATGCAACGTGGGAAAGTCATAGCCTATGCCTTGCGACAACTTAAAGAGTATGAGAGGAATTATCCTACTCATGATCTAGAGTTGGCAGCAGTCGTTTTCGCGCTAAAGATCTGGAGGCACTATCTATACGGGGAGAAAGTGGAGATATATTCAGATCATAAAAGCCTCAAATATTTCTTCACTCAAAAAGAACTCAACATGCGGCAACGACGTTGGCTTGAGTTGTTGAAAGATTACGACCACACTATTCAATACCATCCTGGAAAAGCGAACGTGGTAGCTGACGCATTGAGTAGAAGATCATATACAGTAATGAGTGCAATGATGTCAAGTATACGCATATAGCCAACTTTAATAGAAAAAGTTAAGGTTGCTCAAGCCACCGATCCGGAGCTGATGCATATGAAGACGAAAGTACAAGAAGGTGCCATTCCAGAAGCGAGAATTGATGAAGAAGGAATACTTCAAGTCCACTCCAGACTTTGTGTTCCTAACGATCCTGATTTGAAGTACAAGATCATGATGGAGGCACACAATACACCGTTTGCAATTCATCCTGGAAGTACCAAAATGTATCGTGACCTTCGACATACATTTTGGTGGAACAATATGAAGAGAGAGATTGCAAAGTTTATTTCAACGTGTTTAACTTGTCAACGTGTAAAGGCGGAGCATCAAGTGCCAAAGGGTCCATTGCAACCACTTGAGATTCCGAAATGGAAGTGGGAACACATTACTATGGATTTCGTTACGGGTCTTCCTACGGTTTCTCAAGGCATCAATGCTATTTGGGTTATTGTTGATAGATTAACCAAGTCTGCTCATTTCTTGCCGATACGGGAGACTTATTCCTTTGAACGTCTTGCTCAAATGTACGTAAATGAGATTGTAAGATTGCATGGCATGCCAGTATCCATAGTTTCGGATCGTGACCCAAGATTTACTTCAAGATTTTGGGTTAGCTTGCAAAAAGCTATGGGTACGGAGTTACGATTCAGTTCGGCATACCATCCTCAAACGGACGGACAATCAGAGAGGACTATTCAAACTCTTGAAGATTTATTAAGACTCTGTGTCCTAGACTTCAAGGGCAGTTGGGATAAATATTTACCATTGGTGGAATTCTCCTACAACAACAGTTATCAGGCAAGCATTGGTGTGGCCCCATTTGAAGCATTGTATGGACGAAAGTGTCGCTCTCCAGTATGTTGGGACGAGGTGGGTGAAGCAACATTGTTGGGACCCGAGTTAGTATGTATGACTACGGAGAAGATCCAAACGATTCGACAACGTATACAAACGGTACAAGATCGACAAAAGAGTTATGCGGATCTTCATCGAAAGGACGTAGAATTTAGTGTTGGGGATCATGTATTGTTGCGTGTTGCCCCATGGAAGGGAGTTACAAGATTCGGGAAGAGAGGAAAGCTTAATCCACGATTTATTGGTCCATTTCAAATTCTTGATCGAGTAGGTAATGTAGCCTATAGACTCGCGTTACCTCCAAGTATGTCTCGTGTTCATAATGTTTTTCATATATCTGTGCTTCGTAAATATGTGAAAGACCCGAACCACGTCATTGAGTTAGAACCGGACGAGATAGCCGAAGATTTAACGTATGAGGAGGTACCTGTCAAGATCTTGGATAGGAAGGAGCATGTCCTACGCACGAAGATAATACCACAAGTAAAAGTTTTGTGGAGGAATCATGCTATAGAGGAAATGACCTGGGAGTTGGAAACGGAAATGAAAGCGAGGTATCCTCACCTTTTCGAAACACCAGGTACGTATGTCAATTTCGAGGATGAAATTTCATAAGGAGGGGAGGTTGTAAGACCCCAAATAATTAATAAATGAAATTTAATTTCCTTTAATTATTATTTTGAATAGTAAGGGTTGATTTGATTAATGAGGATAATTATGGGTAAAATTGTTAGGTTTGTAACATTCAAGATCGCAATCAAATTGCACAAAATTAACGGAAGCGTGTAAAATCAGAGTTTTAAAATTTTACAAACCATATACCTGGATCACCCTTTATGCACAATTATTAATTAAACGAAAAGATATGAATAAGAATCATACCCTTGAAGATCCGAGCTTCCTCAGGTACAAGTTCACCTCCAATCCTTTTCGCGTTCAACTTGAATCCACCGGGTTTGGTTCCTTCCTTTGATCAACGTTAGCCACCCAAGTGTTTGGCCTCTAGAGGTGATCCACCAAGGAAGAAGAAGAATTCAAGAAGATGGGTATTTGGCTCAAACCCTAGTTTTCTATCTCTATAGAAAAAGGGGGCGTACTCTCCAACAATTGGAATCACGTATGTTGTCAAAGTCAACAACCTCTACCCATAATAAGACTCCTCTTATTTATAGATGTGGGCAACCCTCCTTAACAATTAAGAAATTGGGTTTTATTTAATTAATTAAATTCTTTTAATTAATTAGGTTCCCCTAATCTTATTAGGGATAATTAATTAAACTATTTTAATTAATTTAACCTCCTAATCTTATTAGGAATAAATGAGAGTACTTATATTAAATTAATTCCTAAACTCTTTTAGAAATTAAAATAATAATAATTGTAATAATATTAATAAGACTCCTCTTATTAATTTATATTTAATATTTCTAAAATATTAAATAATAAATATTAAGCTATTTAATTTATTCTATCACCATAGATTAAATTAAATATACTTAACATATTATTACGATTATGCCATTAACTTCTTAAATAATTATTCTTCCTTTTATGGTGTGACCCTTTAGGTTCTCCATATTAAACCGGTTGTGAATAAATCAATTAGAACAATTCTAATCTTATTTAAATAAATAAATTAAACTAATAATTTATTTAAATAAATAATATTTATTCTACAATAGGGATAAGCCTCCCTAGCGATCATCGACTTTCCAGATAATATAGATTTCAACATTAATCATAAAAGAACCTTTGAGTAAATAGTTACCGTACAATTCAATCCTTCCACCATACAATGTCCCAATTAAATATAAGACATGGAATTTCTGTCAAGTCTTATTTTATTTAATTATATGTATTTCGACTCTTAAATGCACAACTCCAAATAATGCAAATTAGAAACTCCTTTCTAATTTCATTCTGCCTTGGCCAAGGACTACTGAGTTGTCATTTATCGAATCACATAGGACATTTCTCTTCTTTTACTAGAAGTGGTAGATTCTTTATTGATCATACATTATCTCCATGTATAACTTATTATACCCAAGCATACCCTTTGATATACCCTAAGGGTCTTAAGGAATAAGTCAAAGTATAACTCATCATACACAAGATACTATGATGATCTCAAGTTCAAGGATCACTTGTACTACTATCACTACAGGAATTCCTATTGACATGCGAGTAAAACTCCATTAGGTATTCCTTAGCGAGTCACGTTCAGTGAACTTATTCTCTAATAAGCACCTACATACTTGCTTTAGTGTCTCCACACAAATGATCATGAGATCAATCATCCTCATCCAATGAGCAAGCAACGTATATACCAATCTATCCGGATTCACTAATCCCCAATTTAGTAATCCAACGATTGAGAACTATTTTAGTTTTAAGCTTTCTAAGAATTTAGATCTCATTAGAATGATCATCATCATTATTCTAAAAGCATTGCTTAAAACTATGGGTTTATCACATATTATAAAACAGCATCATGTAGATAATTAAAAGCCTTTAATAAATTAATACTTTTTATTAATAAATGAATAAGATTGTTACAAAGTATATGCTTTATCATCAAACATGATTGGCTTATGTGCATACTACTTTCAAAAATATGCAAATATTTCAAAATATACAAGTGGTTATAAAATATTCATTGTTGTCGGGGAATATTCGTGGAATATTCGTACTGTCGGGGAATATTCGTACGACGGCACAGCAATGTGTGGGCCCCATAACAGAAAGCGATTGGAGGAAGAAAACGACAAATATAAGTTGTTTAAAAATAACGGCGTAGTTGTTACCGTTTACACTGTTGGAATACCCGGCAGTTAAAATACAGTAATACGCGTTGTTGCACAGTAGCACACGGTATTGCACAGTATTTTGAATTATTGATCCTTACGTAAGAAGACACTACTCAATAATTTCTACGGAGTTACTGTTCATTACTTTATTGATTCAATAATTGCTGCGTTGATATTTATATTATTATTGTTTCAATAATTGTCACTGCATAGTATTTTCCATTATCAGATCAATAATTCATATTATTTGAATAATATTATCAGATAACATTATTGACAATGTCTAGAAAATTCTGTCAAGGAGAGGTTTGGTCATCTAATTGCGCGCCAGTAAGGAGAAATCCTTATTGGAAAGCCCCCTCTATCCTGGGAACGGCCTGGTTGTCAGTACTGTGATTCTGTAATATTATTTTTAATAATTAATTATTGATTATTATGATAAAGAAAATATTTATTTTATGTGGATATAGATGGAGAAAATTTTTAATGTGACAATTGTTGAAAATTAATATTTTATCTTTTTCTGATAAAATAGTTCATTTAAATATATTATTTTAATAATATATTAACGATGATATTTTTACAATGAATGTGGGATATATGAGTGTATGAGGAGGTAGAGTATTTTTGTGGCATTAAATATTTAACACATGTTTTGTGTGTCGGTGGACATAATTTTTGACCGAAAATTGAGTATAGACTGTAAAATCGCCTGTTTGTGGATTTCGGTCAATTTCTATTTGGAATTTGGAAAAATTTTCTTCTGCAAAGTTGTAGAGAATGGAATTTCCCATGGAAAGTCGCGAGTTTCGAATTTTTCTGATAAACGAGCTATTTTCTACGAATTATTGAAGTTTTAGAAAATAAAATGATTTTTATTAAATTATGGGTGGGACCCACTTTTATTTTAACATGAGGGCTGCTAAATGGGTTCAAAGGTGGCTGGCCTGAAGTGTTTTTCAAAGTTAGGCATGCGTAGGAAATTGGTAAAGAAATAATATATTTTATTAATTTAGTCTCATTTGGCGTTCTAACATTTTCCTATAAATAGAGGGCTAAGTTAGAATTGAAAATCACACCAGAAACAAAGTTTTCTCTCTTTCTCTCTCTATATTATCGAGTGTATTCTTGTGAGTATACTTTGAGTGTTGCTATACGGTGCGAGTTTCTGTCAGCACTATACCGAAAATAAGTCAGAAGTACGGCTATTTTGAGGTAAGAGATGTTATTTTCTTCTTAAATGATATTATTTTCTTCAATATCATTATGCCGAAATATTGGTGAACGTTTTTATCAAATTTGGAACTTTTTGTGCCGGAGTTACTATTCACGTATACGGTACTATTCACGTATACGGCACTATTCACAGAAAAATTATTTTTTTTTCTTTTCGTCCAAAATATCTATTGTGAATACTAGCTTTGATTGTATCAATGTTTTGATCATTCTTGAATTTTACACCACTATGATTATTTTTGAGGTATTTTTGGACATGGATAAAACAAAGTACGAATCCTTAATCCTTAATCCTTGTCATTTTGTTTCACTGGATTCGCTTCTTTAAAAATATTTTTTATCATCTTCAGTCTTAAAGGATGTTATTATTGAATATCTTTGGCCTGTAGTGCAAAGATGAATGATTTCTGATGAATATCTTTGGCCCGTAGTGCAAAGATGAACAGGTGTTTAGATGAACATGACCAACAAATGAATATCCTTGGCCTGTAGTGCAAGGATGAATATATGATACAAGATGTGCATTGATTGATGTTACAGGGATAAAAATACTGTTGATGGACTGTTAAATTCATAGACATTAGTAGATTTCATCCTCTACGTAACTCTTCTATGAATTAATATTTTCCGCTGCGAATATTGATTTAAAACTTGTTGTCTATTGTATTCTATCAGATTTTTCCCTGTTGAAGACTAACGATAATTTGTTGTATATTATCTTAGTCATAATATTCTTTACTGAGCTAGTTGAGCTCACCCTTTTCCTTTTTGTTCCATTTTCTTCTCAGGAGACGAGAATATAGCAGGTACGAGTCGGGGTATGAATTGATGGTTCTTGAGAGAGTTGTTTAGTAGTCCTCACCATTTTTGTAAAATAATATATCAATAATTGTATTGAGGACATAGTTGGGTATGTATATTGTCTAGATGACAATGTTTGTATTCAAACTCACAGTTTATGGGTTGTAAAAGTTGTAGTTGTTTCTGTACCATGTATTTGGCGACTCAAAATGGGTTGGATGGAATGGACCTATTTTGGGGGCGTCACATGTGGATCCTCCAATGAAGGTTTCATCCTTGTCGTGGCTTTCTCTTCCATATGTAGTGGCTCAAATGGTTCTTTGAATCTACTGACTCGTGGCAAGGAATCTAGAATATGCAAATAATCTACGAACTCTAGATCATCTAAATCTTCATCCCCCAGTAGTGTGGTTTCCAATGGATCATTAGCCAAACTTTTAACCATGTCTTCGTCAATTATCTGATCGATGACATCCATCCTGAAACACTCCTTTTCATCCGTAGGGAACTTCATGGCTTTGAATACGTTGAACTTTACTTTCTGATCTTGGACCCTCATAGTTAGTTCACCTTTTTGCACATCGATAAGCGTCCTACCCGTAGCCAAGAACGGTCTCTCTAGGATGATTGGGATGTTTTTATCTTCCTCAAACTCCAGAATTATGAAGTCCGCGGGGAATATAAATTTGTCTACTTTGACTAAAATATCCTCCATAATGCCTCTTGGGTATGTGACTGATCTATCCGCCAACTGTAGAGATATATTGGTTAGTTTCGGAGCTGGTAAACCTAATTCGGTGTATACTGATAACGGCATGAGGTTCACTGTAACACCCCAGTCCTACATCGAAAGATAAGGGAAAAATTTATCTCCATATAAGGAAATAAGTTACTACCAATAATATCTTCAAATCATGACCTTTTGGGAGCTTGTGGTGGGCTAAGATGACCCAAGAAGATACTATTGGGCCAGTAGTTTGAGGCCTTATTTTGATGGATTTGATTTGATTCGGACTTGAGATTTGACCCGAGATTTGTTTCGGACTCAGGATTTGACCCGGGTTGTTTCATATGGTATCAGAACCGACTCTCGAAAGCTCGGGTCGGGTCATCCGATCGGGTTGTCAGAGGTGCGGACACGAAGGCTGGTGGTATTATCCCACAATAGAGAGATGAAGGTCTGGAGGTGGGGACACGAAGCCAGCCGGTATTATCCCATAATGGCTAGAGAGACAAAGATCTTTGGACTGTGTGTGTGATCGGATTCTGACGGGGACGTCAGAAATTTAAGTGGGAGAGTTTGTAACACCCCAGTCCTACATCGAAAGATAAGGGAAAAATTTGTCTCCATATAAGGAAATAAGTTACTACCAATAGTACCTTCAAGTAATGAAATTTTGGGAGCCTGTGGTGGGCTAAGATGACCCAAGAAGATATTATTGGGCCAGTACTTTGAGGCCTTATTTTGATGGATTTGATTTGATTCGGACTTGAGATTTGACCCGAGATTTGTTACGGACTCGAGATTTGACCCGGGTTGTTTCAGTCACACTTGCCCCCAAATCACGTAGACACTTGTTGAACTTCGTATTCCCAATTGTGCATGGTATAGTAAAACTCCCCGAATCTTTCAACTTTGGTGGTAACTTTCTTTGTAGAACTGCACTGCACTCCTCTATTAAGGCCACTGTTTCAAAATCCTCCAACTTCTTTTTCCTAGACAGAATACCCTTCATAAATTTGGCATAACTAGGCATCTGCTCGAAGGCTTCTGTAAAAGGGATGTTTATATGAAGTTTCTTAAAAACTTCAAAAAATTTAGCGAATTACTTGTCTAATTTCTATTTTTGGATTCTCTGCTGAAACAATGGTGGAGGATACACAACTGACTTGTCATCTGACTTTGTCTGTTCAACTTGCTTTTCTTCTCCCTGTTTCTTTTCAACCACTTTGTTTTCATCAACTTTGTAATCTTTTGTAACTGAATTTTTTGCAATTTCCTCATCTAAATGTTTTTCGCTTCTCAAAGTGATTACTTGACACTGTTCGTGATTTCCCTTCAGATTCTTTTCTGTGTCACTTGGCAGAGTTCCTTGTAGCCTATTATTCAATGCAAGAGCAATTTGTCCTATCTAATTTTCTAAGTTCTTGATGGCTAGTGCTTGTGATTTCATAATCGCATCGTTGTTCGTTATATACTTTGACAAGAACTCTTCTAAATTTGTTTTCCTATCTTGATGCTGAGCTGTTTGTTGATGCTAATTATGAAACCCAGGGGGATAAGATTGTCGTAGAGCCTGCTAATTTTGATTGTTGCTCCATGACAAATTGGGATGGTTTCTATTCCCCTAGTTGTAGGCATTATGATACATATTATGTGGCTGAATCCTATTGTAGCTGGCCACAAACTGAACCGATGATGGGTCGATAGCGCACTGCTCCGTAGGATGTTTTCCAGCACATAACTCGTAAACATAAGCCACCTGTTGTGGTTTTACACCCTTCATAGTGTCCAATTTCTTTGATAATGTAGCAATCTGTGTTGCCAACGCGGTTACCGCATCTACCTCTAAAACTCTCGCTACCTTAGGCTGTGTCATCCTCGATGTAGGCCACTAGTAGTTATTAGCTGCCATAGTTTCAACTAACTCATATGCTTCCTCGTATCTCTTAGCCATAAATGCTCCACCCGAAGCTACATCGATACTCGTCCTGAGATTTCCATTTAACTCGTTGTATAATGTGTTCATCTGCAGCCACTTGGATAATCTGTGATGTGGGCATTTCCTAATCAATTCCTTGTATCTCTCCCATGCCTCATATAATGATTCCCCATGCTGTTGTTCAAACATATTAATCTCGTTACTCATTTTTACAGTCTTTGCTGGTGGGAAAAAATTTTCTAAGAATTTTGAGCGAGGTCTTCCCATGTAGTTATTGATCCCGATGGTAGTACGTGTAACCAATTCTCCGCCTTGTCCCACAGAGTGAATGGGAACAAGCGAAGCCTGACTGCTTCATCCTACACCCCATTATACCTTAAGGTGTCACATATCTCCAAAAAGTTGATCAAGTGTTCATTCGGATCATCATTTGTAAGTCCCCCAAACTGAACTAAGTTTTGGATCCTCTGAATCGTCCCAGGCTTGATTTCAAACGTATTTGCAGCAATCGCTGGCCTGGTGATACTCGTTTGAAGCTCAGTCACCTTAGGTGTAACAAAATCTCTCAACGCTTTCTGGTCTTCGACATCCATTACTTCTTCTTTTTCAGAATTCTCAAAGTCTTCCCTAGTGTCCTTGATCCACTTACTTAACCTTTGAAATCGTTTTTCGATGTTGTTCTCCAAAGGAAGCAAACCTAGGTTTTTGGAATGAGTTTGCATAAACCGACTTTAAGAACCTGAAAAAGAAATAACGAAGAAAAAATGTTTAAGTAAAACTAGACTAATTAAACTGATATTGCAAAATTATTAAAATCTATACTATTCCCCGGCAACGGCGCCAAAAACTTATTGGGTAAAATCTAGTTATGCACAACACGCAAGTATACGTGGTCAACAAGTAATAAAGTGATAAGTTGAGTATCGTTCCCATAGAGATTAGCAAGAAATTAACCCACAAAATTACCAATTTTCTATTAATCCAAATTTTATTAAACTAACCAATTTAAGAATTATAACTAAAAATATTAAGATTACAAAACAATCAACAATTCTTAAAAACTGAATTTTCAAACAAATATTAGAGAATTAGGCTTACAACTTCACTCTAAGCATCACTCTGATTATTACACACTATTCCAGTTTAATTCACTATCCCAATTTAATAATCAAAAACACTCAAGTAGAACTAGCCACCTCTCGATGCACTAATATCGTATTAACTCAAATCCACAAATTAGATAGAATCAAGTTAAACACCTTAATTAACTAACTCACTATATTTCTATGTGAATTACAATCAAAGAAGGTTTAAGTTCAAGTTCTCTATCTGATTACATGCGATGTTAAGCATATCTCTACACTAACATAAATCAAGATTCCATTCAATCACAGAATTCAAGAACATATGCTATATTGACTAAATCTAGACTCGTATTTCATCTCTCGAGTTCATACAAGTCCACATAAAATTGGTGATCAAGCAATTTATAGGTTCAAACACAAATCAATATAGATAAACTGAAAGATAACTTATTAAACTGAAAATCAAAGTTACATAATCATCGTTTAACCCAAAGATCCATTATAAGCCTAATAAAGAATTTAGTTCATAATTAATGAATTAAATACTGAATAAATAAAAGAAATCATCATCCTGATTACACAAATTGAAATTAAAGAAGAATTGCAATACACCACCCTTCTCGCCCTTTAAATCTGCAATCTTTGTGAAATCACTTCCTTTATTTGTTCCTCCAAACTCTTGATTTTCAATTCTAGCTCCCTAGTGTCTGCTTAAGTCTCCAACACTTGGCATAAGTTAATTCACTTCAGCTCCATCACCACCAATTCTAATCCATCTCAAACTCATCACATAGGAATTCTAATAGAAATCAAACTCCTAGTCAAACCCAACAAGTCTTTAGACATAGAATCCCAATTAACATGAAATAACCTCCTTGTCAACTCCTAGTATAAACATATTACAAAAAGAAGTTATATCTCCCAACACGACTCAACTTCCAGCAGACAAAATAAAAGCACAGTTGGACCTGTCCGACCGGCGCTCCCCGCGCCGGGTTTAACACTATGATAGCGCGACATGCGCCGCTTGATCAGTCACTTTTCCACGATATGCAGAATGTTTAGATTTTCTCTAATTTTCTTCCAATGCTAGCATTTTGATGTGCTCACTTAATATCCTAAAACAAGAACAAAATCCCATCAAAAGCAACATGAAACATTCAAAAACTAACAATATAACAAGCTAAATAAATATAAATCGAAGGTTAAAAACCTACTCATCAGGGGGTGGAAGAGCTTGAAGAAGGGAGGCCATGGCCTTGTGCCATGGTTGTTCAATAAGTTTGAAAGTGCTTCAATCGTGAGCTTTATCTAGAAACCAAAAGGGAAGCCATTCCTTTTCTTTCTTCTTCCTCTAGCGGCTAGAACTCATGCTTGGAGATCCAGTGCACAAACACGTGTAACACCAATGGAGGCAAGGAATTGAATTAAGTTTTTAACTTTTCTTTGATACTTGTATTATCCATGGGTGATTACCTAATATTTGGAATAGTTTGATTTATTTGTTATGAATTAAACTTCTAATTTGCTTTCCTTTTGATTGGTGTCATATGAATTGGTTATTTATATTTCTTGCTTAATGTTTAATTGCTAAGGAATTGGTAATTGATTTGGTAATCTATTTGAAATTGGAAAATAGATTGTGAATTTAGACCAAAAATATAAGGGCATGTGATTATGTTATGCATAATTTGTGTATTGTCAATTCATAGTGGCCGCCATGATCATAAGGAGAGTTAAGAGATTTGAACAAAGTGTTGCACACCAAGTGTTTGACAAAATGATTGTGTATGGATATCATGTTCTTAACTCTTTATTTATCTATCTATGTTTTATATTTTTGTTATTTAGATTAATTGTAATCATAATTTATCATTTTAATCAATTGTTTAAATAAAATTGAGGCGATATAAAGTCGATACTTGGTAACTATTAGTGATAATTCCTCGTGGGTTCAACACTCAACTTATCATTATATTACTTGTTGACCGCATATACTTATGCGTGTTTATCGGTTGCGAAATCGACCAACATGTATCTCTGAAAAACAACAAAATTATGTATCGCAAAGCAAGCGATAACTAAATCTCTTTACAACTGTGAAAGAGTAAGGAGTCATTTGCTTTAAGACTGGAAATCATACTTTCATAACCCCGAAAGTGTGCTCCATAATGTGAGTTAACTTTTCTTTTATAGTCAAGGCACGTTGACGCAAAAAATCTACTAACCAACATGTTGTATTATGAAATGGAGATAAAAAATCATCTAATATTTATATATGCACCATCACATAGATAATATTTATCTATAATTATGTAAAAAAATAGTAGTTACTAACATAAACTTTTAAGTTCATGAACAACATTAGGTGGTGAACACTTTGTTGCTTGTTTTATTTATTTTTTAGGATCTATACTCATAAAATAATCATACATAATTTTGTATGCCGCTTGTGTATCCATTTTTTTTTGTCACACAAAGCACTACTAATGGAAGAAATGTCCACACGTTGGGATGTTTGAAAATGAAAAATGAAGACACAAATTCCACTATGCCACTGCAAGTATGTTTACAAGTACACTAAAGTTTCTCATTTCTCAAGATGGAATGTAAATCGTAGTGTTTACACCCTCCAATAACATGCAATATAAGAAGGGGAAAATGTATATACACAGATGTAGGATTGGTAAAATATGGTTATAGATTTGTTTTGATTTTCAAAATATGGTTATGGTTTCATTTAAAAACTAAAATCATATTAATCATTTTTAATATGGGTTATGTGGGTTAAAACCATATAGTTATGTTTCAAATATAAGTCGACCTATATTTTAAATTTCAAACATACCATTATTATGATATAATTAAATAAATTATTATTAGATATATCATTTATACATAATCACTAAATATTATTTTTTTTGGGAGGAAGGGAAGGTGGGGTGGTGGGGGTAAGGGGTGTATACATAATCACATAATATTAATTTTTTTAGGTTGGGTTGGGTAGGGTGGGTGAGGGGGGGGGGTAAGGGGTGTATACATAATCACATAATATTATTATTTTTTATGGGGGTGGGTGGGTGGGTAGGGGTAAGGGGTGTATACATAATCACATAATATTTTTGTTTGGTGGGATGAGGGTGAGGGGGGTAGGGTGGAGTGGGTGGTTTAGCTTATTGAATATGTAAATATGGGTGGAAAGAACTTTTGATTTGGATTTGAAATAAAATAGGAACAATTACATATTATAATACATTTATGAAAGTAATTACAAAAATCATACACTAATAAAATAATTACAAAAATATGACATTTCATCATATATATTTACAATACTAATACAATTAAGATTCCTTAATTTAAGGGATAAATATTAATTGGCTGACATGACAAAAAGTTTTTTTTTTGAATCGCGTGATAACCGCCTATCATTTGTACAGGACTATGCAGTTACCAAACCCTTTTACACATGCTGAAACCCTTGTTCTCTCCTCTGTCGCGACTAAACGTAATCGGAGTTAAAAACTATTGTTTTCGGTGATTGTTGTTCATCTCTATCATATTTGTTTAGTTGTTCGTCATTGTCGTTGTTACTCGTTACTCGTCTGGTTCATTGTCGTTGTCGTTGTTACTCGTCTGTTTCATTGTCGTTGTTACTCGTTATTCTTCTCCATTGATCGACTCTGGGTTTATTATTTCTTCAAGTGAGTATTTTCTTATTAAGTTTAATGTATTATATATTAAAGTAATTTACTAACAGAATGGAGTATTCATTGTTTTGGTTTGTGTTGTTTTTATGTTTTGTATAGAATGGTTGATACAAGGAATGATACAAGTAAGAAGGATGGAAAGAGGAAAAGGATCGTGGAGGGTGATTCTGTTAAGAAATTGAAGAAGATTGTTGTGGAGAGCAAGGGGAAGGGGAAGGGGAAGGGAAAGGGGAAGGGAAAGGGGAAGGGGAAGGATGTAGGTAATAAATCAAGTAAGAATGATAGTATTTTGGTGATACATAGTGATATCAAACATTCCGTAGTGCAATTAGATTCTGATTTTGATGTCCCTGTTAAGAATGAAGCTCAAGTGCTTATCCAGAAGATAATTCCAACTCAACGAATTTTAAAGGTGTGTTAATTTAAATATTGTTATTGTTTACTGTATAATGCCTAATTGGTTACTGCATAATATTAATGATTAATACTTGGTAACCACAAGATTGGTAACCAATGCATTAGACAATAACCATCATGTTGCATGAAGGTAACCAAAACTGACTTGGGTACTGTCTTATGAGTGTCTTGGTTACTGTCTAATGTTGTCTTGGTTACTGCTTATGAGTATCTTGGTTACTGTCTAATGATGTCTTGGTTACTGTCTTATGATGTATTGGTTACTGTATAATGATGTCTTGGTTACTGTCTTATGGGTGTCTTGATTACTGTCTTATGATGTCTTGGTTACTGTCTTATGATGTCTTGGTTACTGTCTTATGATTTTTTGGTTACTGTCTTATGCTTTCTTGGTTACTGTCTAATGATGTATTGGTTACTGTCTTATGATGTCTTTATTAATGTCTAATGACGTTTTGGTTACTGTCTAACCAATATATTGTCTAAAGCTGTATTGGTTATTGTGAAACATTGTATTGGTTACTGTATAATGCTGAATGGGTTACTGACTAATGCTGTTTTGGTTACTGCATAATATTTCTGACTAATGATTGGTAAGCACATGGTTGGTAACCAATGTATTAGACAGTAACCAGCATGTTGCATGAAGGTAACATGTTGTTTACTATATAATGCTGTATTGGTTACTGTCTAATGATTTATTTGTTGCTGTCTAACTATTATATTGTGTAATGCTGTCTTGGTTACTGTATTATGTGTGTCTTGTTTACTTTATTATGTGTGTCTTGTTTACTATCTAATGATGTATTGTTTACTGTCTAATGATGTTTTGGTTGTTGTCTAACCAATATATTGTCTAAAGATGTATTGGTTACTGTGCAACATTGTATTGGTTACTGTATAATGCTTAATGGGTTACTGACTAATGATATTTTGGTTACTGCATAATATTTCTGACTAATAATTGGTAAGCACATGGTTGGTAACCAATGTATTAGACAGTAACCAACATGTTACATGAAGATAACCAAGACAACATTAATAAGTAACCAGTTTACATTGGTTACCTTTTTGCATCATGTTGTTTACTGTATAATGCTATCTTGGTTACTCTCTAATGATTTATTGGTTGCTGTCTAACTATTATATTGTGTAATGCTGTCTTGGTTACTGTCTAATGCTGGATTGGTTATTGATTAACGATGTTTTGTTTAATGACTATAGCTATATTGGTTAATTGTCTATGTTGTTTTGGTTACTATCATATGATTGGTTGGTTAACTTTGTAAATATGATTTTGTTTACTTGCAGTTATGGGATCTTTATTACGAGGAATGGAACAAAAAATTCAACGGAAAAGTGATATATTGGTGCGACATGGAAGTCCCCAGTATAATTGCAAAAAAAAATTGAATAAGAGTCAGCTGGATAAATTTAAGGCAACATGTTTTGGTAATTTTCTTGAGTTTGGTGAGCATCAAATGTATTCCCAGATTATTCACCACGCTCTTGTGAGGGAGGTTCACCAGAGGGATGTCGGTGAAATGTGGTTTTTGTTCGGAGAGAAAAGGGTCAGGTTCGGTTTGCATGAGTTTTGTATGATATCTGGGTTGAGATGGAAAGGTGAGGATGATATAACTCCATATAAAGGTATGGAGAATATGCTTATTGGTAAGTTTTTTGGTGACGAAGCTGTGACACGTAGTAGTATAGGTAGGATATATAGGAAGGCAGTTTTTGATGATGATGACGAGGCTATTAAGATGTCTATGATATTTTTGGTCTTTAATTTCATTATGTGCACATTTTCTAAAAATTATGTTGATGGGGCAATGGTTAATTTTTTGTGTTACGGCGATGTTAATAGTTTTCCTTGGGGGAAAGTTGCTTTTGAGATGAAAAAGTACTCTTTGTCTAATGCTTTGAAGGGGCGTTATAGGAAAGGAAAGAATGGTGTTTCAACATACAATTTTTACATGGATCATTACACCAAACTGTACAAGTTGAATGGGCTTCCGTATGTATTCCAAGTTTTTATGTTTGAAACTATTCCGACATTCAAAAGTCGGGGTATATGCAATGACGAGCATCCATCAGATGTTCGTTTATTCAGATGGAAGGAGTTAATGAAGCCGCTTTCTAATGACAAGTTGAATGAATTAGTTTTTTGTTTCGGACAGGTATGTTGTTTCACTTTTAGTTATATACTTGATAAATGAAAATATTATGAGAAGTTTACTATCAACAAAGTAGTTAGTTATCTTTATATACACGTTTGGTTACTGATTATTTTATATGCATGTTAATAATAACAATGTTTTTGGTTACTTGAATATTCAAATACGGTTACTGATTAGATTACATTCAAGTTACTAATGACATTGTTGTTGGTTACCAATCATATACACATTTGGTTACATTTATACATTTAGTTGGTTACTACTTATTATACATTTGGTTACCTGTATATATGTATTTGGTTACTGATTATGTTTTATGATTCCTTATTTACTGTTTATTTCAATGTAATTGTACGTTGTTTGTTAGATGATATACTAAACTATACTTATTATTTTTTAGATGAGGATAAACAGTTTGACTCCCACGGCCAATGAGAAGGATCGGCTTGATTTGGGCGGTTTTCACTTTTTTAATGGGAAGGATGGTGACAAGAAAGTAGACAAAAAAGTGAAGGCCGACAACATTGGTGTTGATTTATCTGTTGTGAAAGAGGCAATTGATGTACGGTTTAAGCCGTTGGAGAAGAAAGTGTCTGAATTGAAGAAAGAATTTGGAAAGTTGTGAACTGATATTAAAGATGAAATGCAGCTTTTACATGTCCAGTTATGCAGGGACCTTAGGTTCATTATTAGAGATGAGTTACGTGCTATCAAAGACGTGGGGGACAAAAAAGCTTGATGGTGAGTCTGATGATGACGATTCTGACAATACTGGTGATGATGATGATGATGATGAAGATGAAGGTGATGAAGGTTATGAAGGCAGTGAAGGTGATGAAGCTGATGATGATGCTTCTGATGACATTGCTAATGAGAATGCTGATGTCATGGTGGAGGAGGTCCATGTTGATGAGGATGTTGATCATGGTTCAAAAGTGAATAAGAATAATGATGGTGATGATGTGTTGGATGAAGTTGAGAAGAAGGGTGGGAATGAAATTGA
This sequence comes from Panax japonicus, assembly GCA_020205505.1. NCBI lineage: Eukaryota > Viridiplantae > Streptophyta > Magnoliopsida > Apiales > Araliaceae > Panax > Panax japonicus. The sequence goes on from CM035100.1 coordinate 48,153,052, forward strand.
ATTGGTTAATGAAGTTGGTGATGATGTGTCAATATTCGTGGAGAAGAATGATGTGAATGTAATTGAGATTGCTAATGAAGTTGAACGTGCTGCTATGGTTGAAGAACCCGATGAAAAAAATAATAATGATGATGAAGAAAATGTCAAGGTTAGACATATTTGTTTGTTCTGTTATGTGATATATGTCTTTTGTTTTAATTATTAAATGGTTCTTTATTTTGCGCAGATTGACAATAATAATGACATGCCATCTTTTGACATATTAAGCCAATGTTCTGGGAAAGAGATTGTTGTGTATGATGCTGATAAGGTTAGTGTTATAATTATGGGCCATCATTTATTGAAATGTTATTTATGTTTTGGTTACCATCATATAGTGAATTGGTTACTATGATATTGTGTTTTGGTTACAATTATATTATGTTTTGGCTACTATTATATTATGATTTGGTTACTAGTTTATGTTATTCAGATTACTAATATAACATGTTCATTTTAGTTTATTAGCTGTTGTAAAGTCAGTTGGTTACTAGTTTATTTTATTCAGGTTATTAATCGTATATATTACCTTTTTATGTCAACTGAAAAAGGGGAAGAAAGGTGAGGCAGCAAGAAGGTATGCTCTAGATCTTATGGTTCTCACCACACAGGACATAGCTAAGTGTGATGAGTTGGAGAAGAGTGTCCACAAAGCCGGTGGTAGACCTGTACGTGAACCTGCAAAGAGTGCCATTTTACGGTCTCCATATACATCAGCGTTCGGATCTGCTGGTTCATCATCTACTGTAGTGGATGATGCTAGTCAAACACTTGCACGTTTAAGTGCATTCCCCAAATCATGCATGGAGATGCCCTCAAAATTTGAAGAGGCATTGTTTGAAGAATGGTTCAAAATTGGAATAAACAACAGAAAAAGGTTTGTTTTTTGTTGTTAACAATGCTATAGTTTTTTATGAAACAAATAAGTTTGTATTATTGTAGTAAAATATGGTTAATATTTAAATAAATGTTATGGTTACTATTATTTTATATTCTGATTAATATTAGATAATGTTTTGGTTACCTAGTAGTTATGTTTCTGTTACTATGTGATTATGGGTTGGTTACCAGATTAATGTTTAAAATTAAGTTGTTTATTAGTTTACTGATTTTGGTATGCTATTTTTGTTACTGTTTAATGATGTATTGGTTACTGTCGAATGTTGTATTGGTTAATGTGCAACATTACATTGGTTACTATATAATACTTAATTGGTTACTGACTAATGTTGTTTTGGTTACTGCATAATATTAAATATTTAATAAATGTTAATATTAAATAAATGGTGTGGTTACTATTAAATAAATGTTATGGTTACTATTACTTTATATTATGGTTAATATTAGTTTATGTTTCGGTTACCTATTAGTTATGTATTAGTTACTATTTGATTATGGTTATGATTTTAATATTTGTTGGTTAGCAGGGTACTGTTTAAAATTAAGTTGGTTGATTAGTATGTTAATTATAGAACGTGCAAGTTTGATTTGTAGTAGTGTGTATATTAATACGGTAATTGTTAATGTTAGTGTGTATACTAATATTATGTTTTTATATTGAAGGACGGACAAATTTCCTAGAAAGAACGATATTATCATGCCTTCTTCTGAATTTGGATCCATTGCAATATCATCGAAGATGAGGTTCTATAAATTAAAGACGCTTTGGGCAATGGTTAGACGACGATGTGAGTATTTTTTTAAAAATTATGTTTTTGTAGTTATGTTTACATTATTTAGTTTTATTAATCACATACTTGCATTTTCCAACAACTGTTAATATCATATTAATTTTTTTTTGGCTCAGCACATCAATATTGCCTTGTATTATTTCCGTAAATTGGCAAGACATTCCGAAAGTGTTCCTATAAGGGTAACGACCACGGATTGTTGGTTTCACAGCAAGATCATTGCTCTTTTCGAGGAGTATACAAAAAAAATTGTGACAAAATTGTTCTGTCTGGGGAGGGTGATGTTGCTGAATACATACATGGGTTGTTTATGGATGTCAACACACCATGGAGGAACGTTGACTATGTGTTGTTCCCAATTCATATGTCATCACCGGACCATTGGTTGTTTTTGTCTTTTGATGTGCATCGTAGGTGTCTAACTGTTTATAATTCTCTACAACCAAAAAGGAAATCCATGCAAATTAAAATATCTGATGTTTGTGAGCTGTACATCTTCATTCTTCCCATACTACTGCGCAAGTCTGGTTTTTGGAAGGATAGGTCTGACATTGACTTCAGCAGTGACCCGTATCACAACAAGGACGAAGACGATATAATTGAGTTGGAATTTGCTGAGATGATTCCTGAACAAGTAGAGGGGTAAGGGTTAAATTTTGTACATTTTTTTAATTATTACATATAGGTTGATTTTATTTTTGATTTTTGTTATATGTTGTTTGTTGTTACAGTGATTGTGGGATGTTCACAATTTATTTTGCTGAGCATATCATTCATCAGAAGTTTGATCAGATTCCTATTCCTTTCCCCATTGCGAAGTATCGGAAAAAGTTATGCACAAACCTATTTATGCATGCTAGGAACAAGCAGTTGGAGGGCTATGATACTGATAGAGAATTTCCAGGAAGATTTGTTCCAGATTTTGATTAGTTCGGATTTCGTTGTTTTGTCTTTATTAATTTTGTTGTGTATTTTTTGTTTAAGTTTTGGTGTTATACACAACATTTGTGTATGGTTTATGATTTTTTTGATGTTCATTGGATCTTATGTAGATGGGATTACATATTTGATTATATTAGCATTAATGAAAGAGATATTATTTGTTGGTTGATATTTTGTTTCTTTTTAAGTTGTGTTTGTTGAATTTTTTTGAAATATACAGTTGGTAACCAATCATATATAAAGTGGTAACCAGATAATGTTTTGATAGTAACCATGGAGTTACAAGATTGTATCAGGACATATATCATATGTTAAATGTACATGTGTTATGTATACATGGGTTTCATAAACTTCAATACCCTTTTAATTACATGTTGCTGAATATACAGGTTGTTTATGTTGTGGTTACCATTATAAACTGATTTGGTTACTGTTATGAAATTAGGTGGTTATTGTGATGGTTACTGTCATGTAATTATTTGGGTACCATTAAACATTGTTATGGTTACTGTTATGTAATTATTTGGTTTACATTAAAAACTGGCATAGTTACTGTTATGGTTACTGTCATGTATAAAATGGTAACCAATTATAATTTTGTAATATACAGTTGGTAACCAATCATGTATAAATATGTAACCAGATAATGATTTGATAGTAACCAGAGTAACAATATTGTATCAGGAAATATGTCATATGTTAAGTGGACATGTGTGAGTATACAATGGTTTCATAAACTTCAATACCCTTTTAATTATATGTTGCTGGATATACTGGTTGTTTATGTTGTGCTTACCATTATAAAATGGTATTGTTATTGTTATGAAATTAGTTGGTTACTGTGATGGTTACTGTTATGTAATTATTTGGGTATCATTAAACATTGTTATGGTTACTGTTATGTAATTATTTGGTTAAAAACTGGTATGGTTACTGTTATGTTATTAGCTGGTAACTGTTATGGTTACTGATATGTAAATATGTGGTTACCATTAAAAACTGTTATGGTTACTGTTATGTATTTGTTTGATTACTGTTATTGTTAATGTTTCATTGAAATCAAAAATCAATATATAAATGAATAACAATTTTGTTTACTATACACAATCAAAAATTTTACAAACCAATCGTTTAATGGTTACTCAAAGTAAACAATAATACATTCATGTATCTACACTCTTAATTTAACTGCACGATATCAGACCCTTTTTAGTGGTCTTAAAACCGGGGGATTACTGCATGTCTTTCTATTGTGTCCTTTTTCTTGGCACCTGCTGCATTTGTTTTGAATTTTGATTTCAGATCCGTGTTTGTACCTCCCTTTTTTTGGTCTTCCTGCTAGCCTTCTTGTGTTGGGTGGTTTTATACATATGTTTTTTACTTCTTCTGATACATCCCAGTTTTCTTTGTCATCTAATGGCATGATGGAAGCTGAATATGTCTTGACCAAAGTTGCTTTAGTGTAATTTCTTGAGCAAAACTCATAACAGCTCAAATTTCTCTTGCTCATAACAGCAGCAGCGTGCGGGCAAGACATCTCATGGTACTGAAATTTACGGCATGTGCATGTCTTTTGTTCGATGTCCACAATATACTGCTTAGAGACATCGTAAACAGTGAAAATCACTAAGTTTGATGTCTCAACCTACAACACCCAATGTATACAATAAGATTAACAGTTGCATGCCAAATATACAGTAACCAATTAACTAGTACACAATGTTAGTCAACAAGTAACCACCAATATAAAAGAAACAATTATAAATCTCAGTAACATTATAATGTTACATAGTAACTAAGTCAGTATTGATCAGTAACCAGTATAATGTTACACAGTAACCAAATAAGCATTATACAGTAACCATTATATAATTACACAGTAAGCAATTAGGTAGTAGTTAGTAACCAATATAATGTTGCACATTAAGTAAGTCAACAATAGTTTGTAACCAAGTCAGTATTAGTCAGTAATATTATACAATAAAGATTATAATTTTATCTAGTAACCAAGTTTCTGTAGTCAGTATAATGTTACACAGTAACCAACTCAGCAATAGCCTGCGACCATTATATGGTTACACAGTAACCAAGTCAGCAATAGTCAGTAACCATTATATGTTTAAGAGTTGCATCCCAAATTCACAGTAACCAATTAACTAGTACACAATATTAGTAAATAAGTAACCACCAATATAAAAGAAACAATTATAAATCACAGTAACATTATAATGTTATATAGTAACTAAGTCAGTATTGATCAGTAACCAATATAATGTTACACAGTAACCAAATAAGCATTATATAGTAACCAGTATATAAGTACACAGTAAACAATTCAGTAGTAGTCAGTAACCAATATAATGTTGCACATTAAGTAAGTTAGCATTAGTCTGTAACCAATAAAGATTATAATTTTATCCAGTAACCAAGTTACTGTTAGTCAGTATAATGTTACACAGTAACCAACTCAACAATAGCCAACAACCATTATATGGTTACACAGTAACTAACTCAGCTATAGTCAGTAACCAACTTAATGTTGCACAGTAACTAAGTTAGCATTTGTAAGTAACCAAGTTAGTAATAGTCAGTAGATTGCAAATGCAAATTAGGATGCAATAATTTAAATCGAGTATTAATTACCTTAAGTATCTTTGATTTAAAGATATTAGATTGCAACTTTCTCTCAGCTGTTGTGGAAAGTGTTGTGAATGTTGATATGGCTGCTTGTTTGTTTGTGAAATACCATTTTTGAACCAGACAACGTATGCATTCAATCATTGTCACAACTGGAAGATCCCTGATAAACTTGATTGCATTGTTAATAGATTCGGCGGTGTTTGAAGTCATTGTTGAGTACCTGCTTACAGTCCCATGGAGCCTGGTGCACCTATCCAACTTGACCTCTTCTTCCAGATATGTCCTTATTCGAGGATCAATGGCATCAAGTTCAGCCATGTGTTTATTGAATTGTTCAATAGTGTAAGATCTACAAACCCCGTTGTAAGCCTGTTTAACTTCTTCTCCTTTCTTTTTGAATCTGTTTTTTATATTTTTCAATATATGATATGTGCATGAACCATGCATGATATCCGGAAACACACAATTTAGTCCTTGTATAATGGCTTCATGTCTGTCTGAAACAATACATTGACCTTCCCTAACTCCACAAGCAATTCTCAAATTTACGAAAAATCATTTCCAAGACAATTCATTTTCGCTGTCAACAACTGAAAAAGCAATCGGAATAATATTTCGATTTGCATCTTGTGTGCTTGCTATCAGTAATGTCCCCCCGTAAGTTGATTGTATGAATGTGCCATCGATTACAATGATTGGAAAACAATGGTGCCATGCTTGAATGGATGCTCCAATGGCAAAGAATAGATACTTGAAACGACAATTTGTTTCCAACTCAAGGGCTGTGACGGAACCTGATATAAAACATCAGAACTATCATTAGAATTACAAGTAGTATACTGTATCCAAATCATTAGTAATCGGTAACCGTTCATGTGGTTAAAGGTACACAATTTGTATATTACATTTAGTAACTAAACATGCGTATTAAGGTAACCAAACATGTATAATAACCGCATACAAATGGTATAATACTAATAATAACTAAACATGCATTATGTCTAAATATGTATTGGTTACTGTGTAATAGTTTATTGTTTACTGTATAATACTTAATTGGTTACTGAATAATGCTATTTTGGTTACTGAATAATATTACTGACTAATGCTTGGTAACCACATGTTGGTAACCAATGCATTATACAGTAACCAGCATATTGCATGAAGGTAACCAATACAATATTAATCAGTAAGAAATTTACATTAGTAAACACTCTATCGTGTAATGATATCTTGGTTAATGTGGAACATCATATTGGTTACTGTATAATGCTATAAAACAAATAAATATTTTTAAGGTGTTACCTGGATTTGTTTTCTTCAGCATGTATAACCATGATGGGATGAGTGAGTAGTCGTGTGGATTTCCTCTCACCTTTTCCAACGCCTTCTCCTTCGATCTCCATGCTTTTTGGTAAGAGATAGACACATTATATTCTGAGATCATGTCTTCCACAATATCGGTTGGTGTGTATATTTTCTTCAAATTTGTTATTTTTTGCATTATGCATTCACTGACCAACTCACTATTTGCTTGTCTGTGGTCTCCCAACAATACATTGACCGAACAAGTGTGGATATCATTGAATTCTCTAACCTTGAACATACTGGTTTTTCTGAAACTTGATGCTCTCATCTTCCATTTGTAATTTTCATCGCATACACACACTAGCACAAAGTCTCTATAACTTGTTCGTTGGACTTTGTGTTGTCTGTTTTTCTGATTGAATGCAGGCTCATAGCTTGTGAGAGGATTTTTTTGTCTGTGTAGGTTTGATGTAATTTTACTTCATGTTCATTCGGATTCGATATTACATCATCATATCGTTCTTCTGCGTATGATTTGTCATGTTGTCTGTCTCGTTGTTGTTCAATAATTTCCATTGCAAGCTGATCAGCATATTGCGTTCCAAATTGGCTTGATTGGCTTGCTCGTGGAACTAGTGCTGAATTCCCTTGTGTTAATCTGATTGGCATTACATCGTGAATTGTAGATTCTTCTACATTTGTCAAGTTATGCAAGATCGTTGTGCGTCTCATTCTGTGTTCAATATCTAGAATCAGTGGGAATTTACCTTGTTCATCAGATTTTCTACTCATTTCCAGAAAGAATTGTAAGGTTGCTTCATCTGATATACTGATCGGTGGAATGTCATTTCTAATCTGAAATTTGATTGACAATGTTGTTGCGTTTGTGTCTAGCCGTAATGCACTGAATATTTTGGTTAGCATTTCTTTGAACGAAATTGTTGATGGAACTAATATGCCAGTAACTTCAAATTTGGTGTATTGGTTACTATCAGTCCATGTGCCGTTGAAATAAAGTACAACTGGAATCATCTCCATTGTCTGTCAATAGAATAAGTAATGGTAAGTAACAAAATCAATGTTATCCGATAACCAATATAATGTTAAACAGTAACCAAGTCAGCATTAGTCAGTAACCAAGTCTTCATCAGTACCCATTATAATGTTACACAGTAACAAAGTAATTATTAGTTAGTAACCAATGCATTTGAACACAGTAACCAAATCATTTTTAGTAAGTAACATATACATAGTCAGACAATAACCAATATAATGTTAAACAGTAACCAATTCATTATTAATCAGTAACCAAGTCTTCATCAGTAACCATTATAATGTTACACAGTAACAAAGTCATTATTAGTCAGTAAACAATGCAGTGGTACACAGTAACCAAATCAGTATTAGTCAGTAACATATACATAGTCAGACAGTAAACAATATAATGTTAAGCAGTAACCAATTCATTATTAATCAGTAACCAAGTCTTCATCAGTAACTATTATAATGTTACACAGTAACAAAGTCATTATTAGTCAGTAAACAATGCAATGGTACACAGTAACCAAATCAGTATTAGTCAGTAACATAGACATAGTCAGACAGTAAACAATGTAATGTTAAGTAGTAATTAAGTCAGCATTAGTCAGTAACCAAGTCTTCAGTAGTAACCATTATAATGTTACACATTAACAAAGTCATTATTAGTCAGTAACCAATACAATGGTACACAATAGCCAATTCATTATTTGTCAATAATCAATGTAATGGTACACAGTAACCAAATCATAATTAGTCAGTAACCAATGCAACATTAGTTAGTACCATTATGCATTAACCAATCTAGCATAAACAGTAACATATACATAGTCAGACAGTAACCAATGTAATGTTAAGCAGTAACCAAGTCAGCATTAGTCAGTAACCAAGTAATAATCAGTAACCATTATAATGTTACACAGTGACAAAGTCATTATTAGTCAGTAACCAAAGCAATGGTACACAATATCTAATTCATTATTAGTCAGTAACCAATGTAATGGACACAGTAACCAAATCATTATTAGTCAGCAACCAATGCAACATTAGTTAATACCATTATGCATTAACCAATCCAGCATTAAACAGCAACATATACATAGTTAGACAGTAACCAATGTAATGTTAAGCAGTAACCAAGTGCATTTTTACATGCTATTGCAATCAAAACATTCATATTGCAATCAAAACATTCATTATTCTTACAGCGTGACCATTTTAAGTGCAAAAAACTTAAGAAAGGTAACCAATATAGTCATTCGTAGTAACAATAGCTAACTATATTATTATAAATTTTAAACTCACACACCTCAGTATTTTTTGATCGAAGTTGATGTCGATCTTGTATGCAACAATCACTGCAGTATTTGGTTACTGATCTTGAAGGCGTTGATTTTGATTGTTATTTTCGATCTTAGAGATGCGTTGCGACAACCGGCTTCGTCTTCTCCGATTACGAGTTTAGTCGCGACAGGAGGCTTCGGTTTCGTTTTTTTGTCTTCTCTGTCGTTGATCTGTTGTTGAGATTTTAAAGTTGCATGATTTTAGGGACGGTTAATTTCAATTATGAAATTGGATAACTGACTAGATAATGAAACGTGATTTTAGGCGCGTTATATTGCTTATGTTTTATTTTTGTAATTATTTTGTGTATGTTTTATTTTTGTAATTACTTTCTAAATGTTGTATATTAGTGTAAAGAACCCAATAAAATATGGGTCAACAAATGGTTAACCGGGTTGGACCTATATTTCTTTTTAAAAATATGGTTCCAAACTTTACCCAACCCAAATAAATAAAAATAGTTAACCAACTCATTTGGTTCCGGTTAATATGGGTTGACCTGACAGTTAACCAACTATATTGTCAGGCACGTAGTCGTCTATGGCGACGATTTTTTTGGACTAGAGCGACGGTTCACTCATCGCTATAGCTATTATAATCTAGTCTATGGCGACAGGTGAACCGTCACTATAACCCAGAAAAATCATCGTCATAGACGACTGTGTACTACACAACTGTGTGTGTATATATATATAGCCCATATAAGAAATTTAGGAGATTATGAAGGGATTTGAATTGTATTAACAGCTTTTACATTTATTATTTACGATGTTTAATTAATCAATCTTTTGATTTTCTCCAAAATTCTCTACATGGCATTTTGTTATTAGATGGTGTAAAACACTAATTTTACATAACATTCTTGTATATAATTTATTCTCAACTCAATAATGCCAACCTCGGGGACAGCCGCACGTTATACAATCAGCTTCTTAGAAATGATCTTGCTGGCTCTCATATGATCAGGCATTAATCTATTATAGCTCTCCAGGAATTCTTAATATCTTCCTGGTAACTTTACAGTATCCTGCTAAAGGATGACACATCAAAAAAAAAACAAAAAACCATGTTTGGTCCGTCTTTTAATTCTATGGAATTGCAAATGTATTCCAATTCATGTTCCAAAACATGGAGTTGGATTCCAAACACAGCATAGATGAAATTATAAGGGTAAAAAGACAAAAAACAGACTTCCCATTAAAAATAATGCTTTAGGCCTTTAGGGTATGTTCGGCTAGCAGCTTCTTGGGCGTTGGGCTTGTCCATTTGGGTGGCTTATTTGGTCTAAATGCAGTGCACCATTTTTGGTGTGTTTGTGTTTGGACCAAATAAGCTGCATTTATAATAAGCTGCATCTAGACAAACAAAATTTTGTGTTATTGGGAGTCCAAAAGCCCCATAAGCCCCATAAGCCACTAGACAAAAAATAACTTGGTCCAGAATGCAAATTTTCTAAAATTGGTACAGCAAGAAAATGGGAATGACAGAGCTAGATACCCATTTTTCCCCCAGAAGTGTACGTCCAACCAGTAACCACATACCTTAACTCTATTACTGGATGTCTCCAAAGTTATTACCATAACTTCTATCAGCTTTTCAAAGGATGAAACTGCAAATAAAGTCGCATACCATCCCCTGAGCAAATCTCAAAGTGTTGCTTCAAATTATATGCTATATTTCTATATTTCTCAGTCCGCAATATAAAAAGTATGTCTTATTATAATTACTCCGGAACAATGGGTAGCTCCTCAGCAAATGCTATAACCCCCCACCCAAATGGAAATAAAAAGAGAGAGAAAGAGAAACGTCAATTTCAATAGTATTCAGGGGCACCTTATAGTTGAAGTTTGTTAAGCTCAGAACTCACTGCCAACATGCCCTCTTGTCCGGTAGTTTTCTTCTCCAAATCTGACGACCGCCCCTCGTGACTCGAACTTGGCATCTTTCTTGCAGGCGGAGCAGAGCAGACAGGTACAACAGATCTAATTTGAACAGCAGGAGCCATGAAACGAGAAGGTACACCAAATTCCATTCTAGGTCTAGCTGAGTATGGACGGACACCAGGTCTAAATTTTGGTCGTACAGCAGTCTGGTTTGCAAAATTCTGCGGTCTTGGTTCAATAAATGATGCAGGACTCGCGGTCCTGATCCTTATTGGAGATGCAGTCGAGAAAGGTGGTTCAGAAACTTCATGGAAACTTCCTCTCTGAGAAAAATGATCCCTAAGATCGGATGGAGAATATTCTCGAGTGTTTTGTAGTTTAAACTCAATAGCCTGAAATCCAGAATCAACATGAGTATTATAATCAGGAAAAAGTGTAGCTTGTCTTGATGGGTTCCGCTCTGGATGACCAGCGTCTTCAGGTTTTGCATGTGTACCACCACTCTTCTGTTTGTCATCCTCCTGACCTTTTCCCGGGTTTACTGATTCCTTCTTACGGCCACCAAGGACAGTGGATTTAGAAATTTCAGATGGACAAAACGTAGATGATCCTTCAGACTTCTCCTCCTGTATCTCCTGAATAGTCACCATGGACCTAGTTGGAGCAGGAATTGAATGGTTTGATAAATGAAATGATGGGCTTGAGGCAGTAAACGTAACAGCAGGTCCCACGGGAATTCTCGCTTGCCCCCTTGCCATAAAATATAGATGATTAGGTTGTAACATGGAGTGCATAAATGGTAGAACCTGCGGATTGGGCAGTGGAGCTGGTAGAGCTGGCAGCGGCAACACACGACCCTGCAGCTGCGGAAATTGTGCTTGTTGCCACATTCGGTACATTTCCATTTCTGTTGAGAAACCTGAGTAAGCCCAGGTTTCGTACTGCAAAGGATATACGCTTGACGCTTGTGGAATTGGACCCATGCTATTACAAGTGAATCTCTCTGCTCCACCTTGACTGTCACTTTGCATGGATTTGTTGGATTCCTCTGAATGTAAACTAGCAAGAAGGCGTGCAATAACAACTTGTTCCTGTTCTTCACTGACTTCAGATTCCAATGGAGAGGAAGGTGATGTAGAAGAAGATGCGCCACGTTGGGCTACTGCATGAGCAAATATGAGAATAAAATTAGGTTGGTGAAAAAACTACTTCGTTATTTAAAATGAATTATCAGAAAATGCAGTAGTAATTATTAAGAAAAAGAGAACTTGGGAATCCTAACATAAATCCTAACTATTATCAAGCACTATTAAAAACAACTACAATGACTAACATGTGTCGGAGTAATATGATAAAGGCTTATCCTAGTAAGAGCAGAATGTAAAAAGTATACTTCTCCATAAAAATATAAAATATATAGCTGACATAATCTCATGATTGGTGCTGTCTAGATACTTCATACTTGAGTACATAACATTTCAAGAAAAGTGATAGCTCAGCTAACTTATATGGCTAAAGTACGATCTTATCATGATCAACATCACAATAATTTCAGAGTATAAAGTTGACAAGAAAAGAACACTTGGTTATCCTTCATAAAAAAGTATACACTAAAAGAGAGCAGGAGCAGCCCAGCAGGGCAAACTTTGATCATGAGATTATTCTTGTTAGTAGATATTCTAGAGGATTCCAGATATTATTCTAAAGGTATGATTTGGGGATTGTATAATTAGGGGGATTGCATGATTAAGGGATAATGATTGATTTACTTTCCAAATGTACTGCAACTCTAAGCCTATATAAAGACTCTCCACTATACATTGTAATACACATAAATAATAAACGTCTTCTCCCTTCTTTCTTTGTTCACATGGTGTCAGAGCTAGGGTTCCGCATTCCTGTGGTATTTTAATTTTTTCTCTTCTTTATCCAAAAAAATATATATTGTAGCAGAAACACTGTTAATCGGCACTGTAGCAGAAACATTGTTCATCGGCACTGTAGCAAAAACATTGCTCATCAACACTGTAGCAGAACCACTGTTCATCGACACTATATCAAAGTTCTTTTCATCGCTAGTGTCAGTAAGTTTGTTTTTCAATTGTAGTCTTGTTAAATGATTTAGAAGGTGGATTAGAGTCTTTTAATGAAGTTTTTTTGAGTTGATGGACGGTTGACAATTGGTTGTCTTATTTCTGGATTTTATGGTGTTAAGGGTTGGACTATATCTGTTTTTTAGTTATTCGAGGGTTACTTGGCTTTATCTAATGAAAAATCGTTCCGAGTTATTCTCTATTTTCACTAATTTTGTTCGTGAAGTTGACACTCAATTTGGTATTCCACTTGTGTTTTAAGAAGTGACAATGCACTTGAGTATTTTTCTTCTCCATTCACTACATTTATAGTACAACATGGTATGTTTCATCAATCTCTTGTACTGATACACCACAACAAAATATTGTAGCTGAACGAAAGAATCGACATCTTATAGAAGTTGCTCGTGCATTATTGTTTGAGATGCATGTTCCTAAAGATTTCTGTGCAGATGCGGTTCTTACAACATGATATGTAATTAACCGCATGCCTACATCTATTTTAAATGAGAATATTCCTCATTCCGAGTTCTTTTTCCCTCTCAGTTACTTTTTTCATTACCACCAAAGGTATTTGGATGTGTCTGTTTTGTTCGGGATCATCATCCTCATGTGTCAAAATTGGATCCCAAAGCTCTAAAGTGTATTTTCTTGGATATTCACGGATTCAAAAAAGCTATAGATGTTACTCTCCTGAACTCAAGCGGTATTTTGTTAGCGCAGATGTCACTTTCTTTGAGACCACACCCTTTACCTTTCAGTCCGAGTCACGTACAGATTTAGATGAGAACATCCCTACATGTCATCCATCATGTTCCACCTTCTGTGCCTTTACCGCGTCCTACCCAAGACGCTCGTTATGTATATTCTCGCCAACCTCGAACATACATAGTCCCTCCTGCCATGCCGATTGATGCTACCATGACTCCATCTTCATTGTAATTACAGGGGATGACAAAGAAGTTATTATTGCCTAAAAATCCTTCTTGATGAAAAAGTTTTGTCACACCCCCAAATCCGGGTCTCCTTCAACTCCTGATCTGGTGTTGACTTTCACACATCTTCCATAACATTCACCAACAATATGCTTGGTAAAAACTGGTTTATTTAAAACTTAAAACACAATCTTTATTCCAGAATCGTACACTTTACAATTCCTTAATACATTCCAAAGTCGTATAAATTATGACTCACAATCCAACACTTACCCTTCTTCTCAACTTCGACACCATTTATCTAATCTAGACTTTTAATATTAGCAACCAATTCAATTCACATGAAAGAGGGGGCTTTCCAGTAAGGATTTCTCCTTATTGGCGCGCTATTAGATAACCTAACACATTTCCTCGACAGAACTTTCTAGACATAACCAATAATGTTAGTCTAGTATAGTTAAATGACTTCTACATCTACTAGCTTAAATGTATAGTACACAAACAATACATTCTTATAATAATTCCCAATTCTTTTAATCATACCTCCAAAGTTATTACAACTTGAAGTTCTATTACATGAAAAGAAGACAACACTAATAATCTCTCTTGACCTAACTATTCTTCTTTCACTTTCTCTTTATTGCCAGATTCTTTTGGTAATTCTTCTTTAACTGTAAATAAGATTTTATTCGTAAGAATGAGCACAAATGCTCAACAAGTCTAACAGATAACACATTTCACACTTCTCAATTTTATACAGATAATAGAGTTTACATTACTCAAGTTATAGGGTTCACACTGCCCAAGTTATAAAATTCACAATACTCAAGTTATAGAGTTCACAATACTCAAGCTATACAAGTAATTCACATATCACAACTAACTTCACATAACAACTGAAATTCAAAACAATTTTATAACACATCGTTGCACATAAAACCAGTTAAAAACTTGCACATAGTCCGAAAAACTTAAATGATTCCGCTTCTATAGTTTACGCTAATTTTTGCGTCTTTCGATCAACCTCTTGAAGTTGCAAGCTTTACGTTTGAATAAGCAAAACTTGATCTTCCTCTCAATTATAAGTTTACTTACTATGCTCTCTTCGAATTGCTTTGGGATTTAATGAAGGTTATTTAGCATGATATGAGAGTCTTATTTATAAGCATCCAATACTTGGGGTATAATGGTCATAACACCACAACCAACCAAAGTGGCCAACAAGGCCGCCTAAGGTTCACATAAGGCCACCAATGCCTAACAACTCCACCACTTACAATTGGCCAACAAGGCCAAGCTCTATCACTTGTGTCTTGCAACAATGACTTTCCATACAAGAGGTCAAATCTCACCTCTTAAAGCTAGACAGCACATCTCAAGCAAGACATTGAGCCACATCTCACCTCCCATTGCTTGACAACACTACAAAGCAAGCAAAAATCAATTTGATGACCAACTCTACAAAGAAAGTATCAATACTTACAAGCTTGAAAGTATCAATACTTACAAGCTTGCAAGTATTACATTGGGAAAAAAGCCCTCCCTTTCTCTACACCACAACCGGATCCCACTTAGTTTAGTTATTCCAAACTTAGTTAGTTTACTTTCTAGTTAGCTTCTAGTTACTCATTAGTTAGCTTTCCTAAATACGGAAACTATTTACTCAAAGGTTCTTTTATGATTAATGTTGAAATCTATATTATCTAGAAATCCGTTGATCGCTAAGAAGGCTTATCTTTATTGTAGAATAAATATTATTTATTTAAATAGATTATTAGTTTAATTTATTTATTTAAATAAGATTAGAATTGTTCTAATTGATTTATTCACAACCGGTTTAATGTGGAGAACCTAAAGGGTCCACACCATAAAAGGAAGAAAAATTATTTAAGAAGTTAATGGCATAATCGTAATAATATGTTAAGTGTATTTAAAATTAAATAGCTTAATATTTATTATTTAATATTTTGAGAATATTAAATAAAAATTAATAAGAGTCTTATTAATATTATTACAATTATTATTATTATTTTTAATTTCTAAAGGAGTTTGGAAATTAATTTAATATAAGTACTCTCATTTATTCTTAATAAGATTAGGAGGCAAATTAATTAAAAGAGTTTAATTAGTTATCCCTAATAAGATTAGGGAGCTTAATTAATTAAAGAATTTTAATTAATTAAATATAACCCTATTTCTAATTAGATTAGAAGGGTTACTCCTTTTTCTACAGAGAAAGAAAAAACTAGGGTTTAGCCAAACACTCTTTTTCTTGAGTTTTTGTTCTTCCTTAGTGGATCACCTCTAGAGGCCAAATGCTTGAGTGGATAACGTTGATCAAAGGAAGGAATCAATCTCGCGTATTCAAGAAGAGCACGAACGACTAGGAGTTAAACTTATACCTGAGGAAGCTCGAATCTTCAAGGGTATGATTCTGATTCTGATTCTTTTACTCTTCTGTTAATTGATAATATAGCACAAAGCATGATCATGGGTATGGGTTTGTATAAAATTTTAAATTCTCGTTTTTTTGCGCTTCTGCCTTATTTATGAGATTTGATTACGTAATTGCGATATATACAAACCCAACAATGGTATCAGAGCCAAACTTTATGCTAATTATCAATTTTATGCTTCCATGTATGAATTGATATGCGATTTAATCGAATTTTTGGACAACAAAAAGTTTAATGGAATCTGTGATCGGGCGCTAATGCGCTGCCTCCAGTTCATTCTGGAGCGCAGCTGGGCCGTTACCTAGATTCAATTTCCTGGATGAACAACGCAGCTACGCTGCGACCCACTTCATTCTGGGCGCAGTTGCGCTGTTATTTGGAAATCAGTTTCTGGCTTTGAAGCTCAGTTGCGCCGCGACCCAGTTCATTTTGGGCACAGCTGCGCCCTTGGGCGGAATCTAAAGAACTTTTATTTTTCTTTAATTAAATAAATGATTTATTTAATTGATAAAAGTTTAAAATAAATATGTATATTTTATCTGAAATATGATTTCAGATTGCTAAAATTAAAAGAGTTTAATTTGGATTTGGTTTTGATTTAAATAAAAGTGTTTATTTTGTTTAAAAACTAAAATTTAGCAAACTTTTGCCTATAAAATTGATATCAATATATATGGAATGGAATTATAATTCATGAGATGAATGTTTATTTATTGATGTATATGGTCTACGTACCTCGTCTTTTCTGATTTTATTCTCGATGTAAATTTTATCTCCCTCCTATGTACTTCTCCTTGACTGTTGATCAAGGTTTCTATTTAAATTAAATAGTTTAATGCAATAAGATTAGTTAGAACTTGAAAAAGCGAATATCATGGTATAAGGAGCGCTTGAAAACCCGTTTGTAATAAATCCCGGGTTTAAATGTAATAGTTATATTTAAATTTAATTCTTGCAACCTATGGTTTAAACTTTTGGTTCACTTGGTGGCTCTAGTGAACCAAATTAGAATAAAAGTCCATAATCAATTCGGATAAAATATAGTATTCAGTGTGTGTGTGTGTGTGTGTGCGCGCGTGTGTGTGTGCATGCGCGCTAAACAAGATGAGACAATTAATAACAAACCCCTCAAATAATTATATTAAGTCCCAATTGTTCAAAGATATTTGGAATATCGAGCGTCGCCTTCTAGCATGATATAATTAATAAAGCATTAAATATTTAATATGAGTTTGTTATGTCACCACAAGACAAGTATTAAATATTTAAGATGTTAATTTATCACATTTGATGCTTATAAAGAAAATTGAACAATGTTATTTTGTTGTGACACCACAATGACAATATTTTTCTTTTTTGAATATATGGAAGTGCTAGGTTGGACTTAACTTGGATAATTTTGATTCGGATGTGTCCCCAGATCAAAATAATCTAAGAGACAAAAGATAAGGATTTACGTAATGATGTAATTGACAAGGAGTTGTCTACCTATTTATTTATATATAGTTTGTTGTGTCACCACAATGATGTATATATTTGAAATATGATCCGTATTCTCACTAGCAAAAATTTTAATTAGATTTTGCCAAACTATACAAGTGAGGGTAATATAGTTTGAAGAAAATAGTGGGAGGTACCAATTTAAAACAAGACTTAATTTATTTTGGTAAAATTAATTAATAAAATAAATGTTTGCTAAAATGTTGTTTTTTCACATGCAGAATTTTTAAAATGTCACTCTCATCACTGTGTAGCATATTGGATGCTAACAAACTGACCGGACCGAATTTAACGGACTAGTTAAGGAATTTGAAAATAGTTCTCACTGCTAAAAAGATTTCTTATATCCTAAATTCGTCCGTCCCTGAAAAACTTGCTGAAACAGCCTCTGAGGAAGAGATTGCTACCTTTAAGAAGTGGCAAGATGGTGCATCTGTGGCTCAATGCATCATGCTCGCATCCATGAGTAACGAGCTTCAGCGTCGGCATGAAACTATGGATGCTCCTTCTATATTGCTACACCTCCCAGAGTTATATGGTGAGCAAAGTAGGACGGCTAGATATGAGATATCTAAGGAGCTCTTCCGATCTCGGATGACCGAGGGCATTGCTGTAAATATGTCTTGAAGATGATCAATCTTGGACAGCTTTGGTTCGTCATGGATGGAGAGTTGAGTCAAGATTTAGTCTTGCACTCACTCCCTGATACTTTCTCACAATTTGTTGTGAATTTACACATGAATAAGTTGGACGTCAGCTTGCCTGAGTTACTTAACATGTTGAAACAGCTGAAGGTCACTTCTCATCCAAGAAAAAACAAGTCTTACTAGTGGATGATTCTTCCGAGAAAAGGAAGAGGCCCAAGCTATCTTCTGAAAAGAATAAATCCAAGAAGGCTAATGGAAAGGCGAATAGAAAGGATAATAAAAAACCTAATCCAGATAGCAAAGGAATATGCTTTCATTGCAACAAGCCGCGTCATTGGAAGAGGAACTGCAAGGAGTTCTTTCCAGAACAAAAGCAAAAGAAGTTTGGAGAAGCTTCGAATCCTAAACAAGGTTTGTTTATGATTGAAATTAATTTTTCAGAAAGTCAAAGATCTACTTGGGTATTGAATACCGATTGTGATTCTCACATATGTAATACTATGCAGGGACTAGTCAGAAGTAGAAAGTTGAACAAGAATGAGGTCGTCCTACGAGTGGGAAATGGAGCAAAGGTTGTTGCATTAGTTGTAGGGACTTATTGTTTAGCACTGCTTACGGGCAAGTTCATTAATTTAAATAATTGTTATTTTGTTCCGAATATCATAAGAAATATTATTTCAATTTCTATATTAGATATGGATGGTTTTGACATTATAATAAAGAATAACAGTTGTTCTATTTATAATAATAATGTTTTATATAGTATTGGTAATTGCGAAATGGACTGTACAAACTTGACTTGCATGAAAATATACTTCAAATTGAACAAACTAAGAAAAGGAAAAGAGATAATGTTAATTATACCTACATGTGGCACGGTAGACTCGGTCATATTAATGAACAAGATTATCCAAGTTGCATAAAGATGGACTCTTAGAGCTATCTGATTATGAATCATATCGAACTTGTGAATCTTGTCTCATGGGTAAAATGACTAAATCTCCTTTTAGTGAAAAATGAGAAAGAGTTACAAAGTTGTTAGCATTGGCAAACACAGACGTATGTGGACCTATGACAACGACTACACGAGGAGGGTATTCTTATTTTATTACATTCACTGATGATCACTCAAGATTTGGATATGTGTATTTAATGAAATACAAATTTGAATCATTTGAAAGGTTCAAAGAGTTCAGAAGTGAAGTAGAGAAACAAACTGATAAAAGTATTAAGATTCTTCGATCGGATCGAGGTGGTGAATACTTAAGCGGTGAGTTTCTCAATTATCTCAAAGAAAATGGTATAATCTCACAATGTACTCCACCAGGGACGCCCACAGCTTAATGGTGTATCTGAAAGGAGAAATCGAACATTGTTGAACATAGTTCGTTTCATGATGAGCTTTACTGATCTTACAGTTTCCTTCTGGGGATATGCTCTAGAATCGTTTGCATACCTACTTAATAAGGTGCCTACCAAATCCGTCCCTAAGACTCCATATGAATTATGGAAATGGAGGAAATCAAATCTTAAGTATGTTAAGACTTCGGGTTGTCCAGCTTATGTCAAAAAGTTTGAAAACGATAAGCTACAGACTAGATCCGAAAAATGTAGATTTTTGGGATACCCTAAAGAAACATTTGGGTATTATTTCTTGGAAAAGGAGTTTATCCTTTAAGGGATTAGTGGGAGTAAGATATATCTTGAATAAGTTCAAGAACCACAAAATACTACGGATCAAAGTCAAGTACCTAACCAATTGGAAGAACCTACTGTAACACACCTTATATTGTAAATCTGGAAGAGTGCAGAAGATACCTGATATTATGGATTCGTCATAGAGAATGACGATGAGGTACGCATCATAGATGATGATGATCCATTGAATTACGAACATGTTATGAGTAGTAAAGACTTAGAGAAGTGGCTAGAAGCCATGAAATCTGAGATGGACTCTGTATACTGGACCAGACGGCAAGGTAGAGATCTATAAGGCCCGACTGGTCGCAAAAGGTTTCAAACAAAGACAAGGAGTTCTCTATGTTGAAACCTTTTCACCAGTAGCTATGTTAAGTCCATTCGGATTTTGCTTGCGATTGCAGCTTACTACGACTATGAAATCTGGCAGATGGACGTGAAAACGGTCTTCCTCAATGGAAAACTTGAGAATGATGTGTATATGACACAACCAGAGGGATTTGTTTCAACAGTTGGAACAAATCAAGTCTGTAAGCTACAACGATCCATTTATGGATTGAAGCAAATTTCTCATACGTGGAATATCCGTTTTGATGAGACAATCAAAGAGTTTGATTTTATCAAAAATGAGGATGAACCACGTGTACAAGAAAGGTTAGTGGGAGCGCTGTTTCATTCCTTGTATTCCTATGCTACAATCGATTAAAATATGGTTATCTAAACACTTATCCATGAAGGACTTGGGAGAAACATCCTATATTTTGAGCATAAAGATCTATAGAGATAGATCTAAAAGGATGTTTGGCTTGTCCAGGAATGTACATTGACTCGATGCTAAAGAAGTTTAGCATGGAAGATTCCAAGAGAAGTCTCATGCCAATGAGTCATGGAATACATCTCTCCAAGAAACAGGCCCCAAAGACACTTGAGGAGAGAGGCCGTATGAGTAAGATTCCTTATGATTCAGCAATAGGATCTATCATGTATGGTATGATATGTACTAGACCAGATGTCGCTCATGCACTAAGTGTAACAAGCAGATATCAGTCGAACCTTGGAGAAGAACAATGGAAGGCAGTGAAAAATATCCTAAAGTACTTACGAAGAACTAAGGATGTATTTCTTGTCAACAGTGGGTCTGGATTGAAATTAGAGGGCTACACAGACACAAGTTTTCAAACTGACCAAGATGATAGTAAATCCCTTATATTGTGATAGCACCGGAGCTGTTGTGCAGGCTAAGGAACCCATGTCTCATCAGAAACCTAAACACGTGTTGCGGCGGTTTCATTTGATTAGAGAAATCATTGAAAGAGGATACGTTACCCTAGAGCGTGTGGACTCTCAAGATAACATTGCAGATCCATTTACTAAAGCGTTAACACAACAGCAGTTTGATCGTCACTTAGAGAAGATGGGAATGAGATACATGGTGATTGACTTTAGTGCAAGTGGGAGATTGAAAGTAGTATGCATACAAGCCAATCATGTATGATAATAAAGCATATACTTTGTAATCAATCTTATTTATTTATTAATAAAAGTATTTCTTTAATAAAGGCATTTAATTTATCTACATGGTGTTGTTTTAATAATATGTGATAACCCCATAGT
Organism: Panax japonicus; assembly: GCA_020205505.1. Taxonomy (NCBI): domain Eukaryota; kingdom Viridiplantae; phylum Streptophyta; class Magnoliopsida; order Apiales; family Araliaceae; genus Panax; species Panax japonicus. The sequence goes on from CM035100.1 coordinate 48,174,880, forward strand.
TTTAAGCAATGCTTTTAGAATCATGATGAGATCATGCTAATGAGATCTAAATTCTTAGATAGCTTAAAAACTAAAATGTTCCCAATCAATGGATAACTAAAAAGGGGATTAGTGAATCCGGATAGATTGGTACAGACCTTGCTTGCTCATTGGATGAGGATGATTGATCTCATGATCATTTGTGTGGAGACACTAAAACAAGTATGTAGGTGCTTATTGGATAATAAGTTCACTGAACGTGACTCGCTTAGTAATACCTAATGGAGTTTTACTTGTCTGTTAATAGAAATTCCTGAAGTGATAGTAGTACAAGTGATACTTAGACTTGAGATCATCATAGTATCTTGTGTATAATGAATTATACTTTAACTTATTTCTTAAGACCCTTAGGGTATATCAAAGGGTATGCTTAGGTGTAATGAGTTATATATGGAGATAATGAATGAACAATAAAGAACTTCTAACAAAAGAAGAGATATATCATATGTGATTCGATAAATGACAACCCAAGAATCTTTGGCCAACGTAGAATAAAATTAGAAAGGAGCTTCTAATTTGCAATTATTCGGAGTTGTGCATTTGAGAATCGAAAGACATAATTAAATAAAATAAGACTTGACAGTAATTCCATGTTTTATATTTAATTGGAACATTGTATAGTGGAAGAATTGAATTGTACGAAAACTATTTACTCAAATGTTCTTTTATGATTAATGTTGAAATCTATATTATCTGGAAAGTCGTTGATCGCTAAGGAGGCTTATCCTTATTGTAGAATAAATATTATTTATTTAAATAGATTATTAGTTTAATTTATTTATTTAAATAAGATTAGAATTGTTCTAATTGATTTATTCACAACTGGTTTAATATATAGAACCTAAAAGGTCATACCATAAAATGAAAAAAAAATATTTAAGAAGTTAATGACATAATCGTAATAATATGTTAAGTGTATTTAATTTAATCTATGGTGATATAATAAATTAAATAGCTTAATATTTATTATTTAATATTTTGAGAATATTAAATATAAATTAATAAGAGGAGTCTTATTAATATTATTACAATTATTATTTTTTTTAATTTCTAAAGGAGTTTGGGAAATAATTTAATATAAGTACTCTTATTTATTCCTAATAAGATTACGAGACAAATTAATTAAAAGAATTTAATTAATTATTCCTAATAAGATTAGAGAGCTTAATTAATTAAATATAACCATATTTCTAATTAGATTAGAAGGGTTGACTAATATCAATATAAGAGGAGTTATGCCAGATATCAGGAGACGTAATTCCAATTGTTGAAGAGTACTCCTTTTTCTATAGAGAAAGGAAAAATTAGGGTTTAGCCAAACAACTTCTTGAGTTTTTGTTCTTTCTTAGTGGATCACTTCTAGAGGCCAAACGCTTGAGTGGCTAACGTTGATCAAAGGAAGGAATCAATCACGCGTATTCAAGGAGAGCACGAACGACTAGGAGTTGAATTTGTACCTCAGGAAGCTTGAATCTTCAAGGGTATGATTCTGATTCTCCTACTCTTTGTTAATTAATAATAGCGCACAAAGCATGATTATGGGTATGGGTTTGCATAAAATTTTAAATTCTCGTTTCTTCGCGCTTCCGCCTTATTTATGTGATTTGATTATGTAATTGCGATATATACAAACCCAACATACTCTTGTTCTCCAAAGAATAGCAGCAGCAGAGCAGGGAGAGCAATAGTAGCAGCATCAAGGCAAGCGCTTTTTTCCCTTATGAACAGTAACTTCGGCGATGAACAGTAATTCTGACAGTGAACAATAATTTTGGCCGAGCTTTTTTTTTTGAAAACCCAAAATCTCCTAAAAAACGAAAAATTTAATGGAGAAACCTTAAGCTTTGATACCAAAAATGATGTAGGACAGATTTGAGATGAAAAATTAACAGAAAATAAATTAGGATTTAAACTCCACGTTTAAACCACTAAGATCTCTCAAGTGTATCAACTCCACGTATCAACACCAAGATAGATAAAATACATCTACTGTAAAATAATCAATTTCAACTTCAATAATCTGTAGTCTAATAACTTGTGAAGATTACATCACTATTTAAAGAGACTCAAACCCTAATGATATTCGGGGAATAATAAAATACTAAACTACTAAAATACCATTATTAATAACTCATAATAATTAATTAATATCATAAATCCCCACTAATAAATAAAATACATAAATCATATCAACTACTTTTATATTAAACATAATTAAAAACTCCAAATAATAAATATAAAAAATCCCTTCTTTGTTCTTGACTTAGAGTCCCCATCAACTAGCCACCATCAGTGTTTGTGTTAAGGCGTTACGGTCTAACTGATAATCAGTTGAGTTAATTCCACTCCAAAAAAAAAACTTTAGCTTATCGACCAACTCGTACCAGCGAAAGAAACTTTCTAAACTAAGAATCCAATCCTTCGGGGCTACGGTCACTATTGAAGCCTCCACTGTCTAATTTCGCTCCTCTATACGCATCATTCAGCCTAGGGTCTGGTACATGAACATTAATATGTGGATTGGGGTCATGTTGTAAGGGTACCACATAATTAGGATCAGGAGGTGGACATTCAGGATGTTCATCAGTAACTTTTTTTCCTTTATATGTGCGCTCCATAAATACATCAATTTTGTGTCAAGTCATGTAATGGATGCTTAAACATGTGATGTGAGTACTGCAACTTTAATTCTTTTACGAAGCTCGTCATGTTATAACATATAAGCATCAGGTTTGCATTGACTTCACCAATTTACCATGATTTTTGCAAGTCAAATAAAGACTTTTTTCTTTTTTCGAGACTCCTTTTTTTCAAATAAAAATTTGGGTCTATAAAAACATAGAAATAATAAAAAGCTAGATAACAACAAACAAATAAGGTTCTGAGGGCATTTTAACAAAATTACAAGGGTGATTTTGTAAGCATAACAAACTGTGGGGACTTGATCTAAAGTTTAAGCTATCGCTAAGGTGCAAAGTTTACCAAAATATCTTCAAACAAAACATGGTTACCTCTTCTCACAAGCTAATTACCTACTCATGTTTCATGTGGTGACTGAACAAATCAACGACGCTATAATTTAGAGAGGTGGCGGTGTCAACGGCGACAAAAAAGGCACAATGGAGGTAAGATCTTTGCCTTCTCCTTTTCTCTTTTTTAATCTTTTCTTCCTCTTTTTCTAGTGTCAGCAACTGCTCCTTTTTCTTTATTTCTTTCTTTTTAAATTTTCCTCGGACGAGTTTTGAGAGCTGGTAGGCTGATTTTTTTTCCCGATTGAAAGTGAACACAAGTTACCAAAGTCGTCAGGGTCCATGAGGGGTTCGATTTTTCTGTGTGGTTTGTTTTTTGGATGAGTGAAATTAGGGGCTAGGGTTAAGGTTTTGATTGGGGGTCACAATTAGGGTTCTATATGGTCAACAATTATGGATTAGGGTTTGGGTTAATATAGGGTTAGAGTTGGCAATGAGGTTTAGCAACGGTGGTTTGTGAATGTTAGTGTGGCGTTGATGGTATTACGGCGAGGCTAGTGGTGTTGGTAAAGTGACTAGGTAATTTGAGCGGCGGCTGAATGAATTTGGACTTGATTTTGGACAATGGTTAGGGTTATGATGTGTTTAGCAATGGCAGAGGTGGGACGATAATTTGGGACGATGATAGGGTGACAAAGAAACATGGCTCTGATACCAAATAATGGAAATTGAGTGGTTTTAAGACGAATGTAATTTTCACACAACATAATTCTCACAAATCTCAACTAATTCTTATAATTCACTATATCTAAAATAATAAAGTACATCCCTGTTTATAATACTTATAAACAACTTTTCTAGTTAAAGTTGGATTCTAATAAGATAACTACCAAAATTATAAATAAATTAAATACAACCTCCAGAATTCTTTTATTTCCATGGGCTTCAAAATCCTCTTATTTTGGTTCAGCCAAGTCTTGTGGGCTCGTCCTACATCTTTTATGTGTGCATCAAGTAGTATACAAAGATATTTTCCACAATAATAACAAAATATATTCTTGCTAAAAAAAGGTGTTGCCAGTAATTATATAATAGAGGGTTAACTGAAGCACAATCCAAGGCAAGGTACGATATACGACTATTTTAGGATCATGATAGTGTTTTATTCTGCTAAATTCATATTTTGTTTCAGCTTTGACACGGTAACAAAGCAGTTGAACCTATATTAATTTTATAGAAGCGGTTGCAACAAATTTATTTAATAGAAAGGTTAACATACACATACATTGCTTCAGGGTAGACCAAGCAGCTAGTGCTGCATTCTTCTGAGCCTGTTTCTTGGTTTTTGCATGTTCACCAGTAAAGCTAAGTCCTGCAAGCTCGACTGTACATGAGAAAACAGGTACATGGCCAGGTCCAGATCTAACAGTGGTATAAACAGGAAGGTTTAACCCAGCTCTGTGAGCTGTCTCTTGAAGTAAATTCTTGTATACTCCAGTTTCATCCTGTATAAGTACAACAATATCATCTGTTTGCCAGTTTCAGATTATGCAATGATGTAATGGAGTGTCTGAATAATCTATTGGTGATGACAATTTAGGAATGATAAATTTCAAGTACTTCTGAAAAAACAAAGCCTGTATTTTAAGCATCATTTTGCCATTTACTGCTAAAGAGAAATTCAATTAGATGATAATTATAAATACAAAGTTCAGCGTCTGCAACTACCAAGAACCACAAGCATAAGTATCCCTATAAATCTGGACAGGTGGAGCACAATTAGAATGCCAAAACAAAAAAATGAAAATGTGCATGGACTTCAGAACCAGGAAACAGGTATCATTTTACGAACAAGACATTTCTAAAGTAAAATTTCACTCACCTCCCCTATTGCATATAAACATAAAACAACTATATGATAGAAAAAGTGGAACAAAATTGCTTATTTGCTCGCATCAGAATTTAGTACATCATCATTCTGATAATGTGATTTCTGCCAAGTTTTGTGGTAGTTCAGTTAAAGGTGAGATATAAGAGACAATCCACCCGTTTGTTACAAAGTGAAATTCCTTATTTTAGAAAGTTAAGTAAATAATCCAATGCTGAAGTGTTGCCTTCGTATCTTTAAAAAAAAAAGGAAAATACAAAATAAAAGTAAGCGAACAACCAACTTTCATCACCTTGTTTCCTTGTAAAATTTGATTTGTCTACTTGACTGAGACATTTGGGAAAAGTGCACCTAGCTCTTAAGGATCTCATTGTGTTTCTCATGTTTTCTCATTAAATAAATTATTGAAGTGAAAGGGCAAAAAAACAAGACAAATGGAAACAATTGGATTATAAGTTGATGCATCAAGCACATGCATCCTAGCATCATATATAGCCAACTAGTTGGTGAATCATGATCATTTCTCATGTGATTATTGTACAATGAGGGGAAGGGGGCAGAGCAAGTTGGTGAAGAACCTATATTTTCAATATGGATCATCGAATAGTTGCTCATTTGTGCCATTGGATAATGCATTTTATCTTAGGGACCCACGCTTTAGCCAAAAGTTATTTCAACAATAACTGGATTCTTCAGAATTCTGTCTTAAGAAATTAGCCAAACTATGGAGCATGTTTTGCCTTGTTTTTCAGTATTACTTTTGTGATTTTGCCATATATGTGCCTATTCTATGATAGGTTATGTCAAGCCCAGACTACTTTGAGTAAATCAAGTTAGTACCCTCTAGAAATGGCATGGCCCATGTGAGTAGTTAGTCAGTTGGGAAGGGTGTAGCCGTGTAGGATAAATTGGTGCAAGTTAATGAAATCAATCGAAGGAATCTCATATAAATATCTAGTGAAGTTACATATTGTGTATGAATTTTTTACGAATGAAATCGGAGAATTGAGCTCTCATTGAGAGGCTCCTTTCCCTTTTTTTTGCCAATTCTCTTCTCATTTCTGCCCATTTCTCTCCTCCTACTCTAATTCTAAAATTTGTTTACAAGGACTGTTCTAAAGCAGTTAGGAAACCCTAGGGTCAAGCTGGAAGGAAGGAGTAAAGGGGATTAAAAAACAAAAGATAATTAAGCGAAAAAGCCACAAGCACAAAGGTTAAAATTCAGTAATATCATTCAATTCAACATATAGTAAAATGACGGGTAATATCACTTAATATAGGACAAAAAGAAAACCCTAAACTTAACGACCAAGTAAAATCTAATTTGAAAAGGAAATAAAATCTCTGCTGATTATTTACTATTAGTCTAGAATAATCTATTGATATATATCTACAAAAGTAAACTAATTACAATTAATTCATTTATCTAGTAAAATATAGTAACTAACTAATAATATTTTAATTCTCCTATTCCCATCCTCGTCAGGTTCGAACAACACTTTTCATGAGAATTGGATACTTTCCTAGTATCAAAACATTGACTTTGTAAGTTCTTAGATTCAAGTTTCTGTAGCACAATTGATCAGCACCCAATTTGTTCAAATTTTCCCTTAAAAGTTAGCCTGACATACGATCAAGAATCTCATTACAGCAAGGGTTTGAGAACAACTGATATCGCTAATCCCATTCCAAACAACTTCCTTAGATTAGTTAGAGCTTTTTTGCTTTACGAAGTGTAAACAACAATACTGACATAGCTCACCATAAAAATTTTAAGTTGCATAAAATCTTTATTACTGGGTTCACAGTGCCTAAGAGACAAAACTATATCTAAGGCATCAATAGTTCGTCGACAAAAATACATGGTCTAGTTTTGGTAAAATATGAAAAACTAGTGATTGCAGTACAAGCTCATGAGTGCCAAAGTCCATTTGTTCACTTAAGATAGGCCTTGACATTAGGAACATATTAAGCCCAAAAAAGACCATATTACTTTTTCAAATTTCACGGTTGATTTTAATGGAAAAGTAATCATCACTCAACAGTAAAAACAATTACAATCTTGTCAAAAGAATAAGAATTTTTGGGGCTTTCCATATCATTTATACCCCAGAGTCTCTACTAGTTTTGTCACTCGATTATACTGTAGTAACTTCCACCAGGTAAAGTGTTGGGCGGGAGAAACTTTTGTGCTCTTCTTTCTTTTTCTTGGATTATTCTTTTTCTTTTGTTTTTTTGGTCAAAACTTTTTGTTTAAGTTGATATATAGTTAATTTTCAATAAAACGCTGTAGGCAATGGATATACAAACCTTCCAAACCAAAATTAGCAAAATTAACAGCACATATCCAGACAATTATATGGCTGAAACATATAGAAGCTAATTAATCATAGTTGAAGGCTTACCAGAACTCTTGCAGCCAGTGCTCTTGAAGGGCCTCTGTTTGCAAGTGTGCTCAAAGCTACCTCAGCTGCTGCATGTTCTGCCTGTCTAAGAGTAGAGCAGAACGTAGGGCTTTCAAAAGTCTCTCCATTGAAGTTCACCGTGGATTTGAAACGGGGGGCATGATCTGGTCCTTCCCGGATACATGAATAAGATGGAAGGTTGAAGCAGCTTCGTTGAGCCAATTCTTGCAATTGGTTTTTATACATTCCTACATATGGAAAATGCTTGCATTAATAGATCAACTAAAGTTGCCTCTGTAGATGTTGCCTTATATTAAAATCCTTCCGCCAAGGCACCAACATTGAAAGAAAATTATCGTAGAAGTCAAAACAATTTAGATCCTAATACCAATGTAGAAGGATGCAAAATAAATACATTCAGATAGGAGGTTGAACAAAAACAAACATACATTTTTCCAACTAGCAAATTCAGTTCCACTAATTTATCGTACAATTGTGAGTTCTGATGCAGGTTCAGAATAACCTCAAAAAATAGCATAGGAAATCCCCTCGTTGAACATTAAAAATTGGGAATTGTTAAATCCACAACACTTTTTGTTATTTTCACAACAAAAGTGTCGCTGTAGATGTATAGCGACGGTGAAAATTGTCGCTGTAGATCTATAGCGACACTTTTATTGTGGAAATAACATTTTCTGATGTGGATTTAACAATTCCCTAAAAATTAGTAAAGTACCTTCCCGGAGAAATTAAAAAATAGTCAGGGAAAGTTTTAAGTCTGTTCATAAGAGGCTCAATACAAAGTTATACCAACTTGGTTTAAAATTTAAGGACAACAAAATAATATAAAACATAATCAATTGCAGTTCAAGCGAATGTAGTATACTATCATGATACTGTAAATCTATGCACTTTCAAGTAATAACATTCGGCCCAAACAGAACCAAATCTGATTGAGGCCAGGAAACGACACATTTTCTCAGAACCCAAACAACTCCATCCCAGGAAAAAGAACACAGTAAATTAACAACACAAAAGACAACGAATGAAACTCCCTCTGCATTGCCCAAGGAAAGAACTTGCATATTTTAATTTTTTTTGGATAAGTATGACACTCAATTCAGCCAAGCGGCAAAGTAGGTATGCATTATTCTCAATTGAGCACAAAAAAATCAAGAATTAGAGTATATTATCTTTTTCTGCTCTTCTAATTTTCTCTTACCTACATTTCCGCAGGAATCAAACAGAGCTAAGATTTAGGCAATACCCACAAACCAAAATCCAAAACCCACTAAAAAATCTTAAAACCCACCTCGATCAACAGACCCAATTAACCAACAATAAATCAAAACCCCATTGGAATACCCAACAAAACAAACACACCCAGATGAAAATCCAGCATAATAAACACATCAGAAAAGACAATTGTTAGGATATTATCTTGAAAAGCAGAACAGAAACGGACTTACCTTAGAAATGGGTGATCCGAAAAGGGCAAAGCAAGTGAATATATATGTATAGGTTGAGTTTTCAAGTCATTATTCCTCTTTTCTCACTATTTTCTACTTTAAGGAATTGTTACTGTTGATTTAAGGATTAAGAAAAGAAAGCGAGGCAACGGAAGTAAGACGGTAAAATAAGGAAACGGTTAGGGGTAAATAATTTTGTATTGATAGTCTATTATATTCGTTCAAAAATCGAATAGATAACTAAATAAGTCTAGAATCTTATTTTATATTCAAAATATTTTATAAATCAAATATAAACAATTTAATATTCAATTCAATTCTGTGCATTTACACCTTTAAATGGAATCTATTACGTTTATAATATTTTTTCAATAAAAAATATCTTTTTACAATTTTTTATTCAAACTTGCTCTATTATTTTTTATTTTTTATTTTCATAATTGTTGAAAAAAAAACCAAAAAAAAAAAGGGCACCGGTCATACCGGTCATTAAGGATACCGTACCCCCCTCCCCCCTCCCCCTCCCCCTCCCCCTCCCCCTCCCCCTCCCCCTGAAAGAACAAGCTATTTGCTATAGTAAAGTACTCGTCTCTCTTTTCCTCTTTGGGCCTTTTTACTTTTATTTTTATCAACGGTTCAAAAGACTGAAAAATATTAAAATTATAATATGTTACACAAAAATCAAAAGATTATAATTAAATAATTAAATAATAATTCTTCCAAATAAATTAACAGATAATAAAAAAAGTCAATCGTAATAGCAACACTAATGAGCACCATATAAATTCCTAAAAGACAGTCATATTCCGAAAATTATTAATAAAATACGTAGACCTGGATCGTTTTTTAACTCGAACAACAGAACAACAAGTCGAACGCCATATCTAAATATGAACAATCTATCTTTAATAATAATGTATAGAAAAAAATATCACGAATGAAATAAATTATCTCAAAACAGAAAAAAAAAATCCCAAGAGATGATAATAAATTTCCTCACAAAAGAGAGAAATCAGTTATCTCATTGAGAAAATAAGTCCAACAAAAAGAGGAAAACATATTCCACAATAAAATAAAATAATTTATTAGAGCAAAATAAGAGAGATCTAGGGGAGGGTATCTCCAAAAAGAGATCCTTCCATATGTCTAAGATAGAGATTAAAATTCTTGACTTGAGTGAAAATAGAGAAAAGAGATTATAAAAAAAATAAAAATAAAAAATATGAAGTCTTTATATTATTTTTGTTGGTAAATTCTTGCCTAATACTCTCTCATTGAAACTTTTTTACTCTCTTTCTTTTATTTTTTACTTTTCTTAGTATGTGTGCAAATTATACTTTTTCATCTTTTTAGGGACGGAGCGAGTATATTGCAATTCAGTGTTAACATAAGGGGAAATTTTAAAGTTTGTCCTTTAACTTTAGATAATACAATTATAAAAACAAAAAAATACCTAAAGAAAATACAACTAGTTATAAATTCAATTATTTTCAAAAATTAAATAAATCAAAATAATTTTGAGTTCAGCAATATTTAATATTAACATAAAAAATTTAAGTTTGATCTCATATTTTAGAAAAAGAAGTTGCATTCTTCAGTAAACCATTATCCTTTGGGCCGGATTGGTAGGACTTTCTGGGATGTGGTGGTTCGGGTCGGGCTAGATAAGTTCAAGAGAGGTTGGAAGGAGACCTAACTCAACACATGCCCCTCGGGCTCAAGGTTAGGGCTGATTGATTCAGTTTTTTTTAAAGAAAAAAGTAAATAATGGTTAATTCTCTATTTTAAATAGCAACCACTATAATGTTGGACTGTCAATGGGTTAGAACAGATCAAATCAAATCATACTTTGATTCAATATATTTCACAAGTGTGATAATAGATTAACAATCTGATTCATCATGTAATGAATCAATTATTTGCTCCATAATCCACTTGATGCAACAATACATATTATATTCCAAATCGATCCATTTAAAAAACTTATTTATAAAATTACATTAAAATGTTAAAATTATGTTCAATAATGAAAGAATTTCACTTAATATCTCAATTATAACTTCCTATTTTCTCACCCTAATTTTTCTGAACTTTCTCTCAATTTATTCTCTTACAATTATCATTCTTTCTAAAAATTTCATTTAAAATCAATACATCAAATCTATATTATTTAGAGCATTCTTCTTAATTCTTATTATTTAATTACTGATGAGGACATGACTAGCTTAAGCGTGGATGGAAATCACAGAGGACAAACTTTGCCGGATCAACTTAAAGTTCATGTTGGTCCGGTGACGAGGTCATGAGCTAAACGACTCAAAGAAGAGCTTTATGACATCCCCAAATCTGGGTATCTGTTACCTCGGACTTGGTGCGCTACGATACAACTTTCATCTAATTATATATAACTTCCATTCATTAATTAATGAATACAACTTAGCTTTGATGCCAATTAATATATTAATTCCTTATCATTTCCAGGATCTATGAATCGATCCCAAAACCTTAATAAGTCAATTCTCAATCTTGTCATTAACCCTTTTTGTCTTTACATCATATTCGATGTTATACTTAATAAGATGCAGAATAATTATTAATTTTCTGAATTTTGTATTCATTTCCCTGAATCACAACCTTCATCATTTATATATCTTTAAATCTAATTTATTCTATAATTTGATTTATCAGAGTTTCATTATAAAATTTTACAACTCAATTTGTTATCTTTTATATGTCGAATAGTACGGCTTTGCAACTCTACATGAGTTAAACATCAATCGTAAACAACTATCAGGTACATCATCTATAACCTCAAACATGGTCCAAAATCACAACTTCATCTAAACAAATCAACCTTCTTATGATACTATTGAACTGTATCAATCAAGTAGCACCAAACTTTATCGTGAATCTTTAACCTGTAAAAGTGGTTATTTACAAGAGTGAACTCGACAGCTCAACAATTCTAACAGAATCGTGGAGTGTCGAAAAAGTTGCTTCAGAATCGTAGTCTATCTTGGAAGCCACACTCAAGATCGTGGATATGGTCTGAGTGCCTGCCGAGCCAAGTCAAGAATCACAATCAGCTCTCGGAAATGTGGAGTCTGCAAAACGAGCAAGTAGAGATCGTAGTCTATCAGAGCTTAAGAGAAATCATAGTGGTCTTTTCGATCAAGGCTGAATCAAGCATGAGCATGACAAGACACAACGGTCATGGTACAAAGATAATAATTGTGGTGTCCCTCCAGTCAGCATCAAAAGCACCAAGTTTCGTCTATTTGATGAAGGAGGAAGTTTAACAAATGAAGAATGACTTATAGACGTTAATATTTTGGGAATCCCAATGATCCAACACTCATCCTTAATATGTATCGAAGAAGCGTATGGAAGAAGCTAAGGAAAGGATTGCATGCCTGCTGAAAACACCTTTTCAGGTGTTACGTGAGATAACAGTTTGTTGTTTCAGTAGGCCAGAAGAACAACATATTTCCAGGAAGTCAACATCACTACTCAGAAATGTATGAAGCATTAAATATTACAACAGATGCCTTCAACGGAAACATTTTAAAAGCTCCTTCATAAGCAAATCAGACAAAGATTCAACGTAAGCAAGCAGAAACGAAAAAGCACAAGAACTCTCAACTTCCAAACTCTACGATCAAGAAAGAAAATCTTTCACATCTACTCAGTTCTTTCGAACGTATGCTTAACTGCAACTGAGTAGCACAACCCAAGAACTCAACTCTCATTAAGTGTATTCCAAGTCTGCTGGACTTGAAGAATTCTAAGTGAACTAAGAATATCCAAGAATGCTGGTCTTGAAAGTATCTAAGTGATTCAAAGATTGTAAAGATATCCTTAGTGGATTTTCTACTCGTGGAGTAGAAGAGTGGACTAGGAGCCTTGAGTGCTCTGAACCACTTAAAATCAATGTGTTTGATATATCTGTTATAACTGCTATATATGTCATACCTGCTTATCATATATTCCACTGTGGTTCATTTATTAAAAAATCTGATAAGTATTTTTAAAAGGGAAAAGTTTTTATAATATCTATTCAACCCCCCTTCTAGATAACTATTGTGCCTCTGTGAAATAACAATTGGTATCAGAGCAGGTTCTCTCAACGAGCCTGCAAAGCTTGAGTAGATCCAATGTCACAACTGATAAGCGAGTCCAAGACCGGTGGAGGTAGCAAGCCACCAATGTGCAATAAAGACAAATTTGCCAACTAGAAAGTTCGTATGCAAGCCTACATGGATTCAATAGATGACAAGCTATTTGAAACCGTTATGAATGGGCCCTACATACCAACAAACCTTGCACCAACTCCAGATGATCCAAACAAAATTCAGATCAAGATCAAATCAGAACGGATTGACAACGACAAGAAATGTAAGACCCCAATTTTCATAAATAAAGATTAATTTTCTCGAAATATATTTTTGAATATTATGGTGATATAATGTTATAGTTGTGGGTATTATTTAGAAATTTTGTAAAGTATGCAAGCTGTTATAAAATATTCGATTGGTCGGGGAATATTCATTTTAACAGGAAATATTCGTACGACGGCACAATCATTGGTGGACCTCACAATAGAATTATTGCCGAAGTTAGAAAATGACATAAATATCTTTTTATAAAAATAATGGCAAAAGTTTTACTGTTAAACTGTTAAAATACCCGGTGGTAAAAGAACAGTAATACAGGTGATTGCATAGTAGCACACAATATTGATTATTAATGCTTATGTGAGAAGTCACTCTATTATACTCAATTATTGCTACAGTAATTGATGCATAATATCTCACATTATTTGATTCAATTATTATCAATATTTTATATATTATTAAATCAATAATTGAGATGACAAGTTATTCTAATTATTATATGCATAATTAACAATGTCTAGAAATTTCTGTCGAGGAAAGGGGTTTGGTCACCTAATTGCGCACCAATAGTGAAAAATCCTTATCGAAAAACCCCTTTTTCTTAGGAACGATCTGGTTATTAATATTGCGAGTTATAATAATGATGAATAAATGTTGTTAAAAATATTGAGGGAATTTTTATGAAGTAATTGTTATAAATTTTGGCGTATTATTTGGACCCCCACTTACCCATTTTTCAAAATTATCAGTAGAAAGTATTTAGTATATATATTAATGGTGGGGGCAACGAGTGGGGCCCTCTTGTTGTTGAACTTTGGGTGGGTGGGTGGGTGGGTGGGTGGGTGGGTGGGGGGAGGGAGAAAGTATGATAACTTGGTCGGGAGAGAGTAATAAGGTAATTATTATTATTATATATACTGAATATATATATATATTTATTATAATAAGGTTTGTTTTTATGAAAAATAGAATATATAATATTATATTTAAAGTTATTTGTTTTACTTGATTATTATAATAATATTTTGAAAAATCAGACGTCTGATGATTTTTTTCTCCGTCCGTGAATCTGTAGAATAATTCGTCCGTGATTTTTTTTCCTTAACAGTACCCCTTCCATTCTCCTATAAATAGGATGCATAGTTAGGATTGAAAATCACACTAGAATCAGAGAATTCTTCTTCTATAATATTGAGTGTATTTCTTTAGAGTTTTAAGAAGCTTTGATAGTAGAAAACAGTGAAAGTTTTCTTCAAAAATATCCCCGCTATACCAGTTAGAATACTCTTCTTTTTAAGGTAAGGGATATTATTTTTGTTCAGTATTTGTATGAAATAATATTTTCTTCCATACTCTGTAGTATGTAAGTAATATTATTTCGTTTCAGATTTCGAATTCTATACTCCTTTTGTTAAGTTTTGGCTTCTATGCTCCATGAAATTAGTAGAATATGCTTGATATTTGCGCTTCATCCAGTATCTTTTCATGAAAATATTATTATGAACATTCTTGATAAGTTTTAAAGTTTTTATGTCAGAGTACTATTCACGGGATACTATTCCCGAATTACTATTCACAGGGTACTATTCACCTAGTTACTATTGACCCGGGGTACTATTCATGACAAAAATTGATTTTTTTTCGGTCCAAATCATTTTTGATACAATATTATTCTTGAATTTTACTCCACAAAGCAGTATTATGTTGACAATTTGGACATTATTGAATTCTAGATAAATTAAATTATAAATCTTTAAAAATTTATCATTTGCTTTCTTTTAATTGAATTCTTATATCATTGTCATCATCCTCATTCTTATATTGTGATGAAAGTCATCTGTGGCTTACGGGCATAGATGAACTGTTTGATTGGTATGATTATGACCATGGATTATTCGGTATAATCATGACTGTAATGTTACAAATGATGTGGTAAAAGTCTTCATTGGCCCGTAGTGTATTGATGGACAATTGTTGGCATGATCATGACCATTGATGAAAACACGAATATCCTTGGCTCGTAGTGTATGGATAATTCGTGGTCATGATACTAATGAATATCCTTGGTCTGTAGTGCAAGGATGATTCGATGATGTGGTTTATTTATTAAGCTGAGTCCCAACGATAAAATTTATGATAAACTCTTAAATCATAGAAGATAGTAGATTTCATGCTTTACTTGACTCTTCTAATGGATTGCTTGTTCCGCTGCACTTAATCTTGATGCTTATTATATTTTATCAGTTTAACACTGTTGAAGGCTAATGATAATGTATTATACATTATCTTAGTCATAATATTTCTTACTGGGCTAGTTGAGCTCACCCTTTTGCTTTCATTGTTCTCTTCAGGAAATGATAGCATAGCCGGGACTAGTCAGGGAACGGAGTGATGGTCCGAGATGATGGTTTTAGTAGTCCTCATTATTTAGTGTGGTAATAAATGTAATGAGGATTGAATTTGAGTTTGGATATTGTCTATGAGACAATATTCGTGTAAAAACTTAGCTATGTTTTGTCGTATTTTACACGACAGTTGTATTAATTAAGTTTGTATTTGAATTCTGTACCATGTATTTGGCGACCCAAGATGGGTGATGTATACCTATTTTGGGGGCGACATAGTTGGTATTAAAGCTTAGGGATATGATCCCTGGCTAAGATGTGAGACTAGAACTAGGGGGAGAGACGGGGAAATCCTTCGCTAGTAAGACTTACTTAAGCTTATTTGATTTAATCGGTCGGTCAGAATATAGGGATAATATGTGGCATGTCAATTAACCCTTGTTTTGTGGCAGTGTTAGAAAATGACATCCGAGAATGTTGAGATAAGCAATGGAGCACATGAGACCGTTGAGTCACCAATGATCAATACCCAGAATAATGTGCATCAGGAAGGCAATAATCCTTAGGAAAACAACAACACTGACCAAATGATGAACGATGGGATGTTCAGAGGCTTTATGCAATTCATGCAACATCAGGCGGGAGCGACTTCTATTCAAAATACAGGTGAAAATACTAGCAACTCTTGGATGGTCACTATTAAGCAGTTCAAGGAGCTGGGACCATCGGAGTTTTTGGGAGAGCCAAAACCACTTAAGGCGGAGGCGTGGATAAAGCAGATCACCAAGATATTTGATGTCTTGGGATGCTTAGGGGAGCAAAAGGTTCCCTTTTCCACCTTTATATTGCGAGGAGAGGCAGATTACTGGTTGGAATTTGTAAAGCGTACCCAACCTGCCGCACTGAAGATGTCTTGAGAGAAGTTCCAAGAACTGTTCAACGACAAGTACTTTCCCGAAAGTATTTGTCACATGAAAGAGGTGGAGTTTATCAAACTGGAGAAAAACAATATGATCGTGTCGCAGTACGAGACTAAAGTTGACGAGTTATCATGGTTTGCGTCCCATCTGGTTGACAATGAGGAGAGAATGACGCGAATGTTTCTGCGAGGCTTGAAACCTGAGATACATCAATACCTAATTTCTCACAAACTGTGTTTGTATCCAGATGTTGTAAATAGAGCTCAGTTATTGGAGCGCGATAATGAGTCAACCCAACCAAGAGAGAGTAGCCGATATAATGATAATACCAGTGGTAGCAGTCATCGAAGCGGTGACAACAAACGTGGAGGGAATCAACATACCATAAATGGTAACCAATTCGGTGGTAATCATGGCCAATATAATAAAAGTGGACATTTCAAGAAAAGGAGATTCAACAATGATGGAAAGACGTCAGCACCAGCACCCGCTGTTAAGGAAGGAGAACGACCACCTATTATATGTTTCAAATGCGGAGGGGAGGGACACATTAGTCCAAATTGCATGCAGCAGTCCAAAACTTGTTACAATTATGGAAAAGAAGGTCACCTAACTCGATTTTATTGTGCAGCGAAGCCAAATCCAGTTGGAATGGTGACACCAAATGCCATCCCAGACAAGTCAAAACTAGTAGTTCAAGGGAAAGCGTTTGTTGTGACCTCTCAAAAAGCGAGGAACCTGAACGAGGTCATCACGGGTAAGCTAATCATAAACTCTAGTGAAGTCTATACCATATTTGATATTGGTTCTACCCATTCTTTTATTTCTCCTACTTGTGCTCAACGTTTAAATTTAACTCTGGAGAAATTAGACTTTGACTTATCTGGTGAAACCCCGTTAGGAGAAACCTTTATTACATCCACTGTTTATAAGTCTTGTTTGATTCAAATCAGCAACCGTACGTTACCTGTAGATCTTATTTCTTTGAAAATACTTGCATTTGATGTGATTTTAGGGATTGATTGGTTAACCACTTATCATGTAAAAATTGATTATTTTCGTAAGGTTGTTAGCTTTCATATTTCTAACAAACCTATTATGCGAATTCAAGCAACCAAACCACTAAAGTCAATCATTGTCATCTCAAGCCATAAAGCTATTCGTTTATTGAATAACGGATGCCAAGCTTTCTTAGCTCATGTCACAGATTTAAACAAAAATAAATCAGTATGATATTTCTATTGATAATAAATTTCCTGACGTATTTCCTGAAAAACTTCCTGGCCTACCCCCAGAGCGAGAAATTGAATTTTATATCGACCTTGAACCCTGTACAAAACCCATTTCTAAAGCCCCATATCGAATGGCTCCTATTGAACTTTAGGAGTTAAAGACCCAACTTTAGAAATTGTTAGACATCGGTTTCATTCGTCTTAGTACGTCTTCTTGAGGTGCTTCTGTTCTATTTGTGAAGAAAAAAGATGGAAGTGTGCGACTTTGTATTGACTATCGGGAGTTGAATCATGTCATAATAAAAAATAGGTACCCGTTGCCTCGCATTGGTGACCTATTTGACCATTTGCAAGGAGCTAAATTCTTTTCAAAGATCGATCTTCATTCCAGATATTACCAGTTGAAGATTAAAACTGATGACATTCCAAAGACTGCTTTCAGAACTCGGTACATGCATTATGAATTCCTAGTCATGTCTTTTGGATTGACTAATGATCCTGCTTCCTTCATGGACATGATGAGCCGAGTATTCAAGGAATATTTGGATCACTTTGTGGTCGTCTTTATTGATGATATCCTCATTTACTCCAAAAGCCGTGAAGACCATGAGCAACACTTGAGGCTGATACTCTAAAAGCTTCGTGAAAACAAGCTGTACGCCAAGTTGAAGAAATGCGAGTTCTAGCTTGAGGAAGTGGCATTTCTTGGGCAAGTGATATCAAATCACAGAATATCTGTTGACACAGCAAAGATTGAAGCAATACAAAGCTGGGAGCAACCTAAGTCAGTGACCGAAGTACGTAGGTTTCTGAGCTTAGCTGGTTATTATCAGAGATTCGTGGAAGGATTTTCTCGAATTGCTACTCCATTAACCCAGCTGACTCAAAAAGATACAAAATTTGGTTAGAGCGAGAAATATGAGAAGAGTTTTCAAGAACTCAAGAGGAGACTCATTTTAGCACCTGTTCTGACAATACCATCTGGTTCGGACGGATTTGTCATCTACATCGATGCTTCAAGCAGAGGGCTAGGATGTGTTCTCATGCAACATGGGAAAGTCATAGCCTATGCTTCACGATAACTCAAAGAAAATGAGAGGAATTATCCTACTCATGATCTAGAGTTGGCAGTAGTCGTTTTCGCACTTAAAATCTGGAGGCATTATCGGTATGGGGAGAAGGCGAAGATCTATACTGATCATAAAAGCCTTAAATATTTCTTCACCCAAAATGAACTCAACATGCGGTGTGACACCCCCAAAATAGGTATACATCACCCATTCTGAGTCGCCAAATACATGGTACATAAATCAAATACAAACTTCTTTTATACAATTAGTACGACAACAACGTAGCTTAGAGTTTTTACACGAATATTGTCTTATAGACAATATTCGAACTCAAATGAAGTCCTCATTATATTTATTATCACACTATTTCATAAAATAGTGAGGACTACTATAGCCACCATCTCGGACCGTCACTTTGTTCCCCGACAAGTCCCGGCTACGTTCTCGTTTCCTGAAGAGAACAATGAAAGCAAAAGGGTGAGCTCAACTAGCCCAGTAAGAAATATTATGACTAAGATAATGCAGAATAAATTATCGTTAGCCTTCAACAACGTTTAACTGATAAAATACAATAAACATCAAGTTTAACTACAGCGGAACAAGCAATCCATTAGAAGAGTTAAGTAGAGCATGATATCTACTATCTTCTATGATTTAAAAAAAATTTCATCAACTTTATCGCTGAGACTCAACTTAATAAATATACCACATCATCGAATCATCCCTGCACTACGGGCCAAGGATATTCATGTGATCATCAATGGTCATGATCATACCAACAACTGTCCATCAATGCACTACAGGCCAATGGGGACTTTTACCACATCATTTGTAACATTACAGTCATAATTATACCGAATAATCCCTGATCATAATCATACCAATCAATAGTACATCTATGCACGTGAGCCACATATGACTTTTATCACAATATAAGTACGAGGATGATGACAATGATTTAAGAATTCAATTAAAAGAAAGCAAATGATAAATTTTTTAAAGATTTATAATTTAATTTATCCAGAATTCAATAATGTCCAAATTATCAACATGATACTGCTTTGTGGAGTAAAATTCAAGAATAATATTGTATCAAAAATGATTTAGACAACAAAAAAATCAATCTTTGTCATGAATAATCCCCCAGGTGAATAGTACCCGAGTGAATAGTACTTTGTGAATAGTACCCATGAATAGTACTCGAGAATAGTACTTTATGAATAGTACCCGTGAATAGTACTTTGTGATAGTACCCTGTGAATAGTACTTTGTGAATAATACCCCGTGAATAGTATTCTGGCATAAAAAGATCAATAATTATCAATAATGCTCAGAATAATATTTCCATGACAAGATACTAGATGAAGCACAAATATTAAGGATAATATACTAATTTCACGAAGTATAGCAGAAATACTTCAACAGAATTAGTGTAGAATTAGGAATACGAAACGAAATAATATTACTCATATACTACATGGTATGGAAGAAAATATTATTTCCTATGAATGCTTAACAAAAATAATATCCCTTACCTCAGAAGAAGACTGGATAATGGAATAGTGAAGTAGCAGACTTCTCTTCTTCTTTCTCTCTATAGCTTCTCTCTCTATAATTGCTCTTGTGAGTCTTAGTAAATTTATGAGAATGAAAGAAGAATGAACTTCTATTTATAAGAAAATATAGATTCGATAATTGCACGTTTTGGGGCTTGAAATATTACAGTATAATACCTTCATCTTTTTTTTTAATTTAGTCCTGCAAGTATTATCAATCTTGTACCACCTCCCCTAATAGTATATGAATGTGAATCAATAGTACATTCATGTGAATCAATAGTTCTATACATGTGAAAAAAATAATTACGGTATAGTACCTTCATCTATACCTCTATTTTTAATTTAGTCATGCAAGTATTATCAATCTTGCACCACCTCCCCTAATAGTACATGCATGTGAATTAATAGTTATAAGCATGTGAATTAATAGTTATAAACATGTGAATTAATAACAATTAATTTCTCATTTATCCGATTAATTACCCGATTGGTCAATATAACCTCCAAAAATCAATTATTATCGAAATAAATGTCAATTTCCACTAACACTAATAATCCCAACACAATGAAAATATTAATTTAATCTTTAATCAACACGAACTTATTCATCATTAATATTATAACTCACAATATTTAACAACTAGATCATTCCCAAGAAAGAGGGGGCTTTCTGATAAGGATTTCTCCCTATTGGCGCACAATTAGGTGACCAAACCTCTCCTCGACAAAACTTTCTAGACATTGTCAATATTGTAAATAATAATATGAATAACTTTATCGTCTCAATTATTGATTTAATAATAATAAATATTATGCAGATGATACTGTGACAATAATTGAGTCAATAATATGAAAGATATTATGCAGCAATTACTGTAGCAATAATTGAGTATAACTGAGTTACTTCTCACGTAAGCATCAATAATCAATACCGTGTGCAACTATGCAACCACGCGTATTACTATTCTTTTACCACTGGGTATTTCAATAGTTTAACGGTAAAACTTTCACCGTTATTTTTATAAAAAAATAATTCTGTCATTTTCTAACTCCAACAATATTTCCGTTTGTGGGGTCCACCAATGATTGTGCCGTCGTACGAATATTCCCTGCTAAAACGAATATTCCCCAACCAATCGAATATTTTATAACAACTTGGTTACTTTGAAAAATTTATAAATATTACCCACAACTATAACATTATATCAAATCCACACCATAATGCTCAAAAATATATTTTGAGAAAAATTAATCTTTATTCATAAAAGTTGGGGTCTTACATGTGGCAACGATGATGGCTCTAGTTATTGAAAGATTATGATCATACCACTCAATACCATCTTGAAAAAGCTAACGTGGTAGCTGACGCATTGAGTAAAAGATCATATGCGGGGTACTGTGACGCCCCCAAATCCTGGTACTTCATTACCACAAGATTTGGCGTTCACTTAATCAAAACATTCATATCTAACTACCCAATCATAATAAAAATTGAATAATAAACCTTCCCTTAAGGGATTACATTAATAAAATCTCCCAGGTTATCTAACCTTTAAATACAATCATTCAAATGCGGAATTTAAATAAGTTCATTACAATAATTTAAATAAAGTCTGATAATAAAATATCAAAATGGTTACAAGTCTTCAGTACTTGTTCATCTTTCCCTTTCCCTTACTGGTGCTAGGTACATCGACATTCTCATCCTTAGCCGTAATAGTTATATAAGCAAGAGTGAGCAAACATGACTCACTTGAAATGAAATTGAATAAATCTTTACATTAAATACCAAATAATAGGCTCAATAGAACTGAACAATGTGTTCTATTAACATTCTGAATTATACAACTGAGGGGTCTAATGACCACGAACCATGTTCACAATTATAAGTACTCTTTCAACTTAAACTTTAACAGTCATAAGACTATAAGGACTCCACGTACTTAGGGGGATCAGCCCTTCGTATAATGTATTATGCACAACCATTTCAACGCTAAGCATAAACCCCTAATAATAGGGTTGTTTATCTCAGTATTTAGATTTCAAGTCCGCACCAAAGTAAGTTTGGTTTGAATACATTTCAAGGTAATTTGGAATTAACTAACATCAACTAAGGATTAGTTGAATAAAAAGGTAATCACATTATGCTATGGAATAAATCATAAGTGAATTAACATTGCATATTAAAGTTATGCTTTAGGAATAATCTAATAGCATAAATATTGAATAACTATCACATACCTTGCTTGAACAATTTTAAGCCAATGTTATTTAGAATTGAATACTAAGCATGCATAACGAATAGTAATTTGAACAATAAAACTATTCAACATCAGTATATCAGATTATATAAACTTGCATACTAATTAACAAGTTAAAGACAAGAATAACTTGCTTAACATCAAAATAAGGTTTAGAAAACTTGCATTATCATGAACAAACTAGATATAAGAGCTTGCGAAATTACAGTTAAAATAGGATAAATAAACTTGCATAATAATAAACAAATTAACTCCACGAAAGTGTAGAGTTAGAAAACTTGCTCAATGTAAAAAGGTAGGTTTAGAAGCTTGCATAATTATTATAAAAGTAGAGTTAAAGAACTTGCCTCGAGCTTAAGCTATAATATTAAACTCACGTTCACCTATATATAGGTTTAAAACCACCATATATTAGATATACTAACATTCGCGTTCCAACATAATACGCATTTCTAGTTAGACTTATTATTTTAGCACAAGTCTTATGCTACCATACAAATATCAGAAATCACAAGTGTTAACCTTCACAACACCAATTTACTATTCATCACGCTCACTAAGTTCTAATATACCACGTTCATCACTTACTAACCATTTGAAACTTTTAAACTACTAACCACATAGCACGATTCTGTTTTAACTATATTATTACATGTTTATTATACTAACACATCATTAGACCAAAGTATGTCGCTACCCTAGAACTGCAGCAGCAGCAGTCTCTGTCCCAAATCAGGGTATGGCGCAGTTGCGCCATACACAGGCCTAGGACCTGCGCAGCTGCGCCGTTTTTAGCCTTGGCATCGGTGCAACTGCGCTGGTGCATAGACAGAGGCAGAGACGACTATGAACAGTATACGACTTTAGCCCAACAAACACGAATTTCACCCACCAAACAGTGAAATTAACATATAAAATAAATATAAAACTATCATAAATATGATTGCTAACATATTCATCAACATAGAACAGTTTAACAACACTTTTAACTATTTGAATTTTTAAAATTTCTCATTTTCATATGAAAACTCTATTTTTGAGTGTCTTCACAAAAATCAGCACTGTGATTTCAATTCCTCACCAAATCGCTCCGTTCATGTTACATTATCTTCGTTTCTTAATGAACTAGCATAAACAAGCTTCAATTTGTAGTTTATCATACGAATTAACCATCAAAATTGATACATACACAAACCATATGATAATTATATATACTGTCATGATTTTTCTACTGTTATCCGAAATTAGCATGCAACTTCCTTCTTTAAACATAACTCTAGCATCTCAAACTTATATAATCATCATAATTTAATTGTATAGCAACAATTCTAAACATATGAAATTCACAGAGCATAAAAATTATTGCCATAAAACTCATATATGTATATATATATATATATATATATATATATATATATATATATATATATAATGTTAAAGCAATGAATAATACCTTCAATTAGCTTGATAATCCTTACTAACACTGAAGTTGCTGTGAAATTCTTAGGTTTCTCTCAAATTCTCTCTCAAGTTCTCTGAATTCTCTCTTCCTCAGACTAACAAATGGACAAAACCCAATTGAAACCTTATGCGTAAAACAAAAATAAAACTGATATGGCCTTAACTCACAAATTAAGTATATCAGTTACTACATATAACGTATATGTTATTATATTTACTATTTAATTTATTTAATTTATATTATTTATATTATTATAATTCAAAATTTAAAAATCCAAAAGCCATATGGCTTTATTTGGCAAAACGTCTTTAAAATAAAGATTTAATATCATTAGGCCTTGTTTGGGTTAACCCATTTAAAACTACTTTAATTATTTTAATAAACAATTTAGTTTATAATTTATAATCACATATTATTTATTTATTAACTCAACACAACAATATAACATCTCATGTTATATTACAACTCTCTAAATTATAAATTAATTTAATTTAAAATATTATCTAAAAAAAATTTAATTCATAAATATTTACTAATAATTTCTACATCAATAAAATATTTATTTCTTCCATTTCAACAATAAACACATCAAATAAATATTTATATAATTCAATAAATATTTAATATTACAATTTGAATTTTCGAATTGTTACATCATTCCCTCCTTACAAGGATTCTGTCTCCAGAATCACAACTCAAACAATCAAATCGTCACATTCTTTCCTTCTTACAAGATTTTGTCCCTAGAATCGAAGACACAGACTAAACAAATAACTCAGGGTAATTCTTCATCATTTCAGCTTCGAGTTCCCACGTAGCCTCTTCGACGTTGTGGTTCCTCCATATCACCTTCACTGAAGGTATCACTTTATTCCTGAGCACTTGTTCTTTCTTGTCGACTATCTGGATAGGAATCTCTTTATAAGACAAATCTTTACTGAACTGCAATGGTTCATACTCGATCACATGTTTGTAATCGGGTTTATAAGGTCGCAACACCGACACCTGAAAAATGTTGTGCACATGTTCTAATTCTGGAGGTAAAGCTACCTCGTAAGCCACTTCTCCCACTCTTCGTAGTATCTCGAAAGGTCCAATAAACCTTGGGCTAAGCTTTCCTTTCTTGCTAAAATAAATTTTCCCCTTCCAAGGAGAAACTTTTAGGAAAACAAAATTTTATACTTCAAATTTGCGATTATGCATGTGTTGATCAGCATATTTCTTCTGTCTGTCTTGAACAACTACCAATCTAGTTCTGATGAGTTTGACAACCTCAACAGTTTATTGAACCAGTTTGGGTCCTAATTGTAAAACCCCAACTTTTTTGAATAAAGATGAATTTTCTATAAATATTATTTTTGAATATTATGGAGTGAAATTGACATAATAGTTGTGGGTAATATTTATAAATTTTGCAAAGTACGCAAGTTGTTATATAATATTCGATTGGTCGGGGAATATTCGTTTTAACAGGGAATATTAGTACAATGGAACAACCATTGGTGGACCCCACAACGGAATTATTGTCGGATTGAGAAAACGAGAAAAATACTTTATGAAAATAACAACGGAAGTTTTACCGTTAACTGTTGAAACACCCGGTGTTAAAAGTACAGTAATACGCGTGGTTACATAGTAGCACACAGTATTGATTATTGATGCTTACGTGATAAGTCACTCAGTTTTGTTGGTATTATTAATGTAATAATACAGAAAATCTTTTTATATAAAACAGAATACTTTTATAAAGTTATTCTATAAATAGAATATATTATATTCTATTATGCATAGTGTTGCATAGTGTCTGCATAGTGTTTTGCATAGTAAAATCTTTTTATATAAAATAGAATACTTTTATAAAGCTATCTATTTTATTAGACAATAATTAGAATATATTATATTTTATTATGCATAGTGTTTGTATAGTGTCTGTATAGTGTTTGTATAGTAAAATCTTTTATAAAGTTATTCGTTTTATTAGATTATAAATAGAATATATTATATTTTATTTAAAATATTTTGCTTTAAATATGGACCGTCAGATTAAAATAAATCAATCTGGACCGTTCATGAGTTAGTTACTATGCAGTTCATTTTCTATAAATAGAAGCTTATTCCTTCATTATTTTCTTACGAATTCACTGAAACTCTAGAAAGAGAAAATTATAGAGAGAAAGAAGAAAAGATTTCTGCTACTTAACTATTCTTATATTCAGTTCTTTTACGGTAAGGGGTGTTATTATTTCTTATTCATGAAGAGAACTGTTGTTATTCCATTGCTTATTAATCTATTGGAATAACCTGTATACGCGGTCTACCCTATACTTGGTGACATTCTTCTATTATTCCGTCTTTACTATTCTGTTGGAATATCCTGTCTGTGCATTTTACGCCGGACCTGATTCCGTCTTTATTATTCTGTTGGAATATCCTATCTATGCATTTTATGCCGGACCTGGTTCCATCTTTATTATTATTCTATTGGAATATCCTGTCTGTGTGTTTTACACCGGACCTGATTCCGTCCTTATTAGTATTCGGTTGGAATAACCTGTCTATGCGAAGTACCGCATGCATGGTGATTTCTATTGTTATTCCATTCTTTATTATTATGTTAGAACATCCTGTCGGTGCGAATTTCGCCTGACCTGGTTCCGTTATTTAGTATTCTGTTGGAAGAACCTGTCTATGCGAAGTACTGCATGCATGGTGATTTCTTTTGTTATTCCATTCTTTATTATACTCAGTTGGTTAAAGTTTTAACTTCTATACTCCATGAAATTAGTAGAATATCCTTGATATATGCGCTTCATCCAGTATCTTTTCATGGAAATATTCTTCTGATCATTCTTGAATTTTACTCTACAAAGCAGTATCATGTTGACAATTTGGACATTAGTAGTTCTTGGACAAATTAATTCTTGAACTTGTTTGATTGAATTCTTATATCATTGTCATCATCCCCATGTTTATATTATGTTGAAAGTCATCTATGGCCTGTAGTGCATAGATGGACTTGGTATGATTATGACCAGGGATTATTCGGTGTAATCATGACCGTAATATTACAAATGATGTGGTAAAAGTCCTCATTGGCCCGTAGTGCATTGATGGATAGTTGTTGGCATTATCATGACCATTAATGAATACACGAATATTCTTGGCTCGTAGTGCATGGATAATTGTGGTCGTGATACTAAATAATATCCTTGGCCGTAGTGCAGGGGTGATTCGATGATGTGAAATATTTATTAAGCTGAGTCTCAGCGATAACAGTGATGAAAAACCTTTTTAATCATAAAAGATAGTAGATTTTATTTTCTACTTGACTTTTTTAATGGATTGCTTGTTCCGCTGCAGTTAAACTTGATGTCTATTATATTTTATCAGTTTAACATTGTTGGAGACTAATGATAATTTATTCTGCATTATCTTAGTCATAATATTTCTTACTGGGCTAGTTGAGCTCACCCTTTATTTCATTGTTCTCTTCAGGAAATGAGAATATAGCTGGGACGAGTCGGGGAACGGAGTGATGGTCCAAAGGATAGCATTATTAGTCCTCACTATTCTGTGAAATAGTGTGATAATAATTGTAATGAGGACTCCTTTTGAGTTTGTATAATCTCTAGTAGATAATATTTGTATTCAAACTCACAGTTTATGTTTTATCATATTGTACACGACAGTTGTATTAGTAAGTTGTATTTGAATTCTGTACCATATATCTGGCAACCCAAGATGGGTGATGTATACCTAATTTTGGGGGCGTCACAGTTAGTATCTGTAATATCCTAGATTTTTCCATGTAGTTAAACAATTTCAATAAACAACCTTATGTGAAATTCTTATGTGACAATTATTTTTAGATGAATTATTTATTTTTACTTGTATGTTATGTGATGAGATGTGTTTGAATGGTTGGTTCCGTATAATTCAACTATTTAAAATGGGTAAGAATGGAATTAATGCTATTAATTTCATGGGATGACTTTAAAACATGACTTTGAGTTTGGAGCGGAATTTAGTGACACGGACAGCGTACTTGAGTCCGGAACGTCGAAATTAGTCAAGATAGACCGTAACCACGAAATTTCGTCACGATTGACTTTTTGGTCAAAGTCAACGGGTTTACTTTTTCGGGGGAAAAGTCAACTACGAATTTTGAAGTTGAGTTTGACGAAACGGGGAGTTCCATGACGTCCGGGACGTCGACTTTAGTAGGAATCGATATAAGTATCGACACGTTTGACTACAAGGGGCAAAATGGTCAAAATGACTTGTTAATTGATTAAATGATTATTATTTTAATTTTATACAAGACAACAGCTGGTGGGTCACACGTGACAAGTATATTGGGACAAGGAGGGAGTGTATATACGTATAATATAGAGTGTGAGGAAAGAGGAGGTTATAATTATTTGGCAAAGGCTTTCCATGTTCTTAATTCCCTCCCTTATGACCATTAACTAGTGTATAATGATCCATGAATATATAACTGATGGTTGGAGAGGTGAAGGGGCTGAGCATATCAGTCCTAATAATATATATATACACCCAACTCAAGCACTCATTCACTTTGCAACATTACAACTAAGAGAGTAAAAATAGAGAAGAAAGGATTAGAGTTTGAGAGTGGGTCAAGGTTGTCTACGAATTTGAGGAGCATAATCAAGCAAGCAAGAAGGGAGAGATCAGTAGCTATCTCCATCTATAAGAAGAAATTTGCAGCAAGAGGTAAGCCATGACCCATGTATATGTTTTTAGAAACTAGTAAGAAAATGCTTGAGTGGCCATTGGAACTACTTTGTGTTGATGCTATGATGCCATGCTACTGCTTATTGATGATGATGGTTTTTGATTTGGAAGTTTAAAACCCTAAGATCTATGTGATATATATGGATTCATGTATGTATTTACTCATTTTGATGTTGATTTGGGTGAATCAAAAGAAATAAAGAAAATTTATTTTCTAGATTTGAAACCAAATTTCTATTTACTTTGAAATTTTCCCATTTTAAATCTATAATTTTTTTTTGTGATCCGTCAAAGAGGGGTGTTAGATATATGTGTGTAGTAGTAAACCCAAATGGTAGGACTCAAAAATATTGAGTTTTCATGGTGTAGTAGCTGATTTGGTGAAAACAGTCCCGTTTTTATAACAAAAAAATGGGCAGATTCGGGACAGTCTAAGACGAGGGTAATTCGGTCCGGTTTTTGTGCTTTAAAAATTCTGGGCTTTTGATATGTTGTAGTACATTGAATAAGCTTTCCATAGACTCCGGAACGGACTAAATCCGACTTCGGAGGAGAGAGTTATGACATTTCAAAGTAGTAGTGTCCAAACTGTCTATCAAGTGCGGTTCTGTTCACTTGAACGGAATTTGTGGGCTGATGTGTTCGGAATTTGGAAACAAGTCAGTAGGGAAGAGTTGTAGTCCCGGAAGTTATCTTCGCGTGGGCTCAAGAATCGCTTAAAAATGTTTTAAAACGAAAACGTTATGACTGTTTTAGCGAGAGAGGGTAAATCTGGCAAAAAGTTGAAAAACTGTGATGAACGTCCGCTTTTGGTGAAATGTTTGGGTTGCCTATCGAACCCGGAATGGGTGTTTAATATTTTTCAAAAATAGTCTCATATGATATAAAAAGCATATTAAAGTTTGAAAATGATCCGATAAGAGAATAAAGCGTAAGAAGATTGCAAAGTGGCTAAGTCGTTAAGTGCTGCAGCAGAGTATGCCAAGCAGCCTGGCAGCGCTCAGCGTTCGCCGACGCCTGCTGCTGCTGGCGCTGCAGTGCTGTTACACGACATGAATTTTGAGACCTGTTTTGATTAGTTTCCGTGATCCATTTTTGCTGTGTGAAATTTTTCTAAAATACTATGTCATGGGGTCTATAATACGCCCGAAATTTCGCTGTTATATGACTCATGATTTGAAAATTAAAAATGAGCGAGCATGCATGTCAGAACTAAATTTTGAGCAAACGCCGGGCGTCGGCGCGTCGAGCGATTTTGACGTTCGCCGTTTCGAATCGCGTTCGGGCGTAATAATAAGTTATAATAAATCTAATAAAGTCCTACGGGACGAGATTTGGCTATATGTGATATTTTATGCCGAGAAACTTCCTTTCGGGCATAAATAAAGCAATAAATATATGTAATAAATATAAATTACATATTTAAGTAAAATAAAAAAAATATAGTTGCCTATAAAATTATTTTGTGGTGCAACAAAGAATGTAAAACCTTTGAAATATTGTATTAATCATAAAAATGATATTTTGAGGTTTTTGGTGCTCAAAATGAAGTTTTTGAGCTGAGATTTATGTAACGTAATATACAACCAGGATCAGGTCCGGACTCCCGAACCTGATCAAATCCGGACCCCAAAATTTTTTTTTTTTTTTTTTTTTGGTAGAACAACTAAAAAAAAAAAAATAATTTATGGAACTGAAATTTTTCCAAAATAAAGTGTTTTGGGTGTGTTTTTAACACCTACCCCAACCAATGTATGTACAGTCTGCCCAGACTGTACAGACATATTTCGTTATAGGCATCCAAATCACGCCCAAAACACTGTATTATGGAAAAATTTCAATTCCATAAATTTTTTTTTTTTTTTGTTTCAAAAAAAAAAAAACCAAAAAAAAAAAAAAAAAAAGGTCCGTATTTTAGTAGAGTCCGGGATCCCGGACTGGATCCGGACTCACGTAATATATATATATATATATATATATATATATATATATATATATATATATATATATATATGTATGTATATATGAAGTGAATTCGAATAATCGTAAAAAGAAAAAGAAAGCGAATGTGCTAGCGAGGTGAAGATGTTTATATATGAGGCAATAGTCAGTGTTGACTCATGAACGGACAAACTGAAGTAAAAGTTATTTAAAGTAAAGAAATAATATAGTAAATTGATTTTTACTATAAATGTTATGCATTAGCTGTTTAAACTCCGAATTTGCGAGTAGAGGTAAAAGATATTTCTGAAATAAAATTTAATTGGTTTAAGTTTCAAGATGTAAAATATTTGCATCTTAAAATGTGTGAGACCTTTGTTATTTATGAAATAAGTAAAATATTATTACATGATTAATAATATTAGAAGGTGAGTAAAATATTATTACATGATTAATAATATTAGTAAAGGATCTAAATATTATTAAATGATTAATAATATTTGTAAATGATAAATATTCTATAAAAGAATATTAGACAAAAGTAAGATAATGGTTAAGTGATAGTAATATTATTAAGGGATAATAATATTACTAATGAGTAAAGAATTATTCAATGTTTAATTATGTGGCTAAATGTTAGCTAATTTATTATTTGAGTAATAGTGTTGTGGGATAAAATGTATTATGCTAATTGGAGGATCAATCTTATTAATGATAGGTCTTTCATAAGGGATTAAATTAAATTGCGTAGCAGTAGTTAGCAAGTCAGGCAAGTTTCCTAACTCAACTTGAGTTGTTAATTTAAAGCATGTTAGTGGTTAATTATTGTTGATTATACCACGTCAATAATTTATTGATTCGCACATTGTGCATGTTGTTTATGTTCATCAGGTATGAAAGGCTGATCACCTTCATTACCATAGGTTTCAGTTAAACTTATTTATGTTAATTGTTGACATCCAATATCATTGTTTCAGTCATTCAATCGTTGAAACTTGATTCATGTTATTTCACAATTATCATATTGTTGAAAACTTGAAAGCTTATTCATTCTTTTCAATCATGATATATATCTCCATTGTATGTAAAACTTGCTGGGCAAATTTGTTGCTCACCCTTGCTATATCATGATAAAATTTTCAGATTAAGGAGAAAGCTTGAATAAGGACAGAAGCAAAGTCAAAGTGCAAGATTAATTTATGTTGCAGTTAAATCTATAAATTTTCTATTGAAAATAGCATTGTAAACCTTTTTAATATTGAAGGTATGTATTAAGTTAAGGTTGTAGACCTTGGGACTGATGTGTAAAGTTTAATGTATAAACAATGTATGTTTATATCTTCCGCAAATAGTGATAGAATTAGCGTACCGGATCCGCGGCGATTTGGGACCCGGATTCGGGATGCTACAGTATCAAAGCTTAGGGATATGATCCCTGGATAAGATGTGAGACTAGAACTAGGAGGGGAGAGACGGGGAATTCCTTCGCTAGTAGGACCTACTTAAATTTATTTTGTATTTAAATTGGTTGGTCAGAGTTTAGAGATATTATGTTACTTGTCAATTAACCTTTGTTTTGTGGCAGTATCTGAAAATGACATCCGAAAATGTTAAGAATAGTAATGGAGCACAAGAGACTGTTGTGTCTCCACATATCAATAATCAGGAGAATGTGCATCAGGAAGGCGACAATCCTCATGCAAACAACAACACTGACCAAATGATGAATGATGGATTGTTCAGAGGCTTAATGCAATTCATGCAACAGCAGGCGAGAGCGGCTCCTGTCCAAAATATAGGTGGAAACACTGGAAACTCTCGGGCGGTCACCGCTAAACAGTTCAAAGAGCTGGGACCACCAGAGTTTAAGGGAGAGCCAAAACCACTTATGGCGGAAGCATGGATAAAGTAGATCACCAAGATATTTGATGTCTTGGGATGCTCCGAGGAGCAAAAGGTTCCCTTTGCCGCCTTTATGTTGCGCGGAGAGGCAGATTACTGGTGGGAATCGGTAAAACGTACTCAACCTGTCGTACTGAAGATGTCTTGGAAGAAGTTCCAAGAGCTGTTCAACGACAAATTCTTTCCCGAAAGTATTCGTCACATGAAGGAGGTGGAGTTTATCAAATTGGAGCAAAACAATATGACTGTGTCGCAATACGAGGCAAAATTTGCGGAGTTATCCCGGTTTGCGTCCCACTTGGTGGATAATGAAGAGAGAATGGCGCGAATGTTTTTAAGAGATTTGAAGCCAGAGATACGTCAACATCTTATTTCTCATAAACTGTGTTTGTATTCAGATGTTGTAAATATGGCTCAATTGGTGGAGCGTGATAACAAGTCAACGCAACCAAAAGAGCGCAGCCGGCAAAATGATAATACCAGTGAGAGCTGTCATCGAAGCGTTGACAACAAGCGTGGAGGGAATCAACATGCCAGAAATGGTAACCACTTCGGTGGTAATCAGGGCAAAAATAATAAGAATGGACATTTCAAGAAGAGGAGATTCAACAATGATGGAAAGACGTCAGCACCAATACCCGTTGTTAAGGAAGGAGAAAGACCACCTATCATATGCTTCAAATGCGGAGGGGAGGGATACATCAGTCTAGATTGTGCAATGCCGTCCAAAGCATGTTATAATTGTGGAAGAGAAGGTCATTTAGCCCGATTTTGTCGTTCACTGAAGATAAATTCAGCTAGGATGGAGGCACCAAAGGCTATCCAAGAAAAATCAAAGCCTACCGTGCAAGGGAGAGCGTTTGTTGTGACCTCCCAGAGAGCAAGGAACCCGAATGAGGTCATCATGGGTAAGCTTATCATAAACTCTAGCGAAGTCTACACTTTATTTGATACCGATTTTACCCATTCTTTTATTTCTCCTACTTTCGTTCAACGATTAAATTTTACTCCTAATTGTAAAACCCCAACTTTTTGAATAAAGATGAATTTTCTATAAATATTATTTTTGAATATTATGGAGTGAAATTGATATAATAGTTGTGGGTAATATTTATAAATTTTGCAAAGTACGCAAATTATTATATAATATTCAATTGGTCGGGGAATATTCGTTTTAACAGGGAATATTAGTACAACGGCACAATCATTGGTGGACCCCACAACGGAATTATTGTCGGATTGAGAAAATGACAAAAATACTTTATGAAAATAACGGCGGAAGTTTTACGGTTAACTGTTGAAACACACGGTGTTAAAAGTACAGTAATACGCGTGATTGCATAGTAGCACATGTGACACCCCCAAATCCGGGTTACCTGACCCCCGAGTTTGGTGTTCACGATCCACAATATAAATAACATTTAACTACCCATAATATATATAGATAGTAACTTTCATAAGTTTTTATCAGAGTTTAATAATACATCACCCAGGTTTTCTAACCTTAACTTTATAAACATACCCTTTAGATATACAAAAATGGTTTACAATACAACAATATAAATAATACTGTTCATAAAACTAATTTATTACGATGCATTTGCCCTTATTCTTCTTCATAGCACCTTCTGCAACTTCGTCCCTAGCTGAAAAGTTTTATTTAGCAAGGGTGAACAACTAATTTGCCCCGCAAGTTAAGACATACAATAAATGTATAAGAATTCAAAACAACAAACTATCTATTTTGATAGAATGAAACCAAAGTTCGGGGAACTTTGAAATAGCTGAACAATTTGTTATTCAATAACAAGTCTTCTCGTATTCTATACAACACAATAATTCAATAATGAAAGAGTACAACGCTTTCAAAGTTTCTACGATATTCTAATGAATAATCAAGAATCAATTCTACGAAATAGCAAAGTGGAATGTTTTCCAGATTTAATATTGAGCGATCACACAAGATCTTGAACTTATTTTCTCGGGTAGATATCGAAGATTTACTTTGATATATACTCAGGTATATCAGATAATCATAAAGATTAAATCATACCCCTCTGCAAGTATAACAAGTGATCAACTTATTATACCCTATATTATGCATAATACTTAAAACGCGCGCAAAGGTCGAATTCACGACCAACAAAATGTTCCCTTTATATAAAAGGTTGTTCTTCTTAGTCTTAGAATCAAGATTTTGATTTTACAACGAAATACTGGTATTTTAAATTTTATTTACTTCTCGGTCGAGCCGGAATAATTGGCATTGATCTGTCAATAATAATTGAATTCTCTATTCAAACCTATCAAATCCAAAGAAATGTTCGTCTAGCTAGAATAATTAGCTAAGACATTTCTCAGTGTAATTTGACAATAAACAGGAATTATCTGTACTGTCAATTCTAACTTCTACAGATATGAATATCCAACAACAGTAATTCTACAAATATATATTTTCTAATTTAATAATTTAATTTCAACAATAAATTCCTGGACGTGGTATAATTAGCAATAATTATCCACCAATAATAATTGAATGAAATAACTCAAGGTTGAGTTAGAGAACATGCCTCTTCCGCTGATTACAGCTACACAAAATACTTATCTGCTTTCGAAAGACCTATAACCAATAATATCGGTCTAACAATTAGCACAATAATTCACATAACACACAACAATGTAATTCACAGTCAAATTTCTCCTAGACATATTACCACATAGCCACAACAGTGTTTATAACCTATATAAACACTTAACAAGTCAAACTAATTCAGTCTGGTTGGACTTCAGTCCCTTCTCGGTGTTTTGGTCACCCTATCCGACAATTAACACAGTTATCTGTCAATTACACTTGGTCTCTAAGCTTCAATATTAATTTAGATAAGTCAATTATCGTTTATAATATTTTTCGAAAGGTTTTAATAATTATCAAGCAATTATTATAATTTATAATAATTTTTCAAACACTTAAATCATTTTTAAATGATTTAATGATCAAATAATCTTATCATTATTAATATAAAAATATTAATAACATACTTGTCAAAATATTAAAGTTATTATCAATAACTTAAAATATTTTTAAATCATCAATATTCTACTTAAATAATTTTTAAAATAATTAAAATCATTTTTAAATCATCACCATTAATATCTAAATATTAATAAAATTATTATCTAAACATTAAAAGTTATAATTTATAACTTAATATATTTTTAAAATATTTTTTCTAATTTTTAAATGATTTTTAAATCAATAAAACTATTTTTAATTAATTTATTTAATATAAAAATTAAATAAATCAAACATCATTAATATTAATCTATTAATAAAAATTCTCCAAAAATATTGAAAATTATATTTTATAATTTAAAATATTTTCTAACACTTTATTCTAAATTAAAATGATTTTTAAATCATTAAAATTATTTTTATCTTATTTATTTAATTTAATAATCAAATAAATCTAATATCAATAATATAAATTATTAATGAAAATTCTCCAAAAATATTAAAAGTTACATTTTATAACTCAAAATATTTTTCAATACATTGTTCTTATTTAAAATGATTTTTCATAATATTAAATCATTTTTCTCTAATTTATTTAATACACTAATTAAATAAATTAAATACCTTTAATATTTAAATAATTATAAATATTAAAGAAAAATATTCCAATTGGTCAAAAAATATTTTTTATAATTTAAAATAATTTTTAAAACCATTTTTACTAATTTTTAGAATTTATTTCTATTTTTAATCATTTTCTGAAAAAATCAGAAAATAAATTAATTAAACCGTCGCTATAGGGCTATAGCGACACAAAGCGTCGCTGTTGGTGTTCTTGAGCCTCAAGAACACTGACAGCCGACTTTACTACCAGTCACGTTTGACCGCTCATAATTTCCAATCTGTTCATGTTCTGGATTATCTAAAACTTTGGTATTGTAGTATTAATGTAACACTACAATACCCACTCAATACTTTGGTCAAACAGCATCACAAGAAGGAGATAAAAGCCTCCAAAGTTGCTGTTAGGACAAATCTGGGTTTCCAGAATCCCAAACAGATTCGAGTAGGCACTTTCATGCTCGATTATCTATGTGTTCTGGTAATGATTTTTGCTAGTTTATGGTTTAAAACCCTGGTACATGTGTCAAGGAACAACATCATACCAATATATCGGTCAAAAAACAAACAAATCACAATCTACAAAGCGGTCAAGGTATGTTAGAAAATTCGTGCAAGAACTTTTCTGGAATTTCCAGAAATCATATTCATAACCGGATGACCTGGTTTGACCGTTCATATAGTCCCACATGTTTGCTATTTAAGAGATGTAAAGGTCTAGATCTCAAGTACACATTACAGGATACAATTTAGTTACAAACATATTATCAAGCAGCATAACACTCGTCAGATACGGCTTTGCAAAAACGTTGTCAGAGGCTGATTTGAATTTCTGGGCTTGCCCAGATCCGGCTCGGTCATGGCCAGTCAACGATCTTTGACCGCATATATCTAATGATCTAAACATCTGAAGGTAATTCTACCACTTTCAGATTAAAGAAAACATAGCAAACTATAGATCTAACACATAACATCTTACAGATTATGAACAGAAAAAAGATCTAGAGCGTCTGACATTAGCTTGTCAGGCGACTTTTTGACTCAAGAACAGATTTTGAAAACATGCATTTTTATCCATTTTGATGTTATGGATCCATGATGGATCATCATAGATCAACTAAAAACATATTCTAGCATGAATCTAAATACATAAACATAATTAATTTCTTAGCATACAAGATCAAAGTCGAGTTTGGGTTTATACCTCTCTTGTCCAATCTTTGATCTTGATTCTCCTTAATTGATTGTGGTGTTCTGATAACTGATTATAGGACTGAATTACTTGAGGAATTTGGAGGTTCTAGAGAGAGAGGGAGTTGGTGAGAACAAATTGTCCAAATGAGCAATTTTATGAACTTTATCTCTCTTAGATCCTATATATATTGTTTGGATGCATTGTATGATCTGATGTGCTGGCAATGAAGGACTGATTTGGCTGTG
This sequence comes from Panax japonicus, assembly GCA_020205505.1. Lineage (NCBI taxonomy): Eukaryota > Viridiplantae > Streptophyta > Magnoliopsida > Apiales > Araliaceae > Panax > Panax japonicus. Next base: position 48,212,568 of record CM035100.1, read on the forward strand.
ATTTTGTCACACAAGTCAACAAAGTTGGTATCCTACTAAAGATTTTACCAATTTTGCAAGTTAGCTCACTAATTTATACTAAAAGGGCATTTTGGTCATTTCTAAAATACAATTAATGGCATTCTTGTCCAATACACAAATCCTTAGGGTTTAGGATTTGGGTTAGGGTTTGGACCCTTTAGGGTTTAAACCCTTTAGGTTTTAAAATACCAACTACTAAAATTTCCAATTAAGGTTATAATTAGAAAAACTAAATTCCTAAATTACAATTAGGGTTTGTAAAATAGAAATTAGTATAACTAAAATATAATTAGGGTTTTTTAATCATATTAAAGTTTAATACACTTTAGACATGCTAATAAAAATTAGAGTTGCCTAATTAGGGTTTAGGAAATCCCAGATTTTAAATTAGGGTTCCTTAACGTACAATTAGGGGTTTTAACTGTACAATTTATTTTCTAAATTTAAGATTAGGGTTTTAAATCCCTTAGTAAAGTTTATTAATTACAAACCTTATCCGATCAATTATTGATCAACATAATCAACATACAGTACAAACACATCATCAACAATATAATTATTTTAATTGTATTTTCTAGCGAATCCCTATCCAAAAATTAGGGTTAGGGTTTTCTAAAGTTGTTAAGCACAACTCTACTCTAATTTTATTAGTCAATACACAAATTGACTTTCTCGAGACTCGTATCACAGATACTTGTCACAAAATTGATAATTAATATTAATATTAATTAATAAAAAAAAATTTATTCGCAAATTTTGGATTATTCGAAATCCTGGGTTATCACATTCACCCCTCCTTAAAAGGATTCCGTCTTCGGAATCAGCACTTTCTTATTCTCTAAAATCTTTTAAAGTTGTATCATCAATTCGTTTTTATCACACAATATTAATTTGTGTTTCAAATTCTAACATATGACTTAAATCTATAAAAGAAAACAATTCACAGCCATATTTATCCAATATCAATCGCGTAATTTAAATATTAAGCGAAATCGTTACCTGCTGCCACCTCCTGAGTAGCTACCGCATCTAGCACCGTCATGTTGAATGTATGGGCTGTTGGTCTTTCTTGCTGTGCAGGTCCTCGAATCACCAAGGTTCCACCACCAAGTCCCTTGTTGGCACTTTCTTTTTATGCATTCTTCTTCGGACAGTTCCGAACCAGATGATCAGTCGATCCACACGCATATCAACCTTGAATCTTTTTTGGGCTGAGACAATTGGGCGACATGTGCCCCTCTTGCCCGCAGTTATAGCAGACTCCCTTCTTTTTCAGACAAACACCAGCATGATTCTTCCCATAATTCGCACAAGGCTTTCCTCCTTTCCTATTCCCTTCAGTTTTACTACCCGATTGGGTATTCTCGCTCCACTTCCTCTTGTTTAGATTACTGCCACCACTACTTCCACCATCATTGGTCTTCTTCTTCTTCTCCTGATGAAAACGAGATGCAGCCTCGCTTCCTCCTTCAGCAATTAATGCTTTCTCCAGTAGAGCCGCAAACGTGTTGATCTGCAATACTGCCACCTTGTTGAATATTCCTAGTTTCAGTCCGTTCTCAAATCTTCTTGCTTTCCTTGCTTCGGTGTCCACCCGATGAGGTGCAAATCTTGCTAATTCGTTGAATTTAGCCGCGTATTCAGAAACAGACATGTTTTCTTGCTTAAGTTCCAAGAACTTAACTTCCATCCGAGCTTCCATACTCTGCGAGAAGTAGTTCTCAAAGAACAATTCCTTAAATCTGGTCCACGTCACCACCGTTGTACCCGCTCTCGCTTGATTGGTTTTCCACCAATAATTGGTTTCTCCCTTCATTAAGTATGTTGCAAAAGCCGTCTTTTGCTCTTCCGCCACTCGCGCAATCACGAACGATTTCTCCATCTCTTTCACCCAAGTTTGGGCTTCAATTGGATCCGTAGTCCCCTTAAATTCCGGCGGTCCTACCGCTTTAAAATCCTTAAAATTAGCCAATCTGTCGGCTGGCTGATTCCTTGGTCTTCCACTGGCTGGAGCCCTATTTTCCATATCTTGGGCCAGCATATCCACAAATTCTGCATCGGGTCCGTTTGACCTCCTTCGTTATTCACTGACTGTTCTTCTCTTTGGTTTCGATTCTGTCGTCTAGGCGGCATGATCTGATTTAAATGAAAATCTTATATTAATATTCTTTCTCTATACAAATTCTTAACACAATAAGAATTCAACACATAATTCTCAAGTAATCGCATATTTATTCAAATAGCACATAGTACATATAGTACTTAACACATATTACTATCCCTTTAAAATAATACTAGGATTAACACACTCAACTTTACAAAAGTTGCAATTCCCCAACTTTACACAAAAAGTTGACATTCTCCAATTTCACATTACTATTTCCAGTTCATCAAACTTACCACACTTAGGAGTTCAGTAACTTGCCACAACTATATGAGTGTATAAACTTATCCTAGTCAGACCTTTGGCGTCCATTCGCTGAGGGGTTCAAGACATTTCATATAATTATGAGTCATGAACATACCATAAGTATGAGTTTTAAGAACACACAATTTCATTTTAATCTTATATTCATATAGAAAATAAAGATTTCATTCATACAAACATATATATTTACATATGTTCAAACATCATTCTCGATATTACATAATCTAATACCAGAAACTTCTACCAAAAGATACTACAACTTATATCTAAGTTGTCTAACGTCCACTCCTTTCACCAGTCTTCTTCTTGCGGGGACACTTGCTTAACCCGTGCCTCGTTTGCCCACAAGAAAAACACTTCCTCATATTCGGTTTAGGACAATGCAAAGAGATATGTCCTTCCTGCTTACAGTTGAAGCACACTTTCTTCCACATCATGCATTCCCCCACGTGAGTTTTACCACACTTGCTATATGCTTTCTTTTTCTTCGGGTTTGAATTTTCCGAATTATCGCTGTCATTTTTCCTCTTCTTTTTCTTCTTGTGTTTCTTGCTGGTTCCTTCAGATGATCCACCACCTTCAGCCTTCATTCTTTTCACCTGCGCTTTCAACTCGTTCCGTTCTTCAGTCATTTCGCGTAATGTCCACTCCGTCTTCCACAACTCCTCCAAAAGAAATACTTTGCTTCGGAGTTCTTGGACTTCCACAGATAGCTGATCTTGTTCACCAACCTTGATCTTATTCTTTAGTTCCACCTTAGCTTCTTCAGACTCCGCCTCCTCATCACCACTTAGATACATCTCAGGATAATCGTCATGATCACTCCCAAGATTGATCATTGGTTCATCTTTCCCCACTTCTTCAACCGATTCGCTCTGTGCTGGCTCCTTGGCTACTGGCATTGGTGCGACAGCCGCTGGCATCTCCGTACTTATCTTATCTTCTCCCGACATCCTACAATCAGTTTAAATAACTTGATTAGTACTTCACCAGTACAAATTTCTCTCACTACGAATTTACTTATCTTACTATCGATACGCTTCAACGATCCCTCACTTAGTACTCTAAAAGAGTATTCTCTATCTCGCTATGGTCATAATCCTAGGGTTTCCCCCCACCCCACTTAAGGTTTACAACCTACAGCTCCATTACCAGCTGGTGACACCTTGGTCACTACAGCTCTGATACCAACCTGTGACACCCCCAAATCCGGGTTACCTGACCCCCGAGTTTGGTGTTCACGATCTACAATATAAATAACATTTAACCACCCATAATATATATAGATAGTAACTTTCATAAGTTTTTATCAGAGTTTAATAATACATCACCTAGGTTTTCTAACCTTAACTTTACAAACATACCCTTTAGATATACAAAAAGGGTTTACAATACAACAATATAAATAATATTGTTCATAAAACTAATTTATTACGATGCCTTTGCCCTTATTCTTCTTCAGAACAGCTTCTGCAACTTCGTCCCTAGCTGAAAAGTTTTATTTAGCAAAGGTGAGCAACTAATTTGCCCCGCAAGTTAAGACATACAATAAATGTATAAGAATTCAAAACAACAAACTATCTATTTTGATAGAATGAAACCAAAGTTCGGGGAACTTTGAAATAGCTGAACAATTCGTTATTCAATAACAAGTCTTCTCGTATTCTATACAACACAATAATTCCATAATGAAATAGTACAACGCTTTCAAAGTTTCTACGATATTCTAATGAATAATTAAGAATCAATTCTACGAAATAGGAAAGTGGAATGTTTTCCAGATTTAATACTGAGCGATCACACAAGATCTTGAACTTATTTTCTCGGGTAGATATCGAATATTTACTTTGATATATACTCAGGTGTATCAGATAACCATAAAGATTAAATCATACCCCTCTGCAAGTATAACAAGTGATCAGCTTATTATACCATATATTATGCATAAAACTTAAAACGCGCGCAAAGGTCGAATTCACGACCAACAAAATGTTCCCTTTATATAAAAGGTTGTTCTTCTCAGTCTTAGAATCAAGATTTTGATTTTACAACGAAATACTGGTATTTCAAATTTTATTTACTTCTCGGTCGAACCGGAATAATTGGCATCGATCTGTCAATAATAATTGAATTCTCTTTTCAAACCTATCAAATCCAAACAAATGTTCATCTAGCTAGAATAATTAGCTAAGATATTTCTCAATGTAATTTGACAATAAACAGGAATTATCTGTATTGTCAATTCTAACTTCTACAGATATGAATATCCAACAACAGTAATTCTATAAATATATATTTTCTAATTCAATAATTTAATTTCAACAATAAATCCCTGGACGTGGTATAATTAGCAATAATTATCCACCAATAATAATTGAATGAAATAACTCAAGGTTGAGTTAGGGAACTTGCCTCTTCCGCTGATTACAGCTACACAAAATACTTATCTGCTTTCGAAAGACCTATAACCAATAATATCGGTCTAACAATTAGCACAATAATTCATATAACACACAACACTGTAATTCACAGTCAAACTTCTCCTAGACATATTACCACATAGACACAACAGTGTTTATAACCTATATAAACACTTAACAAGTCAAACTAATTCAGTCTGGTTGGACTTCAGTCCCTTCTCGGTGTTTTGGTCACCCTATCCGACAATTAACACAGTTATCTGTCAATTACACTTGGTCTCTAAGCTTCAATATTAATTTAGATAAGTCAATTATCGTTTATAATATTTTTCGAAAGCTTTTAATAATTATCAAGCAATTATTATAATTTATAATAATTTTTCAAACACTTAAATTATTTTTAAATGATTTAATGATCAAATAATCTTATCATTATTAATATAAAAATATTAATAACATACTTGTCAAAATATTAAATTTATTATCAATAACTTAAAATATTTTTAAATCATCAATATTCTACTTAAATGATTTTTAAAATAATTAAAATCATTTTTAAATCATCACTATTAATATCTAAATATTAATAAAATTATTATCTAAATATTAAAAGTTATAATTTATAACTTAATATATTTTTAAAACATTTTTTCTCATTTTTAAATCAATAAAATCATTTTTAATTCATTTATTTAATATAATAATTAAAGAAATCAAACATCATTAATATTAATCTATTAATGAAAATTCTCCAAAAATATTGAAAATTAATTTTATAATTTAAAATATTTTCTAACACTTAATTCTCAATTAAAATGATTTTTACATCATTAAAATTATTTTTATCTTATTTATTTATTTTAATAATAAAATAAATCTAATATCATTAATATTAAATTATTAATGAAAATTCTCCAAAAATATTAAAAGTTACATTTTATAACTCAAAATATTTTTAAATACATTATTCTTATTTAAAATGATTTTTCATAATATTAAATCATTTTTCTCTAATTTATTTAATACACTAATTAAATAAATTAAATACCTTTAATATTTAAATAATTATAAATATTAAAGAAAAATATTCCAATTGGTCAAAAATTATTTTTCATAATTTAAAATAATTTTTAAAACCATTTTTACTAATTTTTAGAATTTATTTCTATTTTTAATCATTTTCTAGAAAAATCAGAAAATAAATTAATTAAACCATCGCTATAGGGCTATAGCGACACAAAGCGTCGTTGTTGGTGTTCTTGAGCCTCAAGAACACTGACAGCAAGAACACCAACAGCCGACTTTACTACCAGTCACGTTTGACCGCTCATAATTTCCAATCTGTTCATGTTTTGGATTATCTAAAACTTTGGTATTGTAGTATTAATGGAACACTACAATACCCACTCAATACTTTGGTCAAACAGCATCACAACAAGGAGATAAAAGCCTCCAAAGTTGCTGTCAGGACAAATCTGGGTTTCCAGAATCCCAAACAGATTCGAGTAGGCACTTTCATGATCGATTATCTATGTGTTCTGGTAATGATTTATGCTAGTTTATGGTTTAAAACCCTGGTACATGTGTCAAGGAACAACATCATACCAATACATCGGTCCAAAAACAAACAAATCACAATCTACAAAGCGGTCAAGGTATGTTAGAAAATTCGTGCAAGAACTTTTCTGGAATTTCCAAAAATCATATTCATAACCGGATGACCTGGTTTGACCGTTCATATAGTCCCACATGTTTGCTATTTAAGAGATGTAAAGGTCTAGATCTCAAGTACACATTACAGGATACAATTTAGTTACAAACATATTATCAAACAGCATAACACTCGTCAGATCCGGCTTTGCAAAAACGTTGTCAGAGGCTGATTTGAATTTCTGGGCTTGCCCAGATCCGGCTCGGTCATGGCCGGTCAACGGTCTTTGACCGTTTATATCTAATGATCTAAACATCTGATGGTAATTCTACCACTTTCAGATTAAAGAAAACATAGCAAACTATAGATCTAACACATAACATCTTACAGATCATGAACAAAAAAAGATCTAGAGCGTCTGACATTAGCTTGTCAGGAGACTTTTTGACTCAAGAACAGATTTTGAAAACATTCATTTTTATCCATTTTGATGTTATGGATCCATGATGGATCATCATAGATCAACTAAAAACATATTCTAGCATGAATCTAAATACATAAACATAATTAATTTCTTAGCATACAAGATCAAAGTCGAGTTTGGGTTTATACCTCTCTTGTCCAATCTTTGATCTTGATTCTCCTTAATTGATTGTGGTGTTCTGATAACTGATTATAGGACTGAATTACTTGAGGAATTCGGAGGTTCTAGAGAGAGAGGGACTTGGTGAGAACAAATTGTCCAAATGAGCAATTTTATGAACTTTCTCTCTCTTAGATCCTATATATATTGTTTGGATGCATTGTAATGTGCTGGCAATGAAGGACTGATTTGGCTGTGATTTTGTCACACAAGTCAACAAAGTTGGTAACCTACTAAAGATTTTACCAATTTTGCAAGTTAGCTCACTAATTTATACTAAAAGGGCATTTTGGTCATTTCTAAAATACAATTAATGGCATTCTCGTCCAATACATAAACTCTTAGGGTTTAGGGTTTGGGTTAGGGTTTGGATCCTTTAGGGTTTAGGGTTTAAACCCTTTAGGTTTTAAAATACCAACTACTAAAATTTCCAATTAAGGTTATAATTAGAAAAATTAAATTCCTAAATTATAATTAGGGTTTGTAAAATAGAAATTAGTATAACTAAAATATAATTAGGGTTTTTTAATCATATTAAAGTTTAATACAATTTAGACATGCTAATAAAAATTAGAGTTGCCTAATTACGGTTTAGGAAATCCCAGATTTTAAATTAGGATTCCTTAACGTACAATTAGGGGTTTTAACTATACAATTTATTTTCTAAATTTAAGATTAGGGTTTTAAATCCCTTATTAAGGTTTATTAATTACAAACCTTATCCGATCAATTATTGATCAACATAATCAACATACAGTACAAACACATCATCAACAATATAATTATTTTAATTGTATTTTCTAGCGAATCCCTATCCAAAAATTAGGGTTAGGGTTTTCTAAAGTTGTTAAGCACAACTCTACTCTAATTTTATTAGTCAATACACAAATTGACTTTCTCGAGACTCGTATCACAGATACTTATCACAAAATTGATAATTAATATTAATATTAATTAATAAAAAAAAATTTATTCGCAAATTTTGGATTATTCGAAATCCTGGGTTATCACATTCACCCCTCCTTAAAAGGATTCCGTCTTCGGAATCAGCACTTTCTTATTCTCTAAAATCTTTTAAAGTTGTATCATCAATTCGTTTTTATCACACAATATTAATTTGTGTTTCAAATTCTAACATATGACTTAAATCTATAAAAGAAAACAATTCACAGCCATATTTATCCAATATCAATAGCGTAATTTAAATATTAAGCGAAATCGTTACATGCTGCCACCTCCTGAGTAGCTACCGCATCTAGCGCCGTCATGTTGAATGTACGGGCTGTTGGTCTTTCTGGCTGTGCAGGTCCTCGAATCACCAAGGTAACACCACCAAGTCCCTTGTTGGCACTTTCTTTTTATGCATTCTTCTTCGGACAGTTCCGAACCAGATGATCAGTCGATCCACACGCATAGCAACCTTGAATCTTTTTCGGGCTGGGACAATTGGGCGACATGTGCCCCTCTTTCCCGCAGTTATAGCAGACTCCCTTCTTTTTCAGACAAACACCAGCATGATTCTTCCCACAATTCGCACAAGGCTCTCCTCCTTTCCTATTCCCTTCAGTTTTACTACCCGATTGGGTATTCTCGCTCCACTTCCTCTTGTTTAGATTACTGCCACCACTACTTCCACCATCATTGGTCTTCTTCTTCTTCTCCTGATGAAAACGAGATGCAGCCTCGCTTCCTCCTTCAGCAATTAATGCTTTCTCCAGTAGAGCCGCAAACGTGTTGATCTGCAATACTGCCACCTTGTTGAATATTCCTAGTTTCAGTCCGTTCTCAAATCTTCTTGCTTTCCTTGCTTCGGTGTCCACCCGATGAGGTGCAAATCTTGCTAATTCGTTGAATTTAGCCGCGTATTCAGAAACAGACATGTTTTCCTGCTTAAGTTCCAAGAACTTAACTTCCATCCGAGCTTCCATACTCTGCGAGAAGTAGTTCTCAAAGAACAATTCCTTAAATCTTGTCCACGTCACCACCGTTGTACCCGCTCTCGCTTGATTGGTTTTCCACCAATAATTGGTTTCTCCCTTCATTAAGTATGTTGCAAAAGCCGTCTTTTGCTCTTCCGCCACTCGCGCAATCACGAACGATTTCTCCATCTCTTTCACCCAAGTTTGGGCTTCAATTGGATCCGTAGTCCCCTTAAATTCCGGCGGTCCTACTGCTTTAAAATCCTTAAAATTAGCCAATCTGTCGGCTGGCTGATTCCTTGGTCTTCCACTGGCTGGAGCCCTATTTTCCATAGCTTGGGCCAGCATATCCACAAATTCTGCATCGGGTCCGTTTGACCTCCTTCGTTATTCACTGACTGTTCTTCTCTTTGGTTTCGATTCTGTCGTCTAGGCGGCATGATCTGATTTAAATGAAAATCTTATATTAATATTCTTTCTCTATACAAATTCTTAACACAATAAGAATTCAACACATAATTCTCAAGTAATCGCATATTTATTCAAATAGCACATAGTACCTATAGTACTTAACACATATTACTATCCCTTTAAAATAATACTAGGATTAACACACTCAACTTTACAAAAGTTGCAATTCCCCAACTTTACACAAAAAGTTGACATTCTCCAATTTCACATTACTATTTCCAGTTCATCAAACTTACCACACTTAGGAGTTCAGTAACTTGCCACAACTATATGAGTGTATAAACTTATCCTAGTCAGACCTTTGGCGTCCATTCGCTGAGAGGTTCAAGACATTTCATATAATTATGAGTCATGAACATACCATAAGTATGAGTTTTAAGAACACACAATTTCATTTTAATCTTATATTCATATAGAAAATAAAGATTTCATTCATACAAACATATATATTTACATATGTTCAAACATCATTCTCGATATTACATAATCTAATACCAGAAACTTCTACCAAAAGATACTACAACTTATATCTAAGTTGTCTAACGTCCACTCCTTTCACCAGTCTTCTTCTTGATGGGACACTTGTTTAACCCGTGCCCCGTTTGCCCACAGGAAAAACACTTCCTCATATTCGGTTTAAGACAATGCAAAGAGATATGTCCTTCCTGCTTAAAGTTGAAGCACACTTTCTTCCACATCATGCATTCCCCCACGTGAGTTTTACCACACTTACTATATGCTTTCTTTTTCTTCGGGTTTGAATTTTCTGAATTATCGCTGTCATTTTTCCTCTTCTTTTTCTTCTTGTGTTTCTTGCTGGTCCCTTCAGATGATCCACCACCTTCAGCCTTCATTCTTTTCACCTGCGCTTTCAGCTCGTTCCGTTCTTCAGTCATTTCGCGTAATGTCCGCTCCGTCTTCCACAACTCCTCCAAAAGAAATACTTTGCTTTGGAGTTCTTGGACTTCCACAGATAGCTGATCTTGTTCACCAACCTTGATCTTATTCTTTAGTTCCACCTTAGCTTCTTCAGACTCCGCCTCCTCATCACCACTTAGATACATCTCAGGATAATCGTCATGATCACTCCCAAGATTGATCATTGGTTCATCTTTCCCCACTTCTTCAACCGATTCGCTCTGTGCTGGCTCCTCGGCTACAGGCATTGGTGCGACAGCCGCCGGCATCTCCGTACTTATCTTATCTTCTCCCGACATCCTACAATCAGTTTAAATAACTTGATTAGTACTTCACCAGTACAAATTTCTCTCACTACGAATTTACTTATCTTACTATCGATACACTTCAACGATCCCTCACTTAGTACTCTAAATGAGTATTCTCTATCTCGCTATGGTCATAATCCTAGGGTTTCCCCCCACCCCACTTAAGGTTTATAACCTACAGCTCCACTACTAGCTGGTGACACCTTGGTCATTACAGCTCTGATACCAACCTGTGACACCCCCAAATCCGGGTTACCTGACCCCCGAGTTTGGTGTTCACGATCTACAATATAAATAACATTTAACCACCCATAATATATATAGATAGTAACTTTCATAAGTTTTTATCAGAGTTTAATAATACATCACCTAGGTTTTCTAACCTTAACTTTACAAACATACCCTTTAGATATACAAAAAGGGTTTACAATACAACAATATAAATAATACTGTTCATAAAACTAATTTATTACGATGCCTTTGCCCTTATTCTTCTTCACAACAACTTCTGCAACTTCGTCCCTAGCTGAAAAGTTTTATTTAGCAAAGGTGAGCAACTAATTTGCCCCGCAAGTTAAGACATACAATAAATGTATAAGAATTCAAAACAACAAACTATCTATTTTGATAGAATGAAACCAAAGTTCGGGGAACTTTGAAATAGCTGAACAATTCGTTATTCAATAACAAGTCTTCTCGTATTCTATACAACACAATAATTCAATAATGAAAGAGTACAACGCTTTCAAAGTTTCTACGATATTCTAATGAATAATTAAGAATCAATTCTACGAAATAGGAAAGTGGAATGTTTTCCAGATTTAATACTGAGCGATCACACAAGATCTTGAACTTATTTTCTCGGGTAGATATCGAATATTTACTTTGATATATACTCAGGTGTATCAGATAACCATAAAGATTAAATCATACCCCTCTGCAAGTATAACAAGTGATCAGCTTATTATACCATATATTATGCATAAAACTTAAAACACGCGCAAAGGTCGAATTCACGACCAACAAAATATTCCCTTTATATAAAAGGTTGTTCTTCTCAGTCTTAGAATCAAGATTTTGATTTTACAACGAAATACTGGTATTTCAAATTTTATTTACTTCTCGGTCGAGCCGGAATAATTGGCATCGATCTGTCAATAATAATTGAATTCTCTTTTTAAACCTATCAAATCCAAACAAATGTTCGTCTAGCTAGAATAATTAGCTAAGATATTTCTCAGTGTAATTTGACAATAAACAGGAATTATCTGTATTGTCAATTCTAACTTCTACAGATATGAATATCCAACAACAGTAATTCTATAAATATATATTTTCTAATTCAATAATTTAATTTCAACAATAAATCCCTGGACGTGGTATAATTAGCAATAATTATCCACCAATAATAATTGAATGAAATAACTCAAGGTTGAGTTAGGGAACTTTCCTCTTCCGCTGATTACAGCTACACAAAATACTTATCTGCTTTCGAAAGACCTATAACCAATAATATCGGTCTAACAATTAGCACAATAATTCACATAACACACAACACTGTAATTCACAGTCAAACTTCTCCTCGACATATTACCACATAGCCACAACAGTGTTTAGAGTTTGGAGAAGCACTGCTACGTAATGCATATGCAATTATTATTATTATTATTATTATTATTATTATTATTATTATTATTATTAATAATATAATAATATTATTATTAATAATAAATGGGACAACCCAGAGGTGGTAAATGGAGAGACGCTACACAATGGTATTTTTTAATAATATATTGTTAATAATAATAATAATACTAATAATAATAATAAAAAAAATTAAAGTGGGATTATTATTATTTACAATATTATTATTAATATTATAATAATATTATTATTATTATTGATTATTAAATTGTTGTCTGATAATAATTATAATAATACTAATAATAATAATAACAATAAAGTGTTTGTGTTATAAAACTTTAGCAAAGTGTAGAAAGATACTCTTATAATTGCATATATTTAGAGAGAATAAGTAAGAAATAAAGAGAGAGAGACCTTCAGAGAAATTCTAAATTTTCATTCAGCAGCATTGCCTTATATAGGCAAGGTAGAGGAGTCACAGGGGAGGAAGAAGGAGAGGGGGGGAGTTACGTGGAAATCAAATGATGAAAGAAAAATGATTACCCTCCTGAGGAGGGAATCACTTTACAATACTTCCCCTGATTTCCTACGATAGAATATTATATCTCATTAAAAATCTTGTTAAAAAAAACCCTGTGGGAAAAACTTAACGAAGGGAAAAAGAGTACATATCTTTTATAAAAATATTTTAATTGACTGCTTCGTTAAAATCTTGTCAAGAAAAACCCATTGGGATAAAAATCGTGACTAAAGAAAAAGAGTATAGTCTTCCCCTCAAAAGGAATTCGTTGCTCCTTGATGAAATGTTGTCATAAGTCTTTCAGTCGACACATTTCGATCCTTTTCCGAAGTTTTGCAAATGTTACATTTGGTAGTGACTTTGTGAATAAGTCGGCTAGATTATCACATGATCGAATTTGATGCACATCTATATCACCCTTCTTTTGTAGCTCATGTGTGTAGAAGAATTTAGGTGAAATGTGCTTTGTTCTATCTCCCTTGATGTACCCTCCTCTAAGTTGAGCAATGCATACAGCGTTATCCTCATACAGAATTGTAGGAATGTCTTTGATTGATGGTAATCCATATGACTTTTGAATATGCTGAATAATTGATCTCAACCAAACACACTTTTTGCTTGCTTCATGTATAGCGATAATCTCTAAGTGATTTGAAGATGTAGCTGTCATGGTTTTCTTTGTGGATTTCCAGGATATAGTTGTGTCACAATATGTAAATACATAACCTGTTTGTGATCTTCCATTGTGTGGATATGATAAATATCCTGCATCGGCATATCCAACCAATCGCGACGTTGAATCTCTTGGATAAAATAACCCAAGATCTATACTTCCACGGAGGTATCTCAAAATGTGTTTGATCCCATCCCAATGTCTCTTAGTCGGAGAAGAACTGTATCTTGCTAACAAGTTGACAGCAAAAGTAATATCAGGTCGTGTACAGTTTACAAGATATATAAGAGCACCAATTGCACTTAGGTATGGAAATTCATGTCCAAGAATTTCTTCCCCACTTTCTAGAGACCGAAATGGATCTTTATCAACTTTTAAGATCGAACAGCCATCGGGGTAGTCAAAGGATGAGCTTTATCTATATAAAAATGACTAAGAATTTTTTCAGCATATGTGGATTGATGAACAAAAATTCCAGATGCTAAATGCTCCACTTGTATTCATAAAAAGAATTTTGTCTTTCCAAGATCTTTTATTTCAAATTCATCTTTTAAATAAGTAACAGTTCTTGTAAGTTCTTTAGGAGTACCTACAAGATTCAAATCAACCACATATACAACAATGATGGAAAATCTACTTTGTGATTTCTTAATAAAAACACATGGACATACTTAATTATTTATATATCCATCTTTTATTAAATAATCACTAAGTCGATTATACCACATACGACCAGACTGTTTCAACCCATACAATGAGCGTTGTAACTTGATTGGATATATGTGACGTGGCATTTTTTATTCAGCCATTTTCAATCCTTTAGGGATTCTCATTTAAATCTCACTGTCAAGTGAGCCATATAGGTATGATGTTACAACATCCATCAGACGTGTTTTCTAAACCTTCCATGGTTGCCATACCTATCAGAAAGTGAAAAGTGACTCCATCCATTACTGGAGAGTATGTATCCTGATAATCAATACCAGGTTTTTGTGAAAACCCTTGAGCTACAAGTTGGGCTTTATATCTCACAATTTCATTTTTCTCATTTTGTTTTCGTACAAATACTCATTTGTTTCCAAACCGGGATTACACCCAACGGTGTTTGGACTACTGGTCCAAATACTTCTCTTTTCAATAGAGATTGTAGCTCAGTTTGAATAACATCTTTCCGTTTTTGGCCAAACTTTTCTTTTCTAACATTCTTCCACATTTTGTAGTTCAGGATCCGTGTCACGAATCAAAGTAATATTTGATCCTATAGAGAAAGCAAATATATCGTCTATCATGACTTTGCTTCGATCCCATATTTTCTCATCATGTACATAATTTATTGATATCTCTTGGTGTTCATCTCTTATCCCCTCACTGAGATTTTGAACCTCTTCTGGGGCTATTCCCACTCTTGGAATAAGTTCTACTTCTGGAGCGGGTATTCCTTCTGGGATTCCCTTATTTGCTTTTGATTTTTGTGGTACAGTGTCTTTTGCACCAACCGGTCTTCCACGCTTCTGGCGTGGTTTAGATTCTTCTATTACCTTATTCGTCAATTCTCCAGGAATTAATTTTTCAATAAGTATTTCTATCCTTGCTGGAGTATTCACTGCAGGTGTATATGACTTTATCATTTTTCTAGCATCATTAAATGCATCTGGCATTTGATTTGCAATATTTTGTAAGTAAATAATTCTTTGAACTTCAATTTCACATTGTCCTGTACGAGGATCAAGTGAATTTAATTCTGATGCATTCCATGATATTTTAGAGGGTTTTTTATTTAAAACTTTCTCCCCTCTTAATGGAGAAAATACAGATTCATCAAAATGACAATCTACATAACTTGCTGTAAAAACATCTCCAGTTAAAGGCTCAAGATATCTGATAATAGAAGGAGAATCAAAACTAACATAAATACCTATTCTTCGTTGGGCTCCCATCTTAGTTCTTTGTGGAGGTGCAATTGGAACATATATTGCACTTCCAAAAACTCAAAAGTGTGATATGTTGGGTATATGTCCAAGAACTAACTGTAGAGGATAAAATTTATGAAGAGTCGTTGGTCTTACTCGAATGATGGCTGCAGCATGAAGAATTGCATGACCCTAAACTGAGGTAGGTAAGTTAGCCCTTAACATTAATGGTCGTGCAATTAGTTGAAGTCTTTTTATTAAAGATTCAGTTAAACCATTTTGTGTATGAATATGAGGAACAGAATGCTCAATGGAGATTCCAAAAGTCATACAAAAATCATTAAAAGTCATTAATGAAAATTTAGTTGCGTTATCAAGTCGAATTGACTTGATTGGATGATCTGAGAACTGAGCCCGTAACTTGATTATTTGAGCAAGAAGATTTGAGAATGCAAAATTTTAAGAAGAGAGAAGACAAACATGAGACCATCTAGTTGAAGCATCTATTAAAACCATGAAATATCAAAATGGGCCAAACAATGGGTGAATAGGTCCAAAAATGTCTCCTTGAATTCTCTCTAAGAATTTTGGGGCTTCTTTATAAACTTTTACTGGTGATGGTCGAACAATTAATTTTCCTCGAGAACACGCAACACAAGGAAATTCACTTCTTATTTTTGAGAAGATGACCAGTAGAATTTTTAATAATACGATGCATCATAGAAGTACCTGAATGACCGAGTCTTTCATGCCAAAGCATAAAGGATTTGAGATCTATGATTTTTGGAATCATAACATTATGAGACTCAATTGCTCTAATTTTCATAGTATATAATCCAGAAGAATTTGAATGAAGTTTTTCTAGGATATTCTTTTATTCCAAAAAAAGTAGAAGTGATGAGAAGATATTCATTATCATTTTCATTAGTTGTTTCAATATGAGAACCATTCAGTCGAATATCTTTAAAACTAAGCAAATTTCTTCTTGATTTACTAGAATATAGAGCATCTTTGATAAAAACATGTGTCTCATTTGGTAGCATGAAACTAGCTTTTCCAAATCCCTCAATTAAATTTAATGTGCCAGAGATAGTTCCTACATTTTCCTTAGCTTTGATCAGTTGTGAAAAATATTTCTCACTTCGAAGGATTGTATGAGTTGTTGCACTGTCTGCTAAATATATATCCTCCATATCCATTAAAAAATGGTCTGACACATAAAAATAAGAAAAGTTACATTTCATTTATAATTTTATTCATGAGAAACACATACCACATATAGAATAAAAACTAATAATATTATACATGCATGGTGTTTTATTAAAACAAGAAATTAAACGATATCCCAAAAGATACTTTCAGAAGGTTCAGTAATATCAACAACCTTTTCCTCAATGTTGGTCATTGGTGGAACATCAACAATATTCAATTGATGATTAACAAAGTTTGTTTCTGCCTCCATTACTTTGTTCTTTTGAGACTCCTGGAATAAATTAACCAGATGCCTCGGCGTACGACAAGTACGCGACCAATGCCCATTCATCCGACACCTAAAATAAACATCTGGTTTGTTCTTTATCTGTGTTGCATTTTCTTTATTTTTACCCGACCCAGACACTTGCCACTTCTGGTGGCCTGAATTGTCGCGGTTTTGGAATTTGTTGTTATGATGACCTCGTTTATTCTTTCGCCCCCAAAGCTTCTTATTATATGCCCATCTATTGTCACGTTTATTCTGCTGAAATGACGTGCTGTTAATATCCGGCAATGGGGTAGCACCCGTTGGTCGTACTTGATGATTTTTCAACAATAATTCATTATTTTTTTTCTGCAACAAGGAAGATAGACAACAAGTCACTGAATTTTGTGAACTTACTCTGTCTATATTGTTGTGACAGAATCATGTTGATGGTATGAAAGTTGAGAGCGTTTTTTCTAACATTTGGGTTTCAGAAACTAGATCTCCGCACAAAGTCAAAGTAGATGTTATTCTATAAACATTGGAACTATATTCCGTAATTGATTTGTAATCTTGTAGCCTTAAATGAAGCCAATCAAATTTGGCATTAGGGAGAACAACCAAATTTTGGTGGTCAAATCTTTCCTTCAGTTGTGTCCATAAAAACAAAGGATCTTTGACTGTTAAATACTCAGTCTTTAATCCTTAATCAATATGGTGACAAATAAAAAATTATGGCTTTTGCATTTTGTGCTAAAGTTGCTATATTTCCTGATTCAATGGTCTTTTCTAACTCATTTGCACTAAGGTGCAATTCTACATCAAGTGCCCAAGCCAAATAGTTGTCTCTAGAGATTTTTAAAATAGAAAAATCTATTTTTGCTAAGTTTGCCATCTATTCTGGGTTAAAACACAATTATAATTTATTAAAACAATAAATAATTGCATGTATGATATAGAAAAAATAAACTAAATCATGACTTCAAGTGGTGATAAAGTGAAAATATAAATAATATAATATTCTTATATTTATGTTATTAGCATATTATTTTAGTAAAAAGAATATGCAATCGTTAATGTATATATACAATTATTATAGTTCACAATATATATATATACAAAATTACAAATGGATCTTCACCCGGTATGCGGTAGTTCGCATAGACAGATTATTCTAACAAAATAATAAAGAATGAAATAACAGAAGAATTTCACCAGGTATGCGGTATTCCGCATATACAGGTTATTCTCACAATTTAATAAGTGGTAAAAAGGTTCCCACCAAGTCTTGTAAAATTAACAAGGACAGATGGTACCATGGTAAATAACAGAATTTAAAGATAGACAATAAAACATAAATATAACTTGACAGTTAAAGAATATAATAGGCGACAAAGCCAAGCCAATTATAAGAATAACAGTATACTATTGGTAGCATAGCCAAACCGGTAGTATAATAATAAATTGCAAGAATTTAAAGCCAATTATAAGAATAAAATTATATTATTGGTAGCATAGCCAAACCGGTAATATAATAATAAATTGTAAGAATTTAATTTTATCGTCTTAGTTGGTTAGAGCTCCGTGCTGATAATGTGTTATAAAACTTTAGCAAAGTATAGAAAGATATTCTTATAATTGCATATATTTGGAGAGAATAAGTAAGAGATAAAGAGAGAGAAACCTTCAGAGAAATTCTTACTTTTCATTCAGCAGCATTGCCTTATATAGGCAAGGTAGAGTCATAGGGGAGGAAGAAGGAAAAGAAGGAGAGGGGGAGAGTCACGGAAAAATCAAATGATGAAAGAAAAACTGATTACCCTCCTGATGAGGGAATCACTTTACAATAGTTTGTTTGTTTTTTGGTTAATTTTCAGGAGATGGTTGTCAAAGCACTTCCAAGGAAAATCACACAAGGAAAAATACCATTGTGTAGCGGCTTTCCATTTACCACCTCTGGTTGTCCCATTTATTATTAATAATATTATTATTATATTATTAATAATAATAATAATAATATAATATACATTACGTAGCGGTGCTTCTCCAAACTCTATTATAAAAATATTAAAATAATAATAATAATAATAATAACTATTAAAAATAATAATAATAATAATAAATTTGGATTATTATTAACAATATTATTATTATTATTAATTATTATATAAAAAAAGGGTCGCTACTACATGTAGCGGCTTTACAAAAGACAAAACTCCACTCTTACTTGCTACAAATGATACAAACTCCACTTGCTTGCTTGCTACTATTACTTCTACTATTACGTGTATTTGCTTTTGGTTAGGACTACTACTTGTACTTGTTAGTTTATCAGTATTATTATTTTTTAAATATCAGCCGCTACTAGGTGTAGCGGTCGTCTTATTTTAATATAAAATAACACTAAGCCGCTACATGATGTTACAATTTGGTTGTTATGAACAGTGTCGTGGCAACCGGTTGCTATGGATGCATCGCATATATATATATATATATATATATATGGGGAGTGATCCATAGCATCTATATGCTATGGGATTAAAAGTGGCATATAGGCTATAAATCGTCCGTTTTATTGATGAAAGGTTGAGATTAAAAATGGGAAATCGTCGTCTGCTAGACTTACTAGCGGACGTGTTTAATCAAAATTTCGGACGTTTATGCCCCCCATTTGGCCAAACCAAAGACAGTAACTTAACAATCTGCTAGACTTACTAGCGGACGACAAGTTACTATCAGTTAATACAGTACAGTTAATTCATTTGCAAATCACCTACTGTTGTCTGTCGCGAATTTGGGGAAAACTGAAGAACCCTAGAAGAATCCATACGCAAATCAACAATTGGGGTCTAATTCAGTACAGTGCCAAGAAGTCGATCTCTCTTTCGGCGAGTTTGGGGAAACCCATTAAACCCTAGAAGACGTCAACTGCAAATCAACTCACGTTATCTCTCTTTCGGCGATTTTGGGGAAAATGATAGAACCCTAGAAGACGTCATCTGAAAATCAACTATTGGGGTCGAATTCGCAGGTAAGGCTATAGATTAATCTCCAAAATCAACGATTTATGTTGTTGTTCTCCATTAATTTTGTTGAACCCAAGTTTCAGCCTATTTTTATAAAGAAGTAGCTAGCTATTTTGGATGTGGATGAGCATGGCAACCTAATCTATGATTCTACTTTTTCTTGTTAGTATTAGTTTATATCCATTTGTTCTTGGTAGAGTTCTTTCAAATTAAGTTATTATTTCACATGAGGAGGAGGATGAGGAGTAAACAAAAATAAAAGGCGGTTGTTAGTGGGAGCTAGCTAGCTAGCTCTGATTTGTAATTGTAAACATTTGGTATGTGTTGAATGAGATGCGAGGAGGCATGTTGGATTGGTTTGATCCGTCAGCAGAAAAAACAAGAGTGTCTAAACTGTTGGAGTGTCATAATGTGTTGTACTAGTAATGTCATAATGATCTTAATTCGAAAGCGAGAACGAACAGTAATAATCCATCAGCATACCAGACATTGCAATTTGCTCAAACAGTTTACTGTTAAATTTATTACCAGAACAAGTGGATAGATGTTACTAATATGCTTTGAGTTTTGAGTTATTCATCTTATATTATATCCTTGTTTTGATCCGAACTTTTTAGAATCTCAAAAATTTGTACCTTCTCCCTTTACCTCTTTAATGGAATTTTTATAAATTATTTAATACTTGACATTGTGTTGAATTTTTAGGACTGATATGGATATAAATTCAGGACCTTTTGATCCTATTATCTTATGGGACCAAGACAATCATGTATCTTCTGACTTATGGCAAAATATTGTAAGTTTATTGTCCCATATATCTAATTTATCTTAAAATTTTGTAAAAAAGTTTCATATTTTGACAATTTATGTATGTATCTTTTGTTTAACTTGTAGGATAGGGGTGTGTTAGAAATTTGTCAAATGTCTGCAAAATTAATTGAAAGGAACTTGACTAAACAACAAGAGTATCTACTAGAACAGTTAGGTTTCGGTATATTTTGTCATCAAGATGTAGTGTCAAAAATTGATGCATCTCTTGTATCTGCTTTTGTTGAGCGTTGGAGGAGTGAAACAAATACGTTTCACTTAAAATGTGGAGAGGTTGGCATTACTTTAGAGGATGTAGGATTTATATTCGGATTGCCCAAATTAGGAAAACCTTTGACTTGCGGAGAACTAGAACATCCCAAAAGCTATTTTGTAAGGGTTTTTAGGCAACATGTAGCAGTAGAGGATTGGGAACAGTGCTATAAAAGGGGGGGGGGCATAAGTTTGCCTTGGTTAAGACATAAATATGGACAATTACCTAAAGATGCTACTTCAGATGATGTGGTAAAACACACTAAGGCATACCTGTTGTATTTGTGTGGCGCTATTTTGTTTCCTACCATGATGTAGGGTACGCGTCATACAATGTATGCAATTTCTCTAGAAATTTGTTATTAATATGTCATGTGCAAAGTGCATGGTGTGTTTCAGGAAGAACCCTAGCAATCGCATTGGTCATGACTTTTTCCTGATCAGTTATAATAGTAACCGATGCCTTATTGTTCATTGCATTAAGCCAAGTCTCAAAGACCCATACAAAAGTATCCTCCGTTTCATCCTGTATCAGTGCAAAACCAAACAAGACGGAATGGTAATGGTGATTTACCCCAGTGAATGGAACAAAAGGCATGGAATACTTGTTCGTCCGATAAGTTATATCAAATGTCACTACATCCCCAAAATTTTTGTAAGCTATCATTGATCGATAATCTGTCCACAAAATGCATGCGATACGATGATCTTCATCTCATTTGATATCGTAAAAAATAGAGGATTTTCCACTGAAAGTTTTTTGAGATACTGCAGGGCTGCTTGGGCATCGTTTGAATCTATCGTGTCACGTCTTAAATCTCGCACAACATTCCGAATATCCATATCACTGAAATCAACATTTTCCCTCCCTCCTCCTATTTCACTAAAAACATTCATCATTGTACTTGGCCCAACTCCAGCGTTGTTTAAAGTTTTGATTAAAGTTCGAGCAACAGGAGTTATATTTTTCCGTGTTTGGATGAAAATTTTCTTGCTCGGAGTAACCAAATCATGATTGTGAGTCAACTCAATTTTTGAAACTTTCCATGTATCTTCCTTTTGTAGATGAACAACAGACATTCTAGCTTTGCACATCGTGCGACCTATTGAATCCCTTTTTCTTTTGACCTTACTACCTTCAGCTTCATCAACATCCTGTTTCTTTCTTTCGATCGGTTTTCTTGCTTTGGTACACGTAAAAAGTCTGCTGGACAAATTGTTGGAGCGGGCATGTTTATGACTTGTCCCAATTTTTATTTCAAATCCACTACTTCGTGTATAGTTTCTATAAAATTCTTCCGCCTCTTGGATAGTAGAAAAAATCTGACCCTCGTACGGACTTTTTGAATGGTTAATATGTGATTGGTTCATGTTATGAGCACCAATATTCTCCATGTTAATATTATCACGAGAAGAATTTAAGGAACTAGAATTAAACATATCTTCCGCCATAATTATAAACTTACCACGACGATTTGAGGTGCGGATACTAATCTCCTTAATTGTGTGGTTTTCTTTATTTGAATTTATATTGCTGAGATCTCAAATTCTATTGAAGTGTTTTATTTTAATTGATGCAGGTATGTAATGGGATTTTCAGTGCAGGAAGGAAATCTTCTGATTGGTTTAGCAGTGTTGTAATTGAATTAAAATAGAATGTGGGATTTTTGGATTTATACAATCTTGTGTAGTGTTGTAATTAAATTGAATAGCTACAGGGATTTTCTGTAGTGGCTACAATCTTGTGTAATCTATTTTAATAACAGGAAGGAAATCATGTGTACAGGGATGTTGCTGAAATCGTGTGTACAGGGATCTTGTTTATGCGTACAGGGATACAGGGATCTTGTTTATGCGATTTATTATAAACTCGTCCGCTAGTAATACTAGCGGACTATGTTGTTTCTGTCATAGTTGTCTATATTCGCAGACTGCAGTGGCTAATTTGACTCACGAGGGGCTTAATTGTCCGAAATTTTTACTAATCACGTCCGCTAGTAATTCTAGCAGACGGTAATTTGTCATTCTAAATCGCAGCCGTTAATCAATAAAACGTGTGGTTTAGAGCCTATATGCCATGGGACAAATATTGACATATAGGCTTTAGACCACACGTTTTATTGATGAAAGGCTACGATTAGAGCTGGGCAACCACCGTCCGCTAGTATTACTAGCAGACGTAGTAAGTATAAAATCTTGACATTTATGCCCCTAATTCGCCACTTAGCCAATTCAAAATTTTACACAATCCGCTAGTATTACTAGCGGACAGGACATATACTGCATACCCAAATGACCAAACTGTCCCTCATGCCTTACTCAATGACCAACTGTCACTAACACTCTTAACAGACTTTTAAGACGAAGGAAAGAATAGGTATTAGTAGTTTGTTTGAGACTTGAGTAGGGATGCTCAAATTGGGACAAAACCTCAGCCGTTTGATTGGATTAGGTTGGCGTAGGATCCTCACTTGAACACACGTGCTGCTCTTCCCTTTACCTCTCTTTTATCTTTGCTTCCATTCCATGCATGGATTTCTCCTCCAATTATACTACTACTACTCCTCCTACTCCCTCCTTGTTACATATGTAAACAGAGAGAGAAAAAAGAAATCGTAGAGAGAGAAACCGCTCTCTCTTTTAATTTTTCTTCTATTTTGCTTGTTCATCGCCATCATTAGCTACAAAGGTAATAGAGATCCATCTCTTCAAATTTTATTTTTACTTCAAATTTCAGCTACCATACCCAAGAGCTAGTTAGTAGTGAGACACAGAGGGACAGCTGCTACATATTCAGTAGCTACCCACCCTGTCTTTGCTTTTCTTGTACCTAAGATCTTGTTCCACCCCCACGAAATCGGTAAAATATGATGTGGGTTTCTCCTTAGATCAGTTCAAAGGGCAAGATTACTTCAGATTTTCAGCTTTTAATCTAGTTTCTTGATCTGGGAATTTGTTGTTTTTTCTTCGGTTCCCCTGTTTCATCAGCATTTTGAGTAGCTACAGAGTGATTACTAGATCATCAAGAAGAACCTTTGGTGGTTGGTCATTTGTCAAAGTCATCATCGTTACCTTATCATTCATTTTCCTCCTCCTTGATCATTTGTCAAAGTCATCGCCGTTACCTTTGGTGGTCGGAGATAAGGCGCTGGTTAAGTAACCAAATTTTTGGAGATACTTTTTGAGTTGACGGAGCCCTTGATGCTTTACGCCCTTGCGAGCCCCTTGCAAATCCTTGAACAAGATAACGCCTTGGGATGATGGTGGGGTTTTCTTTTTTGGGTGGTGTACTTCATGATCTGCATGGGACAGTAGAGGAAGGAGTACAATTTTATATATGTCCTGTCCGCTAGTAATACTAGCGGACTGTGTAAAATTTTGAATTGGCTAAGTGGCGAATTGGGGGCATAAATGTTAAGATTTTATACTTACTACATCCGCTAGTAATACTAGCGGACGGTGGTTGCCCAGCTCTAATCGTAGCCTTTCATCAATAAAACGTGTGGTCTAGAGCCTATATGCCAATATTTATCCCATAGCTTATAGATGCTATGGATCGGTCCCCTATATATATATATATATATATATATATATATATATATATATATATATATATACGCACGGAAAGGATCTAAGGGTTTACCCTTGATCCTACATACCTTGCATATCCCTTTTAGCGGCGCATCGAACGATGATTCGGTCCGTCACTATAGGTTCGGTCCGTCGCTATATGTTGTTTGTCATTAAAAATTAAGACGACGATTCTCTGTTATAACGACGGACTGAACCGTCGTCCGGTCCGTCACTAAAGAAGGTGAGCATGGTGAGAGCAGATCATTTGTCCCCATTTTTCTTGTCCCCATTTTCCCTGTCACCCTTGTGTCCCACCACTTAAATTTTGACACATATCCTCTTATTTAATTTTAGAGTTAATTGATGTTAAGTAAAAGGCTAGGTGCCAAAATTTAAGTGGGGGACACAAGGGGACAGTGAATATACTCTCTTATTTTGCATACCATGCTCGAGAGCATTTTCTCTGTCCCTATTTTCTCTGTCCCCTTGTGTCCCCCCCACTTAAATTTTGACAGCTAGCCTTTTACTTAACACCAATTAACTCTAAAATTAAATAAGATGATAGGTGTCAAAATTTAAGTGGGGGGGGGGGGGGGGGAGACACAAGGGTGATAGAAAAAATAGGGACAAAGGATCTGCTCAATAAAGGGTGAACTCTTGAAATGGACTATATATATATAGCAAGGATCAAGTGCATACCTTTTATTTTACTCACCCGTGCTCACCCCCCCCCCCCCCCGTTTAGGCGACGGTTTCGGTCATACAACCGTCGTCTATACTTTTAGCGACGCTATATGCTGTCCTTCGCTAAAAGTATAGACGACAGTTGTATGATCGAAACAGTCGCCTAAAGGGGGTGAGCACGGGTGAGTAAGATAAGGGGTATGTACTTGATCCGGACAGTATATATATATATATATATATAATAAAAATATTGATTTAAATAACGAGAATGAACTTTTTCTTTAAATTTTATAGTTAGGATTTATTGCTAAATTTTAGAGTTGAAAGACCGCTCCTAAAATTTAATGTTGAACAATAATTTTATCTTATTTATTATATACATAGACAATAGAGCCAATAAGGTAATTTCTCTTCTAACCCGGAGCGGAAAGGCCTATTATTTGTTGTCTTCCGCCCTTTAAGTGGAGCTGAGGGTATTTTTTTAGCCCTTGAATATTCCTTTGGACGGTTCTAAATGCACCATCTGGAATAATACTCCTATTTATCACTAGTTATATATATATATATATCAAGTATAAAAAATTAAAAGTTATTTCAATAACTGCGACCAATCTCTCTTCGACCAAAAGTGTTGGAAATTTGAGTAGAAGAAAGTGAGCTTTTCGAAAGTTGAGGAAAATATTGGCAACAAAAGAGTAGCTGTTTAAGCTTGTGAATTGGCAAGGTAAAATTAATAAAAAGCTCTTCTATTCATAGTAAACTAAAGACTTGGATCATGATCTCTTGAATCTTTGAAATAAAGTGCTAAAATTGATTGTAGTAAATAACGTGTGAATTGTGATAAATGATAATCGGCCAAGGTGAGGAAGAAAAAGTTGATTTGTTTTGATTTCTTAGTTTTATCTCTTGGTTGTTAAGTTTTAGGCCAATTACCACTATTTTGCCTGCTAAAACCTGCATAACCCGAATTTATGTGGCCACGACTCATCTTGCCATATTTAACATAGCATGCATGTCAAGCCTTGATTTTCTAATGACAGCAACATAAAGAAAATGGATTAAGAAACTCATAAAGGGAGCTGAAAAATAGTGAAGTAAAAGAATGGATTAAGAAACTCATAAAGGGAGCTGAAAAATAGTGAAGTAAAAGAAATGAGGGGCCTATGTGGTATAAATAAAGCAGACCAAAAAAATATACAGATTTTGAGGTGTTTTTGCATGTGATTCATTCCTTAAAATTAGAAATGGAGCAACATTAGATTACAACCAACTGACAAAAATCTATTCCAATTCCAAAGCATGGATTCCTTGCTGCCGAACACAGCTAAACAGAATTTCACAGAAAGAAAAGTTAGCACCAGGGGGGGGGGGGGGAATTCAAGATCTTCATCACAGAAAAATCAAATATCAAACCCTAACTTGGTTCTCTGCAAACCTAAGAAACAACGAGAAAGTGGAAAAGTATAGGACAGTAGCAAGAAGTCAAGAACTCACAGAAGCAGCAAGAAAGCAAGAAATTAAAATAGAAGTAAATAAATGACGGTCAGGCACAATGGAAGATAGGAACCCTCAGCTAATTGTAGCCGCATCATAAAATCTACTTGAACCTTGTTTCTATTGCGTATGTGACCACTCCCCAATGCAAAAAGTGGGAATAATTCAACTAGCATATTTTTTTGTTTCAGTTTTTTCTCACAAAAAACAATTGATCGACCAAACCATAAAGAGAATAACTAAGTCACGATAATATCCAGTCGCCACTTGGAAATCTAAGAACTCAGTTCTTCTGTATCTTATTATACATTGAGAAGAACCAAAGTTTTCAAGCGAGGAAAAATATAATTTTATAACATAAATGTTGCATGATCTAACAATACACAATTCTAAAAAAATTGAATTTGGCAACTCACCTATCAATCAGGGGATTCAAACTTTGTGCAACCAAATTCAGTGGGAGCATGTTTCATATTTACACACTACAATTACATACCATCTTGTGATTCTCAAGTTTTTACCCTTATCATTCCCAATCAGCATCAAAGAAACCAGCATCTTTCATCTCAGAATAGTAAACATTCTCCAAATGCAAATCATCCTCCTATAATCATCATATATGCGTGTTAAGTTTATATTGGCATCTATTAGGGATCTAAAAATGGCTTATAAGCACAAAGGCGGGGCGCTAATAAATGGAAGAACGAATTTCAAAAGAGTAGGACATGTGATGACCTGAAAGAAGTCTGCGAGAAATGTCACATATAGCAGAAGAAGATAAAAGCCATGGTAGCAAACAACCGTGACATTGTATAACCTGCAAAAGAAGTTATAGAATTTATTTGTCAAATGAAGCCAAGATATAAAAAAGATGGTCTAAATTCACTAGTTCGTTGATTACCAGAACCCGAATCCAACACCATGCCCAATCAGCAAACAAGCAAACAGTGCAATCACATTTAAGCAAAACAGGATGGTATTATATTTGTAGAATGCTGGTCTTGCTGTAAAAGGAGTTTAAGTTAAATAAAACTGATTAAATAGAATAAGGTTTTTCTGTAAAAGAAAAGAACTAAATCAAAATAAAACTGCTTAAATAGAATAAAACTAGTGACATCTGCAAATATCTAACAAGAACATACCAGGTAGCCTTTCTCTCCATTTAGAGTTGTACATAAACAATATGATGCCATAAACAGCAGTAAGCAGTAGCTTGTGGACAACCCACAAGCCCCATTTGACCCGATGTGTGCCTTCACCGTTATCAATGAATAGTGGAATACCAAATCCAAAAAGGTAGATCACCTAAAGAAATGACAAGAGATACAAGAGAATCATATATAAGATATTAACATAGGCAGAAAAAGTGTCTAGATTTAATCAATAAAAAGTGGTAGGAATGACAAGTACAATAAATTGCATTAAGATGAAGTAGCAATTTGACAAGATTCACAATTCAGAGTAATCCTTAAAGAGGTCTTGCCATAGTTGGGTGCTGCTTTAGTGTGATTGACGAAGGTTAGGCTAGGTTTGGTAATACCAACAACAACAAAAATAAATAAAGAGATCTTGATTGATAGTTGGCAAGGAACTGGAGATATTAAGATAATCAATCATAAACATATATACTGAGGTAAGTTCCACTGTAGACAACATAAACGGGAGAAAAGAAGCTTGCCAATATTTCTTAGGATTTTCTATTAAAATTCATTATACTACAATAATGAAAGTAATGGCCCAGGTCAGAGGAAGAACCATCAGCTAGTTTTTGTGTCAAGGATCCTAGTGGGTCAAGTTTATAGGTGCCATCATCTGTGGTACTTCACGAACATAGAGTGTGTTGTAAGAGTAGACCAAACCAATGTAAAGAAGCTTCATGAATCTCCACCCTCTTGGTCGTTTGGTTAATATGATGTGATGTGATGTGATGTTAAACCATGATGAGACAGAAATGCAGCAATGGAGTTTATCATGAATTGTTGAATTCATAATCTTCCCCAGCTGTTCTTGAGTCAGTTACTACATTGAAAGTATGTTTCTCTAGAGAAACTGA
This sequence comes from Panax japonicus, assembly GCA_020205505.1. Taxonomy (NCBI): domain Eukaryota; kingdom Viridiplantae; phylum Streptophyta; class Magnoliopsida; order Apiales; family Araliaceae; genus Panax; species Panax japonicus. The sequence continues at coordinate 48,241,463 of CM035100.1, forward strand.
TTCTCTATTAACAAAGCTTTACATCAAGTACATAAATTTGCTTAAAATGACCAATAAACTGCTCACAAGAAAGGAGAGAGAGAGAGAGAGAGAGTACAGTACCTTGAGAAGTATATCGAAACCAACAATGAGTCCTGACACAACAAATGTCCTTGTTAAAGCTTCTCTCCCACTCGCATGATTTCCTTGGAGCAAGAAGGCCATCAAGCTTATTTCAAGAAAGAGCATTCCAGATGTCGTAAACAGTGATAGGATATTCCATGGTGCTTCTCTCCCAGGAGTACATCCCCATGCCTGTATCAAACAAATAAAGTCCATCAGGAAAGAAAGGTGATATAAAGTCTGGTATCCACTTTCCAGTTCCAGCAGTGACATAATTTCGTGACAATATACATCAAAAAGAAAATTAAGGATGCTTTTGGAAGCAGACTGCGCGTATTCTAAAATAGCTTAATCACTCGGGTAGTCTGATTTCACTTAACTATGGTTTGTCCCCTGGCACAAATTGTGGTAGTAGTTTTACTCAAGATGAGGCCAATACGCACATCTTGAACAAAAACACCTTGGAAGCTGCCTTTCTCTTAAACTGCAGATAATAACTAGAACACTTCCAATTAATTTCTCTTGGGGAGGTAACAGCAGTTTGTCAACAGGAAGGGCACAGTATCTCAATATCTAATGATCTCTAGTAACAACAGACTCCTTGTATCAAAATAAAAGATGGATTAATATTCTTCCCATTCTTGCCTTAAAAATTAAAATATTTCTTCCAAGTATATTGATTATCTATCCTTACAACAGAATTAAAGATTTCATTTCCATAGCGTTGCTTGCAATTCATTGGATTTACTCAACTTTCATCTAAGTTTACTACATTCAGTAGTTAAAATTAAGGAGACTTTTTGAACAAGGCCCCTATTTGTTATAATTTATTGGCAACAGGTTACAGTTTTAAGCTTTAAATTAGATGAAAACAGTAATGTTTGTTGCAGGAAATTCAATTTCTACCTTGTGCAATTTGATGAATTTTTTAACATTCAAGATACTCTCAAGTAAGTTCACTAAAAATGATGATATATACCTACAGATAGTCTGATTGTAGTGATCTGATGATGGTAATGTCAGTTCTCAATGAACAGGCTCAAGACAAAGTATAAAATTGAAAGCATATCTTCAAACACGGTAAAGTATACCCCTCTGTTCCAAATTAGTCTGTTGTTGTTCCTTGTCACCTCAGTCTTTAGCTAATTTCAGCATTACCATTTTATTCTTGTTTTGAAACAAAGGAATTTTACTCTAGGGTCCAACAAAGGATATTCTGAAACCCCATCAAACTTCTTCAAGCCAAGTTTACTACTTTCTTTAAATGTGTGAAAGTCAGTTGGGAATAATTAATTTGTGCTAGCAAAACTAGAAAGCAGAAAGTATAGTTAATCATTATGATCTGATGCAACTTAATTGAATTCTGTAAATCCAATTCTTTGAACTCTCAAGGGTTTTTAAGTCAAATTGTTGTTGCAAGCATAACATGATTTTTTGACAAAAGCCATAAACTCTCCTACTACTATATATACAGTATATATGCAAACAACTTTTTTTTTTAAAAATCTTGATAAGTACTACATGTACACTTCCTACATGAATCATATCGTCAAAAGTTCGAACGCATCAAGAAGGTGGACTGAATAAAAAAACAAGGAATTTTGCCTGGCTCAATAGAAACAGAGTAAATACTATGAAGCGTCAAGGCATAAAGCTTCTCAAGATAACATATATTCCCAAGTTAGACTTGAGTTTCCAATTCAAGATATTACATCAAATTGGAGACTTGGACTGAATTATATAATAATTTCTTGGCCTGGAGTTATCAAAAAATTAATACTTGGAGATATACTTACAATATTTGTTTTGCTATGTTAGATTTACATGCAATATGTATAACTAGTAATGCAAGTTTTACTAGTTTGATAAGTTTTTAGTTACACACTATAAAAGTTACAACTTATAAATAGAGTATGCCATGCCATATTCAGGTATTTAATTTATTCTGGAATATTTAAGCAAATATAGGATTGTTTCCAAGTGTCATGTGCGCATTGGAGTCCAATGCTTTTACTACTAATTCAAGTTGGTTTTCCCTAGGATTTTTATTTTGAGGATATTCTAGAGTTGGATTGCACACCAGCATTAGGACAGTTATAGAATCAACAATCTTAAGCCCGCTTGTTAGACCCACTAAAAGACTAAATGAACCCCAAACTTTAATTGGAAAAAAAGAAGTTGGATCTCTTAATCTTATAAGCTCAACTCCCATTTCAAGTAATAGTTTTCGTAAATTTGGTTGTATCATAATATGCATATCATGCCCTTGACTGGCAGGATTCCTATCCTCTAATTATCTGACCTATTTACTTTTTCCATAACCAGATTTGAGTTGAGGTCTAGCCATTCAGAGCTCAACCCAACTTAAATAATGGTACGGTTGCAATCTTATTTATATGTTTTTATGAGGTTCATAAGTACATTCCATTTTTCCCATATCATTTTCATCTTGTTAGCTGCCACTCTGAGACTCCCTAACATGTATTGATGTTCTCTCCTCAAGTCTGACTCTCTAATCTATCTCCAGCAATCAATGACAAGGTGAGAGCCTTCAAAGAGGAGATCAAAAAGGAACATAAGAAAAATTTAAAGAGAAGCTTTCCACTAGCTAATCGTACAAATGATTTAAGATGCAAAAGTTGCATCATCAAATTTCTAATTAAACTAAATAGCATATTTTTTACAATTTACCTGTAAATTGTAATTAACCGACCAAAGACTAAACTATTCCAGGTTTAGATTCTTTCTCCTTTCATTCTATTAAGTTTTAATCTTTTGAGTTGGGGAAGTTTTGATTCTGTTCATCAAACTTACAAATGGAATAAGGGCCTAAAAACACTTGGAAAGGTTTCACTTTTGGTTTGACACTATAAAGCTAATGCATACAAAGTTTTTGTTAGTTGTATCTTCTAAAATATTGTACTTATCTAACAAAAGTAAAGAACAATAAGAGAGAAATACTAAGAGAGGAGAAATCTTTCCGCTCTTTGCCCACACCAATGGTTTGAATAATTTTAGGCTCATGATCATTCAAGCATGCCCAAACTCAACCACAAGCGTATGAGAATTAATTAACTGAGTTTCAGCTGAGGCTCCATTAAGTAGCTGAGCTCAGACATGGAAGGCCTAGCTTAATACTGGTGTTCTAGGTACCATATAAATTGAAGAATTATGTGTCTGGTTTGGTTTCAGAATCCTACTGGATAGTAAAAGTTCCAGAAAGTTTACTCGGTGTGCATTTCACCAACTTTAAAAAAAATTATGTGTCATCAATAACTGAAAGCCTCAAACAAAAGAATCCTAGAATGCTTTCATGAGTTTGTCCATTTTCTCCTATAACTCTACTTCTTCCTATGTAATCTTCTTCTACATGCTCTTCTATTTTACCCCTACCTGAAGAAAATATACCTTCAGCACTGAATGACAGTCTTCATATACACTATTCTTGTTTAATCGAAGAAAATAAAGTGTCTAGGCTAGAATTAAAATTTCATAGTCATATCATAACGTATACAATAAAAGTACAAATTATTTTGTAGCAATGTGTGCTTTGGTACAAGTCAAACCCTTTTTAGTTCTCATCAACCATAATCCATCATCTTACTACAGGGGCTTATAGTAAGTTCCATTGCTTCCTCACTCCGCACCTATTCAGTATATTATTGGGTAAATTTCACTTCATCACCTGAGACGTTTTACCATTTTTTCACTTAACTACCTCACTTCAAGAATTCAATTCAATATTAAAACTTAAGAATTATTACAAATGTATCATCATTTATATAATTTGAAGTTGGTACAACTATAATAAAATTATCCATTTTGACTTGATCTTGTTCATTTGTTGCGGTTTGATATGCTATAACTTGCATTATGAATATGGTAAATCATTAGAAAATAAGTATATCAAGATCTGATTTTTTGGGTAGAAATTAAAATAAAAAAAAGGTCTCCGCCTAGGCCTGCATGCCCGCCTAATTTCCTGGAGAGATTTTTTGGCCTAGGCCGCTTTTTAGAACACTGGAAGGAATAATGGTGACTTTCGCTACATACCTAGGGTATGTAGATGTAGAAAGAAGGTATCTATAAGAATTGTCGACTCGAACAAACCATCGAAAAGCAAGTTGTATTTTGTATGCGATGACTGTGACTTTTGGGCATAATGCATGCCTTCTACAACAACATCAAGTGGGACAATGACGAACACTAATGAATATAATGAGAATGGGAGCACAATGAGGGAAAATGGAAGGGACCCAAATTGTATTTCCCAATTTCTCCAATTAGAACAATTTTATTGCTTGGGACATCCTGAAATTGAAGTGCGATGCATCTATGAAAAATAGCTAGTTTCTTTGGCATAGGGTTTGTGGCTAAAGAAAGTTAAGGTTGAGTAGTGGGAGTTGGGGCTGATTTTATACAGGATAGTCGTTTGTGCCGAAGACATATGGTGAAGTTTTTTCTACACAAAAAAAAAACCGAAATGCTATTTTATTTGTAGTTGGTTGCAAGATATTTTTTTCATTACCTGGAGTATGCCCCTAGTAATTTTCTACAAAGAAAAATTGAAATATTGTCTTATTTGTAATTACTTGAGTTGTTAAGCTATTGTATGAAGATATTTTTGTTCATTACCTGGGGTATACCCCTTGTAAACATGTAAATTGTGATTATAATGTTTATGAAATAAAATTTAATTATTGTGTTCATCAATTTAGTCCAGACTAAAAGCTTCTTAAGCCTTGCATACTTTCTGAATGTTTGGTAATATTTAGTGCCTACTGTGGACATGGTTATTGATATGTTTATATTAAGCGCATGAGACCATGATCAAGTGCACATTTGTTCCTATAAAGACATCTCAATTGTAGAATGTCCCACACGGTTAGAAGGGCAACGTGTCACTACGATACTAAACTTCAATGTAGAAATATAGAGTTAAGTCATTCTACGATCTGAGCAATCACTATATATTTCACTCTACGTAGATTAATTTGTTTTTTAACAAATCTTGGCCTTTTTAAAATTTAACTCTATTTTCCTAAATGATTTTTGTTAAAAATATTTATTTAAATATTGAAAATAAATTGGAGTATACAAATTTACAAAAAAAAAATAATAATAAGTGCTCCAATATTAGAGTAACTTTGCTATAGTAAAAGTTGAAGTTACTCTAAACTCTATGATTTAAGTAATGACTCTACGATCGTTAAGTCATTACTCTACGATCTAAGTCATGACTCTACGATCGTTAAGTCATTATTCTACAATCTAATACTCTACGATCGTTTAAGTCATTACTTTACGATCTAAGTGTTGATACAGAGTCTTGTTTTGTGAAAAAGCTCTACAATGGAATCCTATTTTTTGTTATTCTATATCTTTCAATTTTCAACTTGTACACAAGTGAAAAAAATAAAGAATTGACTAGGGCAAATAAACCACATCCAGTTTCTGAAAATAAAGATATTGTTGACAACAAAAACATAAAACTTCATCCAATTAACCAAAAGTTTGGTCACAATACTTTACATATCAAATGTTTGGCCAAAAATACCCAATTGTACTAGAAGACTGCTTATAGCCAAATATTTGGCCATATCAAACTGTACCTAAAATACTGTCATATCAATTGTACCCAATATACAAACTGGCCATATGAAACTGTACTAAGGCTACTTATCTGGCCATATCAAACTATACCAAAAAAATACCAACTATACCAAAAATACCAAATGTAGCCGTAATCAACATTTAGATAACATGACTATCAAAAGCCATAAATGACCCAAGACAAAATCAAAGCCTTAATCCCCCACTTCCTGTCTTTTTTTGTGACACTAATATATCCTTGGATATTAACTTCCTCGAGGTTGGTTTGTTCTTGAAGTTAGTTCTGGTAGGCTTTGAGCTTAACATAGGGTGAGAACAAAAAGCTCCTCGTACCAACTACTCCTTAGCTCCAAGAACCAATTTTTACCACGAACTCACTGGATCGAGTCTAAAACCCTAGGACCCCCCTAAATCACCATGCAATCCACTCAAATTTGAAGAAGATTTGATGGAAACCCAAAATCGTCATAAAATCGCCTAATTTCACTCTCTCCAAACCCTAGATCACAACTGAGCCTCATTTTTGTCTTTTTCAATTTATATACAAAAGGCAAATATGTCTTTAGCCATTTAAAGTCACAACGTTAAAACGGAAAGTACTTTTTCACTTCACCTCAAAACCTCAGGTATTTAAGTATAGGTTTTTAAACAACAGGTGGTTAAGTGGGAAAATGTTAAAACCTCAAGTGGTGAAGTGAAATTTACCCTATATTATAATATGTTTTCTATCCATTTCAGAATGTTCAAACTTTATAATGATTATATTTGCCAGCCAAAAGCATTGTAAATAAATGTCATTAGTTGACCAAAACAATAAAAGGAAATAGTGAAATCAATTTCACCTACTCAACTATCAAAGTTGCTATATTTTGTTTCAAATGCCATAATTCACAATTTGTATTCAATCCAACAACATTCTTTGTTGACATGTACAACCACCACAAAAAAATAAAAAATAAAAAATAAAAACCTTAAGGTTAAAGGTTCAGTTTTATTATCTTTTGAAATACCAATAAGATGCGATAGTGAGGGTTCAATGTAACAAATATCAGACATCAACCTTTTTTTCTTTTTTGTGGTGAAAGTTTAGGTCTAAATGAGGAAGATCACATGTATACATCATTAGCTTGTAAGTACAGGGCATAGTCATGAGTCTCTTCGTAAATATGAATAGGAAAGCAGGAATCTTTGAAGCATGAGTGAATACTAAAAATTGATGAGGTTTGGATCTTATTATTTCTTGTTTCTCCTTCGCTTTGATAATGGTTCAAGACATTAACAATGTTGTTGCCTATTCACACTATAAAGTCCGAAACTTTAATATCTAAATAATGTGATGCCTCATTTTGCAAAAAGAAAAAAATGATTAGAATTGTTTTCATTAAACAGTCATAAGGGACCCGAATAATATTTTGTAAGGAGGAAGAGTCTGTTGCTAGCCTAATTAAGGATGTTGCAGTTAGTTAATTAGTTAATAAGGGTATCACAGTCTTTTTCTGTTCCCAATTCAGGTTATTAGTGTCTTTTGTTAAGTAAGGTTATTTCTGTCTTTTTTGTTCCTTATTTTTGTTTCAGTGGAGTGAGGGAAGCATGTGCTGAGCTAGCTAACCATTTGATTGTGATATAATCTGCTGAATAGTGATGTATTGGGATATGAAAAATGAAATCTATTATTGCTTCTTCCCCAATTCTCTCTTCCCTCTCTTCCCTCTTCCCTCTTCCCTCTTCCCTCTTCCCTCTTCCCTCTTCCTTACTCTGTTTTCTGCTAGCTCTCTACTAAATTTTACTGGATAAGTCCAATTATTGAGAGTTGTTCCCTTACAGCTGCTACAGTATTGAACTAATTAAGCTAGTTCTTACGGTTGGTATCAAAGTCAGGCGAAACTTTGGATTATGGATACAAACAATCAGCGACTGAGCAGCTTGGAGACGCAGGTTCAAGAGTTGCAAGCACAGTTGGGTTCGGTCTCAACGATGCAGCAGGGGTTTGATTCAAAAATGGAGCAGATGATGAAGAATTTCGATACCCTCCTGAATATTCAGAGGCAACAGTTGGACCCAAATAACACAGGTAACCAGGGTCCTTCATCTATTTATGTTCTGGGACCCCATGAAAATGCTCCTAGGGGAAATAAATCTGATGATATCTTCAAGACCATCAAGTTTGAATTCCCAAAATTTGATGAGATTAATCTTAGGTCATGGGTTAGAAGGTGTAATAAGCTGTTTGCTCACCATGAGGTGCCTGGGCACCAGAAAATTTATCTAAGTACTATGAATCTGGAAGGAGAGGCTGAAGCTTGGTACTCTGGGTTTGTACAACATGGTCAGGAGCTAACATGGGCTGGTTTAGTGGAGGAGATATTTGTCAGGTTTAGTCCTGAAGCAAGTAAAAATCCTATTGGAGAGCTGAAGAAGTTGTAGCAGCATGACACAATCGATGAGTATAGAAGCAAATTTGAGGAGTTGAAAGTATGGGCATTGGCTAGGAATCCCTCTCTTAATGAGGCCGCCTTCATGGACTGTTTCCTGGGTGGATTAAAGGTAGAAATCCAATTGGGGGTGCAGGAGCTTAAACCAAGGGATCTTAAGGAGTTAATCAGATTATCTAGAGTTGAAGAAGCAAAATTAGAAGCATGTCTCAAGAGAAGTAGGGGGGTCAACAAAATGTTTGCAAATGTTTTTACTCCTAAAACTGTTTCTACCCTTTTTTCCCAAAAACCTGCAGCCGCTCTTCCCCTGAACAAACCTGCAGCAATGAACAATGTTGACAATATGAGGGCCTTGCCAATAAGGGGACTCACTAGGGAACAGATGAATGATAAGAGGAGGAAGATATGCTTCTCCTGTGATGAGCCCTATGTTCAGGGACATGTATGCAAAAGACCCCAGTTGTTCATGTTACTTACCTCTGACCAGGATGCATTGGAGGAATCTAAACAAGCTGAGTGTACAGAGGAGGAAATAAGGATTGATAGTTGTGAGGAACCTGAAGCCCAAATCACACTGCATGCTCTCTCTGGTCGCAACACTAATAACATTGTCAGGCTGTTGGGAATGGCCAATGGTAAATTCCTGAGAATTCTGGTGGATAGTGGCAGCACCCACAATTTTTTGGATCCTCAAGCAGCCAAAGCAATCAAGGCTGGTGTAAATGGCAACAGTAGCTTGACAGTAACAGTAGCAGATGGGTTCAAGGTGAATAGCAGACAGCTTTGTCCTCACTTGCATTGGTTCATTCAAGGGGAGGAGTTCAATACAGACTTTAGAATACTGCCTCTGGGGGGAATAGATGTTGTCCTAGGTGTCCAATGGTTGAAGCTCTTCAATCCTATAACCTTTGACTTCCAGAACCTACAGCTAACTATTACCAGAAGAGGACAAACTATTGTCTTACAAGGTGAATCTGACCATGTGACGCATTCAAATGATAAATTCTGGGGAGTTCAGCAAGACGTTACAATCTGCTACCCATGGCTATTTTGGGTATTTGTTTGGGATACTTCCAAGGGAGGACAAGGTCCAGGAAGGAACAGATAGCCGTATTAGCCCTAGCATAAGGGATCCAAAATCAGTCCAGTTAGCTAAAACCTGTGCTAAGATGCAAGGGTTGTTGCAGGATTTCCAGGAGGTATTTCAGGAACCCAAGGGTCTTCCACCTAGGAGGACCCATGACCATCACATAAAGCTCGAGGATAATCAGTTAGTCAGTCAGTCTCGGGCCCTATAGGTATCCCTATGTCCAGAAGGAGGAAATAGAGAAGATTGTGCAGGAAATGTTACAGAATGGTGTAATTCAACCAAGCAATAGCCCATATGCTTTCCCAGTTCTTTTAGTCAAAAAACAAGATGGAACATGGAGGTTGTGTGTTGATTACAGGTCTCTAAATGCTATGACCATCAAGGATAGGTTCCCTATACCTGCCATTGATGAGTTATTGGATGAGTTACATGGCTCCAGGTGGTTTTCCAAGCTTGATTTAAGATCAGGATACTATCAAATCAGGGTACATGAAGATGACATACCAAAAACTGCTTTTAGGACTCATAATGGCCATTTTGAATTCTTGGTGATGCCTTTTGGGCTCACAAATGCTCCTGCCACATTCCAGTCATTAATGAACCAAGTATCCCAGCCTTTCCTAAGAAAATTTGTCCTCGTCTTTTTTGACGATATACTAGTTTATAGTAAGGATAGGGGTGTAAGTCGAACCAAGTAGTTCGGTACTCGACTCGAGATCGACTCAAAAATATGATCCAAAACTCGAATTCGAAGTTGATCCGAGTCGAATCTGATCCATACTCATTTTCTGTTTAATGATACACGAGTCGAATTCGAGCATACAACTGTTCGCTCATATTAGGGTTCGAGTATTTTATTTTTTCTCGAACCATACTCGATACCTGCTCGATGGATCATATTCGAATATTGGTTTTATCCATGCTAGTAAGTTAAATATGTGATATTTATATCAATCTTTATAATTTAAAAAGTGTAGTATGAAATTGTGAAAACTTGTACTTGAATAAATCAATGAATTGAATATCAATTTTTATTACATTATTTATAATTTTAATACATAAATAAAAGTGAAAAAGTTTTATATATAAATATTAGTTAAGTAACCAATTTAGTATGTAGTGATTCAGTTTTAGGTGAAATGGTTCATATTCGAAACTCGATTTGAAGGCTCATGAGTAACTCGCTTTGTAAACGAGTCGAGTACTTACGAGCCGAGTAGGTTCGAGTAATGATCCGAGTCGAATCTGGCGCAAAATATAAATCCCTTATCAAATCCGAGTCGAATTCGAGCTCAATTTTTTCGAGTCGAGCCGAATCTGAGCATGAAGGTGTTCGCTGAGATTTGACTCGTTTACACCCCTAAGTAAGGATTATGATGAACACTTGGAATACTTAAAGACTGACCCTCAAACTGCTACAAGATTACAAACTTTTTGCCAAAAGGAGCAAATGTGTTTTTGGGACAGATTCTATTCAATACTTAGGCCACATCATATCTCCACAAGGTGGCAACTGATCCAGATAAAATTAAATGTATGATGGAATGGCCTGTGCCTAAGAATAAAAAAGGGTTGAGGGATTTCTAGGCCTAACTGGCTACTACAGGAGGTTCATCAGGAATTATAAACCTCGGGAATTATGGGTTGATAAGCAGGCCCCTTACTAATTTACTTAGGAAAGATAGCTTCAAATGGTCTGACCAGGCAACTGAAGCATTCATGGCTCTTAAGGAGGCTATGACACAAGCCCCAGTCCTTACCATGCCTAATTTTAATGAAGCTTTTGTACTGGAAACAGATGCCTCCAACTATGGCATTGTGCAGTTTTGTCACAAAAAGGAAGGCCTATAGCTTTCCTTAGTAAGGCTATAGCAGGACAACATCTGGGATACTCAACTTATGAAAAGGAACTCATGGTTGTGGTTCATGCAGTAAGCAAATGGAGGCATTACCTGTTAGGGAATAAAGTCCTCATCAAGACAGACCACCAGAGTTTAAAGTATCTGTTGGACCAAAGGATTACAACAACCAATCAACAAAAATGGATCACCAAACTTATGGGGCTGGATTATGAGATAATTTATAGAAAGAGAAAAGAAAATGTAGTGGCTGACAGTTTGTCTAGGGAGGTTCCTTCTCAATTGGACAAAACTGAAGAAGCTGGAGAGCTCAATCTGGTCACAACAGCAATACCAAGTTGGGTCCAAGAGATTGCTCACTCTTGGGAGAAAGATGAAGGACTTAAGGAGCTTATTATGCAACTACAAATAGACCCCAGTAGCTTACCTGGATATTCTTTTAACAGTGGGAGATTGAAGTTTCAGAATAGATTGGTGATGGGGCCAGATTCTGATTTAAGGAGGAAGTTCTAGAGGAGTTCCATAACTCTCCTATTGGGGGCATTCTGGGATAAGGGGTACCTATGAACGGATTAATCAATATTTCTGGTGACCAACATTAAGGCAAGATGTAACTGATTTTGTTAAAGAGTGATTTTGTTCTTGCTCCAGGTTTGCTCCAGCCTCTTCCAGTTCCAGATACTCCCTGGACTGATATCATCATGGACTTCATAGAAGGACTGCCTAGTTCTACTGGTATGACAGTCATTTGGGTAGTGGTGGATAGACTAACTAAATATAGCCATTTTATTCCTCTCAAACACCCTTTCACTGTTGCTGCTCATCTAGCCCAGCTTTTCATTTCTCACATATACAAACTACATGGCCTACCTTCTTCTATAATCTCTGACAGAGACAATTTTCATTAGCCTTTTCTGGAAATCCCTAATCAAACTTGTGGGTACTAAAATGCAAATGAGTACAGCTTACCATCCCCAAACCGATGGTCAAACTGAAAGAATCAATCAAATTCTAGAATGCTATCTTAGGTGTATGGTGTCCCAAAAGCCACACGGTTTGACTGCTTGGTTGGACTTAGCTGAGTGGTGGTATAACTCCCATTTCCACCATTTGAAATGTTGTATGGGTATAAGCTTCCCCATTTGAAATGTTGTATGGGTATAAGCCTCCCCATTTGTCTTTCCATCGGTGGGGAAGGGTACATGACCCTACTACTAGGCAGTTTTGTAGAGACAAGTCCCAACTGCTCAGAATGCTTAAGCAAAATCTGGTGAAAGCTCAGTCAAGGATCAAGTACTATGCTGGCAGGAATAGATCTGAACGAACATTTGTACCGGGGGACATGGTTTATTTGAAGGTCAAGCCTTACAGACAGGTCACCCTTGCTCAGACCCCTTTTGGAAAGCAAACTCCTAAATATTATGGACCATTCATGGTCGAAGCCAAGGTGGGAGTTGTGGCTTATAAACTATAGCTACCAGGCTACACTAAGGTTCACCCTATTTTTCATGTGTCACTGCTCAAAAAGAAGATTGGTCAGCGCTGCACTTCTTCTCCTTCTTTGCCTCCTATGGATGCAAATGGTCACTTCATAGCAGAACCTCTGGCAGTACTTGACAAGAGGATGATTAAGAAAAACAATGCAGCTAATGTTGAACTGTTGGTGCAATGGGAGAACTCTCTACCATCCGCAGCCACTTGGGAAGATTGGGACCAGCTTCACCTGAAATTTCCTCATTTCCATCCTTGGGGACAAGGATCTTCTTAAGAGGGAGGGACTGTAAGAAAGGAGGAAGAGTCTGTTGCTAGCCTAATTAAGAATGTTGCAGTTAGTTAATTAGTTAATAAGGGTATCACAGTCTTTTTTTGTTCCCAAGTCAGGTTATTAGTGTCTTTTGTTAAGGAAGGTTATTTCTGTCTTTTTGGTTCCTTATTTCTATTTCAGTCGAGTGAGGGAAGCATGTGCTGAGCTAGCTAACCATTTGATTGTGATATAATCTGTTGAATAGTGATGTATTGGGATATGGAAAATGAAATCTATTATTACTTCTTCCCCAATTTTCTCTTCTCTCTTAATTATTCTCTCTTCTTCCCTCTTCCTTACTCTTTTTTCTGCTAGTTCTCTACTAAATTTTACTGGATAAGTCCAATTATTGAGACTTGTTCCCTTACAGCTGCTACAGTATTGAACTAATTAAGCTAGTTCATTACATATTTTAATTGTAATATGTTAGAATCTCAATTTTTCTCTCCTTGAGTATCAATCGTATACTCCCTCCTTCCCAAATTCATATCAGAACTACCATCAGTTAGTATACATCAACTTAAAATGCAACCCATAAAAATTAATCAAATCAATCCTCCAAATTAGCCTGGCAATCTACTATACACAAATTTTGGCTATCATTAAGCTGATCAGAATTCTAATAAAAACGATTAGCACTAGGCATACCTGGGTGATTACTATAGTCTATAAAGCTATTAGATATTATCAAACATAAATCATATCGATACCCAATTATCTACAAACAGATTGAATAAGAGCCAAACCTGAAGTAAGCACCAAGCAAGATTGAGAAGACTAACGAGCCAAAGAAACCAATAATAGGCAATTATGATATAGGATCGGCCACTCGAAAGCTTCACAAAGCTCTTCTTCGCCTGAAACGCCAAGTACAGCACGAACAGAGCCGAAGGCACAATCAGACCAATATTGTGCCAAAACCCATGGCAATTAAACAGCCATCCGTACAAATTCCCACCATGATTCCCTTTATCAACTGCTACGTCCGCAATCACTGAAAATGGTGACTCTGCAATTACTTCTAAACCTCTCATATTCGACTTTGGAGATACATACATCAAACAAACACACTAATTTGACGTATTTTGAAATTGAATTCGTAAATTAGACTTGTTGAATAAAACTAAGCACAGATTTTGAGATTGTGCAGGAACCCTAAGTCTTATTTTGAGTTAATAAATTCAGCAGAGGGAAATAACTGTTCGGAAAACCCTAACCCTATTTAGCTAAGGGATCGTTTCCGGTCTGTGATTGATGAGAATGGAATGAGGTGGGCAGAAATAAATCATTCTCTCCATTTATTTTTAAGTAATTGATAAATATACCCCTAAATATATAATAGGGTTTTTTACATATTCATTCAATTCGATCGATCTGGGAACGACGAGAGAGAAGGGGCCGAGATTTGATAATTTATTCGGAATTTCAATATTTCTATTTCTTCGTAATTTATCTCATTTACCCCCATCCAGTCACCCCACGCACCCCTAACCCACCTACCCCACCTACCCCCACCCCTACCAACTTACCCCCACCTACTCCCACCCCACCCCCTACCAATCTACCCCTACCTACCCCACCCCACCTACCCCACTCCCACCCCACCCCTTACCCACCTACCACACCTACCCCACCCCTACCCCACCCTACCCCCATCCCACCCTACCCCACCCCACCCCACCCTACCCCACCCCCTTATTCACTCATCCACCCCACCTACCCCACCTACCCCCACCCCTACCAACCTACCCCCACCCAGCCACCCCAACTCACCTACCCTACGTACCAACCTACCCCACCCCACCTACCCCACCCCCTACTAACCTACCCCCACCCAGCCACCCTAACCCACCTACCCTACCTACCAACCCACCCCACTACACCTACCCCCACCCCTACCTACCCACCCCCACTTAGCCACCCTAACCCACCTACCCACCCACCTCTACCTACCCACCCCACCCACCTTACCCCACCCAACCACCACACCCTACCCCCACCTACCCACCCCCACACACCCACCCTACCCCCACCAAGCCACCCCAACCCACCCCACTACACCTACTCCACCACCTACCAACCTATCCCCACCCAGCCACCTCAACCCACATACCCTACCTACCAACCCACCCCATCCTACCTACCCCCACCCCTACCAACCCACTCCTACCCAGCCACCCCAACCCACTTACCCTATTTACCCACCCCACCCCCACCCTACCCACACCTACTCCACCCCCACACACCCACCCCCACCCTACCCCCACCCACCCCTCCCCTTTATTTCTAAGAATGAAATATGTGTTAAATTTTTAATATAAATTGAATTTAAGTTAAATTTGAACATTTGAGGGTATTTAGGTCACTTTCTAATTATTTATTTCATTCTTAGATATATTCCTAACATCAACCAAACATGTACATGGAATATTAAAAAAATCATTTCATTCCCTTCCTTATTCCATTCCCTCATTTATTTCATTTCATACTCTATTCCATTCCTTCAATCCAAACGTAGCATTAAGGTCTAAACGAATCGAGTCGATCCGAGTATTGAGTTGTTCAGATTTGGTTCACAAAATTTATAGACTATTAAATAAGATTTGATTGAGGCTCATTTAGATACCGAATCGAGCATGATTCCGAATCTAGCCCGAGTTGTTTGAATTTTTTTAACGAATATGATCTGAATATCAATAGTAAATTATAATTTGAGGAGGTTCGAGTAATTTTTCGAGTCGATCCGAGTATTGAGTTGTTCAGATTTGGTTCACAAAATTTATCAAGTATTAAATAAGATTTGATTGAGGCTCATTTAGATACCGAATCGAGCACGATTCCGAATCTAGCCCGAGTTGTTTGAAATTTTTTAACGAATATGATCTAAATATCAATAGTAAATTATAATTTGAGGAGGTTCGAGTAATTTTTCGAACTTTAAAATGTGTTCATATTTGACTCATTTATATTTCGAGTCGAGCTCGAATTGAACTTTTAGTCAAGCGAGTACGAATCGAATCCGAACTGTATGCTAATTTTACAGCCTTAATGACTCTAACTTGCCAATAAACGCAACATATGAACTATTGCCATGTTGACTTTCTTGTTTTAGTAAAACTAAAAGCTAGATAAAATGAATAAAAATAATACTAATATCACATAAAAAATGGTCACATAATACTTACATTCACACATGCATACTGCAGGTCCCACATGTCAAGTGGGAGCCCACAGTATGCATGTGTGTATGTGAGTATTATGCTACCCATTTTTATGTAATAGTAATAAATAAATGTGATTTATAATAATCGGTCCAGATCTTAAGCTCACCCCTTATCTATCTCACCTTGCTCACCCCCTTTAGCAACGGACCGGGCAATGATTCGGTTCATCTCTATATGTAAAACCGTCGTCTTAACTTTTAGCGACGAACAACATATAGCGACAGACCGAACATATAGCGACAGACCGAACATATAGCGACGAACTGAATCGTCGCCCGGTCCGTCGCTAAAGGGGGATGAGCAAGGTAAGCTAGATAAAGGGTGAGTTTAAGATCCGGACCGTTATAATAATATCACCAAAATATAAACATGAAAGGGAATGTGCACTTCACAGTCTACGCATTTAGCAACAATACTAGTATCAATTATCGTTTTACTGAATCAAAAAAATTTATAATTGAAGTTTATTTTATTATTTCCACTACATTAAGGCGGTGTTTGATAAAATTAAGTAATTAAAATATAAATTGTTAGTATATTTTAATAAAATAGTATCTGAACTTAAAAAGTTGTTTAGTAACTAAAAACCATACAAACATCTGAATGACTTTTACATTTAAAAATATCTCAAATTAATTTTTGAAAAATCAATAATATTCTTAAATTTTGAAATTGACGAAGTACAATATTTATGGAGGCTCCACAACTTTAAACTTTTCATTAAGAGAACTCTTAATTATTTGGATTTATATATTGCTCTTACCGATTAAGAGGCGATAAAAAACAAATAAAATTTTACCAAACAATTTCTTACCAAATCATATTGGAGATATGAAGAGATATTAAGTGGTAAACAAACACCACATAAGTGACCAACTAGGGTGAAGTTATCACTAACTTTATTGTAATAAGTTATGTAGGTTGTTATTGCATTAATTATAGAAAAATGTTGTATTGATATTGTTAACGTCAAAATATGTATGCTCGCCAAATCATTAAACAATGAACTTAAACATGCACGGTGAACAAAGAAACACACCAAAAATTTATGGTCGGGGTCGTCAGGGATAGTTCTGGTGTAAGAATAAGTACATGCTAAAAAGGTCAACAATGGAGGTATGTAATTGATATAATGAATAAGAGTAATGAAGTGTGTGTACCTAAAACCTGGATTATGACTATATTTATAGCTTGAGCACACCACCTCATTCCCCCATTTGTAATAGGAGTCTTGTGTAGAGACTCCTTATAACTGTGTGTCTCATAATTGAATAGGATTTCACTTACTCAGAAATAGAAAGTCAAATTGGACAAGGGAATCATAAGTCAACTTATATTGTAACCCTTCTAAAATGTAAAACCTGTTACTGTCACCATAATATCCTGCTATGTGGAGCGAGTCCCCCCGAATCTCCTAAACCCATCAGACCACACCTTATCATTGCCCCTCATTCTCTTATTATAAGGAATTTAAAATACGAGAGTACAAAAATTAGTCAACAAATAATATACCCTCTGTTACAAAAAGTTAAACCATCACCCCAGCAAGTCACGTGACTGACAAGGACACCATTTTCATCATTACGTCGTAAATAGGGAAACATGTCTATACAACTTGTTATCCCTTAAGACTTCTCCTCCAAGCATACGAACCACCACTTCTCACCCATACATTCAAACTTTTTTGAGATCTCATATGATCACCCCATACCTTACGTTGAACAACAATCTCCTCTGACCACTTTTCCTTCACCAAATCATACTATTCACCGGCCACACTTCCCTAACCATGTCTGGTGCCAAACCCATCCTCACCGCTGACCAAACCCTCGCCACAACTACCTCCACCATCCAAACAATTAACTCCAACATTCACCCATAGTGGCGACACTGGCCACCATCACCGTCCTAGAGGAACAACACAACCATCCCATTGAAAGAACTACCACCGTCAACAATAACATTATCCCCCATGCAACATAACCCACTATATACCGTCGCCACCACCGACCCCTTCCTTCAAACCACCCCTCCCCCATAATCGATTACTTTTCATCTCCTGAGATGAGCGAAGCCGAAACCAAAGAGATGAGGATTTGAGAACAATATTAATCGAAAAAAAACTATTCCCACATTAACACCAGATTCTCTGTAAAGGAACACTTTCTCCCCCACCTCCGATCCTAATACTTGATACCCAATCAATATGAACTCCGAGTACAAAACCTATTGGAGAGAATGTACTAGGGCCTGAAAGGTGTATGGGTTGTCGTCCCAATATATGAGTTAAAGTAAGGGGTTCAATTCCCTCTTCATGATTTTATTTTGTCGTTTTTACGCTTTGTTGGGATCGAATTCGCACAACTAGTGTCGAATTCCTGCATCCATCTCATATGTTTCATCGCTTTCTGTCAAGAGTGTGGGATCGAGCTGATGAATAGGTTTTATACCCAGGAATCAAGTGTGTCTTAATCTTTTAGTTGGTTTTTAAGTGTTGTGTGTGCATTTCCTATATTTTATGTTATTTTGTAGGCTATGACATGACATTGGCATGACGAAGCAAGAAAAACAATCTGGACATCTTTTGGAGTACAATATTCAAGAAAATGCAAGAAGGGAGGGTTGAAGGGATTTTAATACAAAATTGGATGCATGTTCTTAGCTTGGGACTTTAATTTTATTATAGATCTACTTCTTAGCTTTCCATAACATCTTGGATAGTCCCAATTCGATTTCGGCTGCAAGAGTTATGACCTTTTTATCAACAAAGATCAAAGCTCAAAGTTATCATGCTTGCAATTTACATAACAATCACTTCAAGCTCGATTTCAACCTTTATCCAACCAGTATCTCTTAATTCTATAAGAATGAAAGTTGTAGATCTTGTTGATATCTTCGATTTGATAGGTGACAGGCCTCGCAAATCCCCTCAGATCAAAAGTTATGATTGTTTTACCAAAGGATGTTGCAGTAAAAAATTGCATGGTGCGGGCCGCGTCCAAAGTAGCGCGGGGCACGTCGGACCATCAGATTTTCTGTAACTGTAGCATAGGGCGCGCCCAAAATGACCTAGGAGCAATGTTGGGCTCGTTAAATGGCGGGGAAAGAGCTGATTTGGTGTTATGTTGTCCAATTTGAGATAGAACAGGACTGCTAGTTGCCTAACTTGCTAGGGTTTCTATTAGGACTATAAATACTTAATTATAACTTGTATTTGAGAGACTTTTGACTACAATTCATTGAGAGCCACTTCTATTGGAGACTTGGAGATTGCATTGGATAACATTAAAGACATAAATTGAAGCTTGGAGATTAGAGATTCCTCGACATAAGTTTTCTTCTTCTCTTAAATTCATTATCTGTACTTATGATGCTATTTAATTGTGATCTTCTTGTTTCTATTATGATGATGAACTAATTTCACAATTAGGGGTACAATGAAACCTTTTGTGATGCAATAATTCAATTATCGTTATTTTCAGTTGTTGATCCTATTGAGTTGATTATTATATTTTGTGCTTAATCTATTAATTGTCTAGCTAGCAATTAATTTGATATCTTTGATGGAATTAAAAGAGGAAATCTTAGATTATATCTTAATATAATAACATATGAATTTGTTGATTCTTGTTAAGGATAACATAATAGTGTACGAGACGAAAGTACTTATATGTCATGCGTAATTTTGTTGAGAGTTTGTGCTTAATGAATCTGTTTTAAGTGTCTTGCACGAAAGTAGCAAAATAACTAAAATAGATCTTTTATTAATCATTGACATATGTTAATAAATTGATAGGCAATCCTAGTTGACAACTCATTGGATTAAATAAGTGGAAATGTGGTAAGGAGATTATTGTAAAGCAATTGGGGAAATTATATTCTTATGTCTTTATCATCGTCTTTATCATCTGGTGATCAATAATTGATTGTTAATTGATTTTTATTTTCTTTTAATCAAAACAATTTCACAAATCAACTGGAGTGATTGTTTAAGTGGAATTAAATTGATAGAAATTTGGTAATTAGAATAATTATTAGTGACTGCTCTCTGTGGGTTCGACAACCTTTCTTATCACTTTATTACTTGATTGACCGTGTGCACTTGCGTGTATTTGTCATTATATAAATCGGACAATACAAGCCCTCCTTGGATTTCATCTACGCCATGTTTACTCTGGGTCGGTCAAAGGAACTAGGGTTTCGTCAATTGAATAAACAACCAGGGTGACGCGTATGGATGAAAACTCCTTCCAACAACAAAGGGTGGTATTGGGGCATAATTGATTGTGCCCAAATCACATGGTTGGCCAAAATCCACGTGGAGGTATTTAATCCTGCATAGGAATCTGTTTTGACAGTTGAGTATTTTAAGGAATCAAAGATTCCTAGCTACATTCAATTTCTAACTCCTAAGGAAAGTGTCAAGATTTGATCCAACTTCCTTTCTTTAAGGAGATTTTGATCAATCCCATTAAGGAATCGTACATAATGGGGAATCCTAATTCTATACGGGGAAGGAGGTGTGATCATTATAAATACAAGGCTAAACCCTAATCATCAGGTACACATTAATATAATCATTATAACACTAAAGCATTAAACCTCCATTGTTTAACCTTATTTAGCATGTACTTATTCTCACACCGGAGCTATCCCCCAGCAGCCCAAGCTATCAAGTTTTTGGTGTGACCTCGTTTCTGTGCAGGATTTGACGTGCTTTGATGATTAAGGCGCGTGAACAAATCTTGGCGTTAACATTGGTGGTAGAAGGAGGGCTTTCTAGTGCTATGTAATTTTCAATCACAAAGGAGTTTAGGTTGGAATCATGGTGAATAGTAAGAAGAAATTATCCGCACGAGATCAATCCATGGTTGATCCCCCTAATCAACAATGGGTATCAGCCAAGGATAGATTGGGACTGTCTCAAAGCATCCATGACAGGCTTGGAACCCGTAGTCAGACTGTGGGGATCAAGGATGTTCATAGTGGCGATGTTAAGAGTTGACTGTTCGCAACAGCCAGCAAGGAAGTAAAATCCAAAGACCGTGTCACGAACACCTTATCCCGATCACATCCCCAAGATGATGGATGAGATAAGAGGAGGCTGATCTTGGCCAAAAAATCACATGAGACAGATGATGTCATAAAGGCTCTTCTCCTTCAACGAAAGGAGATCGACCAGCAGATGGTGCTCTTGATAGGAGGAGAAGACGGTGCTTCTAGCTATGGCCGAAGGCGAGAGTGGTCGCTCGGGAATCAGTCCAGGACACATCGTCCAAACGATTCTCGGTGAACCGAGAGCAAGCTCCGAAGTCGCTCTAGGGAAAGGAGCAGACGCTGAAGCCATTCATGGGAGCATTCACAAGGGAACCAGTCTAGGACCCATCGTCCGGATAGTTCTCAACAAACTGGGAGCAGGCACTGAAGTCGCTCTAAAGGATCAAGCTCTGAAGTCAAGGGACGGTCTGACCGAAGAAGACGAGATCCTTCCCCTGGAGGAGTGAAATTGAGGCACTTGTCAAGAAACTAGAAAAGTTGGAAAAGAGACTAATTAAAGGAGATCAGAATAAAGGGACTCAAGCCAAATCATGATCGCCGTTCTCCCTAGAGATCATTCGGGAAAAGGCTGATCCGAACAAGAGGGCCCCTCACATGGAGAGCTACGATGGTTCGGGAGATCCGTAAAAGCACAATCAGGATTATGATCGGCTGATGGATTACTATGATTACTCTGATTCTGCCAAGAGTCAGGTGTTCATGAAGACCCTTAAGAAGGATGCTCTGAAATGAATGACGACGTTGGCTCCAAACTCAGTCTCATCCTAGAAAGAGCTTTGTGATAATTTCTATGTCCGGTTCAACATTAATAAGAGGAGGGGAAAACCAATCAGATCTTTAGCTCAGATTAGACAGTATTTGAATGAGACTTTGTGTAAGACCCCGAATTTTATGAAATGAAAGTATTCAATTTTTTTATAATTATTATTTTATTTAGTAAATGGTTAAATTGATAAAAGGTTAAAGATAAGGGTGATATGTGAAAATTTTGCAAAGTAAGCAAGTTGTCATAAAATATTCGATTGGTCGGGGAATATTCGTACGATGGGACAATCATTGGTGGACCCCACAACAGAAGTATTGTCGTATTTAGGAAACGACAGAATTATCTTCTTATAAAAATAATGGCGAAAGTTTTACAGTTAAACTGTTGAACTACCCGGTGATAAAAGTACAGTAATACGCGTGGTTGCATAGTAGCACATGGTATTGATTATTGATGCTTACGTGAGAAGTCACTTAGATATACTCAATTATTGCTATAGTAATTGTTGCATAATATCTCTCATTTTATTGATTCAATTATTGTCACAATATCAATATTTTTTATATTATTAAATCAATAATTGAGACGACAAAGTTATTCATATTATTATTTGCAATATTGACGATGTCTAGAAAGTTATATCGAGGAGAGGTTTGGTAACCTAATTGTGCGCTAATAGGGAGAAATCCTTATCGTAAAGCCCCCTCTTTACTGGGAATGATCTGATTGTTAAATATTGTGAGTTATAATATTAATGATGAATACGTTCGTATTGATTAAAGATGAAATTGATATTTTCATTTTGTTGGGATTATTAGTGTTAGTGGAAATCGACATCTATTCCGATAATAATTTTATGTCTGGAGGTTATATTGACCAATCGGGTAATTAATCAGATAAATGAGTAATTAATTGCTATTAATTCATATGCTTATAACTATTTGTTCACATGTGTGTACTATTAATTCACATGCATGTACTATTAGGGGAGGTGGTGCAAGATTGATAATACTTGCATGACTAAATTTAAAATGGAGGTGTAGATGAAGGTACTATACTGTAATTATTTTTTTCACATGTATAGAATTATTGATTCACATGAATGTACTATTGATTAACATGATATACTATTAGGGGAGGTGGTGCAAGTTTGATAATATTTGCAGGACTAAATTAAAAATGAAGGAAAAGATGAAGGTATTATACTATAATATTTCGAGCCCCAAAACGTGAAATTATCGAAACTATGGTTTCCTATAAATATAAGCTCATTCTTCCTTAATTCTCACCAATTCACTAAGACTCACAAGAGAAGCTATAGAGAGAGAAGTTATAGAGAGAAAGAAGAAAAGAAATCTGTTACTTCACTATTCCAATATTCAGTCTTCTTCTGAGGTAAGGGGTATTATTTATTCATATTTAGAAGAGATATTATTTTTCGTATTCGTATGAATAATATTTTTGTTCAATATTAATAAGGAATATTATCTTCGTTCAATATTCGTTGGAATATTATTTTCATTCAACAGTGGTAAGGGATATTATTTTGTTCAGTATTCATAGGAATAATATTTTCTTCCATACTCTGTAGTATGTGAGTAATATTATTTCGTCTCGTATTCCTGATTATACCCTCATTTTGTTAAAGTATTGCTTCTATACTCTGTGAAATTAGTAGAATATCCTTAAAATTTACGCTTCATCTAGTATCATTTCACAAGGATATTTTCTACACATTCTTGTTAAATTTTAAACTTTTCATGTCGGAGTACTGTCCATGAGTAGTATTCATTTTTACAGTACTATTCACAAAGTACTATTCACGGGGTACTATTTACGGGTACTATTCATAAATTACTATTCATGAGTACTATTCACAAAGTACTATTCCTGAAGTACTATTCACAAGATACTATTCATTCGGGTACTATTCACCTAGGGAATTATTCATGACAAAAATTAATTTCTTTGCTGTCCAAATTATTTTTGATACAATATTATTCTTGAATTTTACTCCACAAAGCAGGATCATGTTGACAATTTGGACATTATTGAATTCTTGATAAATTAAGTTATAAATCTTTAAAAATTTATCATTTGCTTTCTTTTAATTGAATTCTTATATCATTGTCATCATTCTCATGTTTATATTGTGATAAAAGTCATATGTGGCTTACGTGCATAGATGTACTATTGATTGGTATGATTATGACCATGGATTATTCGGTATAATCATAACCGTAATGTTACAAATAATGTGGTAAAAGTCCTCATTGGCACGTAGTGCATTGATAGACAATTGTTGGTATGATCATGACCATTGATGATTACATGAATATCCTTGGCCCGTAGTGCATGGATGATTCGATGATGTGGTTTATTTAATAAGTTGAGTCTTAGCGATAAAGTTGATGAAAAACTTTTTAAATCATAGAAGATAGTAGATATCATGCTCTACTTGGCTCTTCTAATGGATTGCTTGTTCCGCTGCAGTTAAACTTGATGTTTATTGTATTTTATTAGTTTAACACTGTTGAAGGCTAACGATAATTTAGTCTGCATTATCTTAGTCATAATATTTCTTACTGGGTTAGTTGAGCTCACCCTTTTGCTTTAATTGTTCTCTTCAGAAAATGAGAACGTAGTCGGGACTAGTCAGGGAACAGAGTGACGGTCCGAGATAGTGGCTATAGTAGTCCTCACTATTTTATGAAATAGTGTGATAATAATTGTATTGAGGACTTCATTTGAGTTTGAATACTGTCTATGAGACAATATTCGTGTAAAAACTCTAAGCTACGCTGGTGTCGTATTGTATAAAAGAAGTTTGTATTTGATTTATTTACTATGTATTTGGCGACCCAAGATGGGTGATGTATACCTATTTTGGGGGCGTCACACTTTGAGCCAATACGTAAAATTGTTTCAGGAAGCGGTCGGATAGGTGGTGGATTTGGTCGACCACCAGGCCCTCGGATTATTCCAGAACAGTTTGGAAGTGGTAAAATCAAAGAAACCGATGAAGGACTTCATGTTCAATCACCCGAAGGACCTGGTCGAAGCCTTTGCAGAGCAGAAGGGTTCATAACTGTAGAAGAGGTAATGAACAATCTGAAATTGAGTACGACAGAGAAATCGAAGGATAAGGAGAAGAGTAACCACTGGAAGAGTGACAATAATAATAAGTCAGATGGGTAACAGAAGAAATATAACAACAATATTGGTTGTTCGGGAGGAGGACGCCCACCTTTCCTGAATCAAAGGGTCAACAAAATCTATACTCCACCGAACACTAATCGGGCCACTATTCTAGAACATATAAAGGACAAATCATACTTCGAACCGGCCAAACATAATACAAAGTCTAACAGAGGAAATATGAACAAATATTGTGATTATCATAGGTCTTTTGGGCATCCTACAGAGACTTATTGGGGTCTGAAGGACTTGATCGAGAAGAACGTTCAGAATGGAGAGTTGGTTCAGTATGTCGCAAAACGGGATGGTTGTGGAGAACAGCAGGCGAACAATACCCCAGTACAAAATCCGACCACCCAACCCCTATAAAAGGATCAGACCCAGGAAACATACCGGGTGGTGGATGTGATCACGGGCGGGTTAGTTAAAAAAGTTACATGAATGAAAAGGCGAGGAGTTTTGGACGTCGTGCTTTCGGTGTCTGATCAGCCTGTTAGGCTTGAAAGACCATTTCACGACTCGGTGATATCTTTTACAGACGAAGATTTCCCTTTAGAGTCGATCATTCCACATAAAAGGGCACTGGTCATTACTGCGTAAGTAGGTTCGGTAGATATAAAGAGGATGATGATTGATATTGGCTCGTCGGTATATATTTTGTATGCTTACGCTTAGTAGATGATGGGTCTGGATGGGAGAAAAATGGAAATTAGGCAAGAGTCACCCCTCTACGGAACGATCCAGTTCGGGTAGCAGGGACGATTGAACTATTAGTCATTTTCGAGACAACCCCTCAGCAAGTCAAAACTATGTGCAGGTTTTTTGTGGTTCATGTAGACTCATCATATAATGTTATTCTATGGAGGCCTACCTTAACGGTATTGCAAGCAGTTACATCGATTCCTCACTTTAAAATCAAATTTTCGACACCGAATGGGGTAGGAGAAGTGGCCAGGGATAGGAGTGATCATTCGGTTATAACCGAACCGAATAGGCTATTCAATTATAACTGAATTATCAATAATTCTACTATCCGAAACACTAACCAAAATTTGAAATTAACCGAATTACCGAATACTGAATTACCGAATTATAAATTCGGGTATTCGGGTAATTACCGAACCTGTGCTCTTTTTAAAATTAACAATACATCAGCAATTTAATTGTTTAAAATTACAAAGTAACTTAACATCAACATCTAACATGCAACAACAACATGCAACAAACAACTAGCAACATCCTACACGAAGTTTATGACACAATAAATTAAAAATATAGCAGCAACAAATTAACTGTCATTAATAAAGTTTATGACTTAACAAAGCAGCTAGCACCCTACATGAACTTATTCTACTAGCAGCTAGCACCCAACAGTTGTGCAATAGCCAATAACAACATGAACAAACATTTATCCATTGAATCAATAACAACATGAAATAGTAGCAACAATGAGCAACACAAGCAATCAAGAGATATCCTAGTAACTGTATAAATAAATCATTTATCCATTGAGTCAGTGTATGTATCATCTTAGATATCCCAGTAACTTGTAGACATCATTTAATTTCAATAAGTTTGACCCGTAGAATAAGACCCGAGGATCAAGATCATACATCCAACTAAGTTGACATTGAAGCTAATATGTGCATGTTGCTAGCAAGAAAACTATAAAGCATAAACATATTTCTTTTAGATAAAGAAGATGTCCACTGACAACAAAAGTGAAAAAGTACAATGGTTTATTGCAAGGACTGTCCTGAATTCCTATGGAGATTTAAAATGCAAAATCCTATAAAAGGCTGCAGGGAATTTACTAATGCTAGATATCATACAAAATTTATGGAAAACAAAAGAGTGCAATCCACCTATAGTATAAGTTGAACAAAACAGAAGCTAAGGCTGATCAGCTTACTTATATCTTATATCAAATAACTATATTTCAGTTGGCATATAACATATGGTCATAAAAATTGAATTGCAATGATGAATCCAAAGACGAATTTACCTCATTAATCAAGCTGAGTCACGTAAACATTGGCATCATTAGTAACAATGATCAACTTGGATATTGTCGAAAATTGAAAAATATAATTAAACACATTATTTTTATAAATTTCTTTATTAGTTCAATAAAATAAACAAAAACAATAATTATTACCACACTCAAATTTATCGACAAAGTCGCTATCTTGTTCCACATCAATATGATTCTTCACTTTAATCCAATCTTGAGAACATATGAGAGCTTCCACCATATTAGGAGACAATGAACTCCTAAATGCATCAAGAATGTATCCCCCCGTGCTAAATACGGACTCCGAAGCAATGGTTGAAATGGGAATAGCCAACACATCACGGGCAATACGTGCAAGGATAGGGAATCTTGCATTATTAACTTTCCACCATCCCAAAATATCAAAAGTCTCATCGACTTCTTCCACATCTTCACTTAAATACTTGTCCAATTCTGATTTGTCTCCCAAGTATAACTCCGGTCCGACGCTTTTTGAACTCTTCTATAATTCTATTTTTATTTTGGGATTCCATTAAACTAGAACCTTGGGATGACATGTTACTTAAACTTGATTTTCCACTTTCTTGAGTTGAATACTTTTTTTCTGTACTTATTAAACAAATCTTCCATTGATCTCTTCACACCATCGGCAATCTTCATCCCAGTGACCTTATTACTTGATTGATATTATAAATCCCTATATTCATTATCAATATCAAAATGAAGATCTATTTCCAAACCCTCCAACGGATTTTTAACTTCAATTTCATCATTTCCATACATTCTTTCTAAACCAAATTGAAAAAAACTCAACTTATACCGAGGATCAAGCACAACGGGAATATATAACAACATATTCATTTTTGTAATATTTCCCCAATACTTATCTTATTTTATTTTCAATGCCTTGGCCATTTTTTGCAATTCTCTATCATTGCTTCTTTCCCAGTCATTCAAAATAATATATGTAGACACTCAAAATTTTGCATTCCTATTACTAACCCAGTAGAAGGGCAAAATCGTCTTCCAGAGATAACCTTGAAAGTCATGTTAGTCTAACCCCGGAGACAACCCCGTGAGGTCCAGTTTTCAATCTCGGAGATACCCCCGAGAGACTCAGTTCAACCCCAAAGACAACCCCAGGAGATTCAATTCCAACCTTGGAGATAACCTCGAGGGATGCAGTTCCAGTTCCAGAGGTAACCCCGAAAAAGTCAGTTTCAACCCCGGGATACGCAGTTCCAACCCTGGAGATAACCCCGAGAGGTCAAGCACACCTCAGATGTGACTCCCCAAAAATAGGTATACATCACCCATTCTGAGTCGTCAAATACATGGTACATAACTTAAATACAAACTTAATTAATACAGCTGTCGTGTAAAATACAACAAAACATAGCTGAGAGTTTTAGCTCAAATATTGTCTTTTAGACAATATCCACACTTAAATTCAATCTTATTACAATTATTATCACACTATTTCACAGAATAGTGAGGACTATTATTGCAACCATCTGGACCATCAATCCATTCCCTGACTAGTCCTAGCTATATTCTCAATTCTTGAAGAGAACAGTGAAAGAAAAGGATGAGCTCAACTAGCCCAGTAAGAAATATTATGACTAAGATAATGCAGAATAAATTATCCTTAGCCTTCAACAGTATAACAACTGATAGAATATAATAGACAACAAGTTTTAGATCAACAACTGCAGCAGAATAAGCAATCCATTAGAAGAGTCAATTAGAGCATGATATCTACTATCTTCTATGATTTAAAAAGTTTATCATCGATTTTATTGCTGAGACTCAGCTTAATAAATAATTCACATCATCAAATCATCCCTGCACTATGGTCCAAGGATATTCTTTAGTATCACGACCACGAATTATCCATGCACTACGGGCCAAGGATATTCGTGTTTTCATCAATGGTCATGATCACGCCATAAAACAATTCATCTTTGCACCCTTGGCCGAAGAGAACCCATGGTCATGATCATACCAAAAACTGTCCATCAATGCACTACGGGCCAATGAGGACTTTTACCACATCATTTATAATATTACGGTCATGATTATACCGAATAATCTCTGTTCATAATCATACCAAGTCCATCTATGCACTACGACCACAGATGACTTTCAACATAATATAAGCATGAGGATGATGACAATGATATAAGAATTCAATTAAAATAAAGCAAAGGATAAATTTTTAAAGATTTATAATTTAATTTATCCAGAATTCTATAATGTCCAAATTGTCAACATGATACTGCTTTGTGGAGTAAAATTCAAGAATAATATTGTATCAAAAATTATTTGGACCGAAAAGAAATCAATTATTGTCATGAATAGTACTCTGGGTGAATAGTAACTGCGTGAATAGTACCCCATAAATAGTAACTTTAGGAATAGTAACCCCGTGAATAGTACCCCGACATAAAAAAGTTAAAACTTATCAAGAATGCTCGGAATAATATTTCCATGAAAAGATACTGGATGAAGCGCAAATATCAAGGATATTCTACTAATTTTATGGAGTATAGAAACCGAAACTTTAACAAAACGAGTATAGAATTCGAAATCTAAAACAAAATAATATTACTTACATATTATAGAGTATGGAAGAAAATATTACTTCAAGCGAATATTAAACAAAATAACATCCCTTACGAATATTAACGAAAATAATATTCCTTACGAATATTAAACGAAATAATATTCCTTACGAATATTAAACGAATATAATATTCCATACGAATATTGAATGAAAATAATATTTCTTACGAATATTGATTGAAAATAATATTCATACGAATACGAAAAATAATATCTCTTCAGAATATGAATAAATAATACCCCTTACCTCAAAAAGAAGAGTATTCCAACTGGTATAACAGATATATTCTTGAAGAAAACTTTCACTATTTTCTACGCTCAAAGCTTTCTAAAACTCGAAAGAAATATGCTCACTATTATAGAAGAAGAATTCTCTGATTCTGGTGTGATTTTTAATTCTAACTAAGCACCTATTTATAGGAGAATAGAAAGGATACTATTTGAATTATAAAATCACGGACGCACAGTAAATTTCTCATGGGCGCATCGAATCAGCTGATTTCTAAAAATTTTGATTTTACAATGCTGCATATACAATAAAATATTCTAATAAAATAAAAACTTTACATAAAATAAAATGTATTATATTTATAATTAAATAAAACAAAATTTATTATATAATATATATAATAAAATCTCCCGTGACCAAAACAAGAAAAACCTTCAGATTTCTCTCCACCAATTCTTTCATCCAACATGTGGGCCCCACCCACATGTCATTATCATATATATATATATATATATATATATATATATATATATATAAAATTACCTTCTAGTTACGTAAACTCCTTTCCACCCCAATTTCCAATTTAGTTTTTCAACACATATGGGTCCCACATGTGGGCCCCACCTTTATTATATAAAATAATTTTCTACCGATTATTTTGAAAAATAGGTAAACGGGGGTCCATAAAATAAGTGAAATTTACATCAAATACTTCATAAAAAATCACCTCAAAATTTATCATTATTATAATTCGTAATATTTAACAACTAGGTCGTTCCCAGGAAAGATGAGGCTTTCCAATAAGGATTTCTCCCTATTGGTGCGCAATTAGGTGACCAAACCTCTCCTCGACAGAACTTCTAGACATTGTCAATATTGCAAATAATAATATGAATAACTTATCATCTCAATTATTGATTTAATAATATATAAAATATTGACAATAATTGAATCAAATAATGTGAGATACTATGCAGAAATTACTATAGCAATATTTGAGTAAAACTGAGTGACTTCTCAAGTAAGCATTAATAATTAAAACCGTGTGCTACTATGCAACACGCGTATTATTGTATTTTTAACACCAGGTATTTCAACAGTTAAAGGTAAAACTTCTACCGTTATTTTTATAAAAAGATATTTCTGTCGTTTTCTCATTCCGACAATAATTACGTTGTGGGGTCCACCAATGATTGTGCCGTCGTACAAATATTCCCTGTTAAAATGAATATTCCCCGACCAATCGAATATTATATAACAAAACCTTAAGATTTCTCTCTACCAATTCCTTCATCCAACATGTGGGCCCCACCCACATGTCATTATCATATATATATATATATATATATATATATATATATATATATATATATATATATATATACAGAAAGGATCAAGAGTAGAATTCTTAAATAGCAGAATGCCTTAAATAATAGAATTTTATCAAAACGACGTAGTTTTGATAAGACGCGGTGGTATTTTTGTAAATACGCGGTGGCATGGTATTTACAAAAATGCCACTGCGTCTTATTAAAACTACGTTGTTTTGATAAAGTTCTATTATTTAAGAGAGTTCTATTACTTAAGAGGTCTACTCTTGATCCTGTCTGTATATATATACATATATATATATATATATATAATTACCTTCTAGTTACGTAAACTCCCTTCCACCCCAATTTCCAATTTAGTTTTTCAACACATATGGGCCCCACCTTTATTATATAAAATAATTTTCTACCGATTATTTTGAAAAATGGATAAATGAGGGTCCATAAAATAAGTAACATTTACATCAAATACTTCATAAAAAATCACCTCAACATTTATCATCATTATTATAATTCGCAATATTTAACAACCAGGTCGTTTCTAGGAAAGAGGGGGCTTTCCAATAAGGATTTCTCCATATTGGCGCGTAATTAGGTGACCAAACCTCTCCTCGACAGAACTTCTAGACATTGTCAATATTGCAAATAATAGTATGAATAACTTGTCATCTCAATTATTGATTTAATAATATATAAAATATTAACAATAATTGAATCAAATAACTTGAGATACTATGCAATAATTACTGTAGCAATAATCGAGTAAAACTGAATGACTTCTCACGTAAGCATCAATAATCAAAACCATGTGCTACTATGCAACCACGCGTTTAATGTACTTTTAACACCGGGTATTTCAACAGTTAACGGTAAAATTTCTGCCATTATTTTTATAAAAATATATTTCTATCGTTTACTCATTCCGACAATAATTACGTTATGGGATCCACCAATGATTATGCCTTCGTACGAATATTCCCTGTTAAAACAAATATTTCCCGACCAATCGAATATTATATAACAAAACCTTCAGATTTCTCTCCACTAATTCCTTCATCCAACATGTGGGCCCTACCCACATGTCATTATCATGTATATATATATATATATATATATATATATATATATATATATATATATATATATAATTACCTTCTAGTTACGTCAACTCCCTTCCACCCCAATTTTCAATTCAGTTTTTCAACACATATGGTCCCCACATATGGCCCCAACATGTGGGTCCCACCTTTATTATATAAAATAATTTTCTACCGATTATATTGAAAAATGGATAAATGAGGGTCCATAAAATAAGTAACATTTACATCAAATACTTCATAAAAAATCACCTCAACATTTATCATCATTATTATAATTCGCAATATTTAACAACCAGGTCGTTTCTAGGAAAGAAAGGGCTTTTCAATAAGGATTTCTCCCTATTGGCGCGCAATTAGGTGACCAAACCTCTCCTCAACAGAACTTCTAGACATTGTCAATATTGCAAATAATAATATGAATAACTTGTCATCTTAATTATTGATTTAATAATATATAAAATATTGACAATAATTGAATCAAATAACGTGAGATACTATACAACAATTACTGTAGCAATAATTGAGTAAAACTGAGTGACTTCTCACGTAAGCATCAATAATCAAAATCGTGTGCTACTATGCAACCACGTGTATTACTGTACTTTTAACACCGGGTATTTCAACAGTTAACGGTAAAACTTCCGCCGTTATTTTTATAAAAAAATATTTCTGTCATTTTCTCATTCTAACAATAATTACGTTGTGGGGTCCACCAATGATTGTGCCGTCGTACGAATATTCCCTGTTAAAACGAATATTCCCCGACCAATCGAATATTATATAACAACTTGCTTCCTTTGCAAAATTTATAAATATTACCCACAACTATAATATTATAACAAATTCACACCTTAATATTCTAAAATGATATTTATAGAAAAATTCATCTTTATTTATAAAAGTTGGGGTCTTACATCAGAGATAACCCTGAGGACATTCAGCATTCACAACAGCCCAATCTCAGAGATAACCCTGAGCAACGACTGCTACGTCTGCGCAAAGACGGAGATAACCCCGGTGAGGGGAAAAATTGTTATTTTTCCACCTTAATACCACATTCACGTCGTCTCAACACATTTCAATCCACACTGCGTACCAAGGTGTCCCACAAGAACCATAGCTCAAATCTCGAGTGACTACTACATAAGACAGCCCACAAGAACCATAGCTCTCGACAATATCTTTTCAAAAATGTACAACACTCCTTTATCAAAAGCCCGGATTGAAAGTTATGAAGGTTCGAACGGATAACACGTAGCTCAAGTGCACGTACTTCGAGATGACAAGACCCGTAGAGCCCGGGGCAACTCGGGAAACCACAGGTGTAATAACCCAATATTTTCAATATAATTAAATAATAAAATTTTTCATTTAAATTTTTCTTTAAAGGTGGGATTATGTGCAAAGAGAAGTATGTGTATTTATGTGATAAATAAAACTTATTAATACATGATTAATTGTAAATAAATTCTTTTTAAGAATTATTTATCATTATAGACTATATTATTATAGATTAATTTTGTAATAAAAATAGTTATTGTTTATTTTCCGTGAATATATGATTATTGTATATAGGATATAATTGTTAGGATTGTTATGATAAGTAATGAATACACTCTTAGATTGAAATATCACTCTCGGGGACATTAATTCGTGTCGTGTAAGCGAACTATCAATGAAGATTGACACGGGCCGAAGCTAAACCAGTCTTGGCACTGTCAGGGTACGGCGCAGCTGCGCCGTCCCAGCAGTACAAACTGGCGCAGCTGCGCCAGTGGTCAGTTGGAGAAAAAATTATTATTTTACTTTAGAAATTAAATGGGAAAATTATGTGATATGTGTGAAATTGATAAACAATGAAATAAAGTTTATTATGATTGACGAAGGAAATATTAAGTAAACCATTAATTAATATTGATTAATTGTTATAGAATATTGATTACTTGATAATTAATTAATAATATGTGATTACTATTATTTGCAATATATTTGTAAATATAATAAGAATTATTTAGATAATTAATGATTATGGAGATCCATAAATACATTAATCGATGAGGATTGGAGTAATTAATTTTGGTATTAATTAATCAAGGAAATGAATAATTTATTTAATTGACATAAAATGAATAAGTTATTAGTATAATAAGATTTTATTGACTATTATGTGCATGTGAGTAATATTATATGACTATACTATATAGTGTAGTGTGACTTTTATGTGATTACATAGTGAGTTTTACTGAAACTATATGGAATATGTATATCATGAAATGTGTAAGTAACCATATATTAAGGTTTATTAAAACTATAGGGTATGAATACATCATGAAGGTGTATATGACAATATGTATGTGAGTATATATGAAAATAATATACCATGAACATATTGTAAGCTATTATTGTTAATAAAGTATATCGGTGAGATAAATTATACATGTACTATATATATGTTACATTTCCATATTACATCTACTACCTTGAAATATTAAATATGTAAATCATATTGTGACACTAAGTTATAATATATGGTTGATATGTGTATAAAATATAGCATAAGAATAAGAGTTGTGTATAAGTATATGGTCTAATTTTGTAAGAGTGATGAGTTAAATTGCTTGTCCCAAATTGAGTGTCCCATTTGTCTCTCATTTCTCAGCCACGTGGATTTCATAAAAGCTAAGGCCTATAATCTTTTTCTTCTCCCAAGCTTTCTAGCTAATGATCATGGGGGGAGTGGTGGCTATGATGAAATCTAACAACCAATTACCAACTCCTCCTTATACTTCATGCAATCCTACAATCCTTTGGGTTGAGTTCTTGGATAATGGCTTGGCATGGTCAAGGAATTCTCTATAAATTGGACACTTCCCTTCATTATCTATGTTCACTTCACAATATTAGAGGTATAAGCCCCATTCCTTGTTTTCCATTTTCATTCTCGGCTAAAATGAATTCTTGAGTTCTTGAATTTTAAATTCTGAATTATGTGGAATTAGATGATGACGAGGTTGGGTAATGTTTAATTAGTTGTTATATAATCATACAAGCATGTTTAAACTGATATATGTATGTTTAGAATCAAGTTTGTGTATAATTGTTGTGGTTGGGCTAAAGTTCTGCCGAAGCAGACCGTTCTTTGCTCGAACCAGGCACGGCGCAGCTGCGCCAGTCTCTATTTCCAGCATTTGCTTTCTGTTAAAAATCTGATCAATGTTAGTCAATTATTATGACTTAAGTCAGCATGCAAGCATGTGTAACATGTATATATTAGTATTTTAACCTAATGTGAGCATGTTTGGATTAGCATACGTGATTTACGAAGGTATAGAGTTTAAAATGGATTTAGGACTTTAGAAAGGAACTTGAGATGTTGGTATGCTATGTTCATATACTAACTTTGCAAGCATGTTGGTAGGATTTAGAAATGCATGAATAAACCGTTAATGTGTGTTTATATGATTCATAGTTCCTTTAATCTTAACCACCTTATTTAGGATTTGTATTAAAGAAGTTTTAACTTTGTATAGTGAGATATCATGCATGCTTACTACATGCTTTATATTCTGACCTTGCGAGCATGATAACATGACTTGACTACATATGATTAGAGCCTTAAAGTTGTATTGTATGTGTGAAATTGAATTGTTCAAGTTTAAAATAGTTTCAAAAGCAAACTTGAACATATTTTCAAAATATAGTTGCATCACATGAATGTTTAGATTCTAGAGGATTAAGAGGTCATGTTACGTCGATAATATCCCTATACATGATCCATGTGTATTGAACATGTAAAACCTACTAGTAAGGTTACTAAGGAAAAATACGAGAAAGTTAACATACTACTTTGGAAGTTAGAATCTGACTTTTATGTGCATGTTTAAAGATACTTTTAGTGTTTTTAAAGTATCATACCTATATGCCTACGATGTTAAGAGTGTGAAATCAAGTTAGAACTAAATAAAGCATGTTTTCAAAATAATAACTAGGATAGTTACACATATGTGCTATAAATACTCACAAGCATGCATAATATGAGTTTTATAACTACCTTGTATGTTTAGGAGGCAAGCATGTTAGACCGTGTGATTTCACGACCTTGAATGGCCTTAACTTATTGAAATGTTTAACTTAGAACCATGATATGAAAGAAGAAACCTAGATTAACTTGAGGAGCATGAAAGGACCTTTACCATGATAAAATATAGTATGTATGAATGTTGTGCTCATGCCAAACAGAAACCACAAGGCAACAACGCTTGGCCAGAGTACGGTGCAGCTACCCCGGTCCTAGGCTTAGCCATGGCGCAGCTGCGCCAGTCTGGAATCCCAAATAATGAGTTCTGATTTTTGACGATTGACTTATATGATGCCTATATTGCTAGAAGTGGTTTAAAACCAATTGATACATGTATATATGTGAGGATTAAGTA
The DNA here is from genome assembly GCA_020205505.1 of Panax japonicus. Classification (NCBI taxonomy): domain Eukaryota; kingdom Viridiplantae; phylum Streptophyta; class Magnoliopsida; order Apiales; family Araliaceae; genus Panax; species Panax japonicus. The sequence continues at coordinate 48,278,341 of CM035100.1, forward strand.
ATAGTATGGTGTTTATCTTGTAAAATGAAAGTCCATGGGAAAAGGGATCTTAACCTTGAATATTATAAATTTGCTTATGAAATAACTAGATAATTGATTTCGTGATAAGTCTATAAGCTGATTTTGTACTACATGTGCATACATGAATCATGTCGAGCTTGATTAACAAATGTGTTAGCTAATGAACATCTTATACTTATAATACGTTATAAATAGAATTCAAAAGTGTTGATTTATTAACGTGGATAAACTACGCTTAAGACAAGTTCCCTAAACTTACTCCAATTATTAATGAACAAGTTTCTTAATTCTTACTCTTTCATTTGAGTAAGTATCTAAACTATCCTTTACGTTGTGCAAGTATCTTACCTTTGCATTTTCTTTATGCAATGGTCATGAGTAATAATGTTTCAGAATTATATTATTATTGTACTAGAATATTAACCCTATTGTTATATATGTTATATCTGATCATTGATTATCAACATGGTACTATATTGTAATTCGGATATATATATATATATATATATATATATTTTGTTCGTTAATTTCTAAATATGGTTATTCAAGTGTCCCCACTTGGATAACCATTGTTATTAATCACATGTATATATATATATACCTATTGATACCAGTATGTATACGATAATAAAGAGTCTTCTAAGCTATTTGACCAGCTAGACACATATTTAGAAATATCGTTGAATATGATAAAACCTTTTTGTATCCAATCAAATTGTTTTGATTTGGATTCCAGACTAAGTATGAACATCCCGATCAAGGGAAAACTTTTATGCGCCCAAGGTGGACAGAATGAATGATAATATCGTTCTTGCATGTAGTATTGATCAATACAGGGCATAACGGGCTGATCACCCCCCGTGCCCGTAAGTTATGACGGTTTGCGGATGAAGTTCTGCTAAACCTATTTGAACATTGAGAACACTGTTCATAGTATGTCACCTTAACCCTATTTATAGTCAGTACGTAGTTTTAAAAATTGGATAGAGAGTTGTTATGTTATTATTATCGGTTCATATTACTTCACAACCATTGATTTATTGTAGAAGGGTAGTACAAAGAAAACATTTAATCCTTTCAGCTAATATTTATAATTGTTATTACTTGCTGGGCACTCAAATGCTCATCCTTGCTTAAATTAAATGTTTTCACTTAAGTATGACCAACCTGAGGGCTTTGCCAGGAATAAGGGGAAAGAAAGCTGTCAGAATAATTTTGTGTGTATCTTATGTAATAACTATACTTAAATAAGATGATGTTATTTATTATCTATCATGTAATGAAATGTTTTAAGGTCGCGTAACTGGAATTTTGAAAACTCTGATATGTAAATTAAGTTTGATATTTGTGACAATATTATTATTATTCCGCTCAAAGAAATGGTATCGTGAAGCACTGAATTCGGGTTTCAAGTACCTGGATTTGGGGGCATCACAGGTTGGTATCAGAGCTTTAGGGTTAGAAATCGTAGGTTGGAGTAGACCTTAGGCTATAACCTTAGAGCAGAGGAAAATGTTGAATGTACAAATAACTCATATAGAGTTTAAAAGGAGATGAATCGAATAAATTCATCGTCAAACAAAAATAAAAGATAACTTATATAAAACTTTTACTTGTGTGTATATATTATATGTTAATCGGGATAATTTATGTGTAGATGTCAGGAGGAAAAGGATTAGGATACCTTTGGATCGTAAAGAAGGAGTCAATCTCCATAACCGAGCCAATATCAAAGTCAATAGCTGAAATAGAGGCTCACGTTGAAGATAACCTTGATGAGGTGATCATTTTGGAAAATATAGTACCGGACCCAGAAATGGTGGAACTAATAGATAGTGATTCGGACACCGAAGTTGGAGCTGATCAAGCATCAACCGAAGTGCAGAATCTGAGGAACAAGGTTTTTTCTCTGGAAAAGTTGTGGGAAATAGAAAAGCTACTAAATAGCCAATTACGAAAGGCATTAATTGAAACGATGGAAGAACAAGATAAACTTAAGATCCAAATTAATCAGATGGGAGTCAAGAGCAGCATATCGTGTGTAGCTCCGAGCAAGAAGGGGAAAATAAAGATAGAAGACCATGACGTAAGAAAACCTGATAAGAAGAAAGGGAAAAAGATATGTTACATTTGCGGTTATGAGGGACATACCTCTCTGTATTATCCTAATTATAAACCAGGTGCATGTTTTATCTGTGGATTAGAAGGTCATCGAGTGAAAGGTTGTCCAGGATCAGGAAAAGGCGTAGTATAAATACTAGTTAAATATGTGTATTCTATAATAAGTATGTCTGTGTAATGGTACATTTCCAACTTTTGTATAAGTTGTAGTAGTGATTCCCGACTTTTGTGGTCACAAAGGGATATCAGAATGTTTAAAGCAGTAAGGGCTATGTTATGTACTATGAAATAGTTGAATGAATATGAAGTTATGTTGGGTTAATGAAATAAGTTTGAAATATTAAACTTATACGATGAGGTTTAGAATGTAAGTAATAAAATATAGATTTTGTTTTATTTAACCAAAAAATGCCGCCAAAACAACAAACTCGAAACCAAAGGGCATAAGAATCTGTCAACAATGCTGGAGGACAACAACCAGACCCGATGCAGAATTTCGCGAATATGGTAGCTGAAGCCATGCAGAATGGAATGCTGGTCGGGGGAAATCAACCAGACAATCGGTTTGCAAACTTCAAAGATTTTAAGGCCGTAGGACCGCCCAAATTTAGAGGTACCACTGACCCAATAGAAGCCCAAACTTGGGTTAAGGAAATAGAAAAAGAATTTGTAGTCGCTAGGGTAGATGAGGGGCAAAAGACAGCTTTTGCCACCTATATGATGAAAGGAGAGGTGAATTTCTGGTGGGAGGCAAATCAAGTTAGGACAGGAGAAGGAGTGATAGCATGGACTAGGTTTAAGATGCTGTTCTTTGAGAACTATTTCTCGTCCAGTGTGCAGGCTAGGATGGAGGTGAAGTTTTTAGAGTTGAAGCAGGAGAACTTGACAGTTGCGGAGTATACCGCAAAGTTCAATGAGTTAGCTAGGTTCGCTCCACACCAAGTGGATACGGAGGCTAGAAAGGCAAGGAGGTTTGAGTTAGGCCTAAAACCCTGGCTCTACAATAAGGTGGCGGTGTTGCAGATCAATACATTTGCCGCACTCTTAGAAAAGGCTATCATAGCTGAAGGGGGAAGTGAGGCCATGAGTCTCTATAATAAGAAGAGAAAGAATAAGGGTGAGGGAGCGGGGAAGGTAGAAGTAGGTAGTGGAAGTAGGGGTGAGAAAAAGAAGTGGAACAATGTGGGGAGTGTTCAAGTCAAGCAAGAAGGTGTGAAAAAGCAGGTTGTGCAGTGTAAGAATTGTGGGAAAAGTCATTCAGGTGAGTGTCTTAAAGGCAAGTTTGTGTGCTACAAGTGTGGGCAAGAGGGACATATCTCTCCTAACTGCCCCAATCCTAGGATGAGCAATGGGTGTTTTTTGTGTGGATCCACAGAGCATAAGGTGAAGGACTGTCTAAAGAGGAGAATGGATACAGGGAGTGTGAATGCGGGAAGAGGCAGTGGAACAATGGCGATAATGGAACCAACTTAAATGAAATCAACCGCAAGAGTCTTCAACATGACGATTCAGGATACCGCAACAGCGGGGGATGGAACTTCAGGTATTATTCGTATAAATTATATTTTCGTATATACGACTTTCTTAAATGTAAGTAAATTAGGTTATAAAGAAATTTTTAAGGAGAAATTTGAGTTCTGTTAGAAATCAAATTTTTGCATAATTAGATAGACAAGCTTTATGTTGAATAGTTAAAGATCAGTCTGATCGAATCTGATCGAGATCTACTTGAAAAGATCGTGTATGCTATTTTCCCTAGTGTCTATAAGTTTTAAAACGGTGATTCCGGGGACAGAATCCTTATAAGGGAGGGTGGATGTTGTAATAACCGAGATTTTCTATGTAATTTAACAATTTCATTAAACGAACTTATGTGAAATTCTTATGTGATAATTATTTACTACTTGTATCTATGTTTACTTATATGTTATGTGATGAGATGTGTTTGAATGGTTGGTTCCGTATAATTCAACTATTTAAAATGGGTAAGAATGGAATTAATGCTATTAATTTTGTGGGATGACTTTAAAACATGACTTTGAGTTTGGAGCGGAATTTAGTGACACGGACAGCGTATTTGAGTCCAAAACGTCGAAATTAGTCAAGATAGACTGTAACCACGAAAATGCGTCACGGTTGACTTTTTGGTCAAAGTCAACTGGTTGACTTTTTGGTCAAAGTCAACTGGTTGACTTTTTCGGGGGAAAGTCAAATACGAATTTTAAAGTTGAGTTTGACAAAACGGATAGTTCCATGACGTCCAGGACGTCAACTTTAGTAGGAATCGATATGAGTATCGACACGTTCGACTACGGAGGGCAAAATGGTCAAAATGACTTGTTAATTGATTAAATGATTATTATAATATTTTATACTCAAGTGCAGCAGCTGGGGGGGGGGGTCCACGTGACCATCAAATTGGTATAATAAAAGGAGCATATTCGTATATATTATGGTAGTAAGGAGGGAGTGAGTTTATTTTCTTTATAACACCACAACCTTTCATTTTTGTAACTTATACCCATAATTAGACTAATGAATGGGGAGTGTAATGATATCTAATCATGGGGGAGTTACAAGGGACTAGAGAGTTTAGTTGAATACACCATATATATGTACATTACATCTAAACCCATTCTCCTCTTTCACATCCATATTCTAACCAAGAGAGCAAAAGAGAAAGAAAAGAGAGAATTGTGAGTGAGAGCTTGGGAGCAACGAGTTCTGGAGATTTTGGGAGAGTCTAGCAATCAAGAAGAAGCATTAGAAGCGATCAAAACAAGAGGAATTCGTCCATAAGGTAAGCATTCAAGCTATTTTCTATGTTCCTAAGTAAAATGGTGGAGAAAATGCATGAATTAGTATGGTTATTGGTTTGTCTTGTTTGTAATGCCATGTTTAGGTATGATTCTACTATGTGGCGGTTAAGGAAGGAAAATTCTGGTATAAACATGTTACTAATTCGTATAGAATCAAGAAATCATGCCATGTATGTTAGCTAATTGATAAAATGCCTCCTAGATGCTAATTTGACGAAAACATGAAAAGTTAGAGAATTGAATGGTTGTAACATGTATTTATATGTCATTAGAAGTGGTCTAGATAATAGGAATCAAACCCATGCATGCTAGAATCAAAATCATGATTTTCTCAAAAGTTGGGTTAAACTAGTTTGCATGATTTTTTTTTTTAGATTTTTGGTCACTCAAAATCATGTCTTAGATAATCCATTTGGGGCATGTAATAATTTTGTAAAATAGTATGTAGCATGTGGTATAACATGTCCAAATTTCGTTCGGATCGAAGCTATTTTGAGTGAGATATGAAAATCATAAGCAAACATGTTAGAAACCGAAAAGAAAAACAAAACTGTGAACTGCTGACCCTAAAGACAAAATTCGGTAATAGCTACAGTTTCTAGAAAATTATGGGCTTTTGGATTATTATAGTACACTGAATAAGCTTTCCATAGACTCCGGAACGGACTAATTCCGACTTCGGAGCAAGGAGTTATGACTTTTCAAAATAGTTGTGTCAAATCTGTCCAGCAAATTCGGTGCAGTCCTCTTGCACAGATTTTCTGGAATTTTGTGCTTGGAATTTGAAGATGGTCCATGAACGAAAGTTGTAGCCCCAGAAGTTAGCTTCGCGTGGGCGCAAGAATCGCTCAAAAATGTTTTAAAACGAATTAGTTATGCCTGTTTTAGCGAGATATGGTAAAGCTGAAAAAAAATGTAAAAACTGTTATGTTTGGGCATTTTTAATTTCTATTTTGGGCTGCCTATGATGTCTAAAATGGGTGGCATATATTTTCTAAATATATCATTTTATGATGTTTATAGTATATCTATAGGAGACCCTTATACTTCAAAGTAGATTGTGTATGAATGGTGATTAACGAGACACATGTAATTAGGTTACGTGAAGGTTAATTACTAGCGTGTATTGTAGCAGGCTCATCAGGCAAGTTTCTTACCCTATTTTTCATTGTAAATTTTTTCAACTCTTATTCAGTTGATTGCAGCGAGGGTAAGTTTGGGCTTGTGATTAATTAATCATTCGTGCAAGCTTCTTTATTGTAAAGTTCTATAACTTCAATTGTGATGCAAAATGTTATTGATGATTCAGTTCCTATTGTGACTGCTATACTTTAAAGTTTGTATACCCTTGATGAACTATATTCAAGCATGCTTTCTAGCTTTCGTTTCAGCTAGATGTTATTGATGCAAAAATAATATATTGTTTGAAAAATTCAAATCCTTTGAAGCTATTGAATGTTTACCAATCCAAATTGCTTTGGTGAGGTTCCGCATGAATACTAAGATGAACAACCCGAATAACGGGGCAACTGATGTCGGGCATATAGTCCCATTTACGCTTATGCGTTTAAACTTTATACTTGTGCACAATGTAGGGTACGATAGGCTGATCACCTGGAGTACTTGCAGAGACCGTTTACAATCTATTTGATTGTTAAACCGTCTGATGGTTTTTGATGAAACAAAGTAATGTTCAGGGTATCTAACACCCCTTAGTATGTTGTTGAGAATTCCAGAACTCTTATCTTGTTATTCCAGTTTATCTCTTGATATTTAATTCAACCATTGAGAAATATTCATACTAATGCTTCTACTTCTGATGTATGTTCTCAAACTACTCTATATACTTGTTGGGCAATTTGTGCTCATTCTTGCTTAAACTTTTCAGTTAAGGCTGATAACGCTGAGGGCTCGGGCAAGGACAAAGGAAAGTCTAAGATGAAATGATGAGAGTTATTTATGTAATAATTATATTTTCGCATATGATGTGATGTAGCGATAAACGCTAAGTTTAAGTTTCAGTTTATTAAAGGTTGTAAAGACTTGGGACTTTATTTTGAATAAGTATGTAATAGTTAATATTATTATTATTATTATTATTATTATTATTATTAGAGTTACTTAAATAGATGATGAGGTATGTTATCGTGAGCACCATGTCCTGTAATCGATGTTACACGGATTTGGGGGCGTCACAGATGTAATAACCCAATATTTTCAATATAATTAAATAATAAATTTTTTCATTTAAATTTTTCTTTAAAGGTGGGATTATGTGCAAAGAGAAGTATGTGTATTTATGTAATAAATAAAACTTATTATTACATGATTAATTGTAAATAAATTATTTTTAAGAATTATTTATCATTATAGATTATATTATTATAGATTAATTTTGTAATAAAAATAGTTATTATTTATTTTCCGTGAATATATGATTATTGTATATAGGATATAATTGTTAGGATTGTTATGATAAGTAATGAATACACTCTTAGATTGCAATATCACTCTCGTGGACATTAATTCGTGTTGTGTAAGTGAACTAGCAATGAAGATTGACACGGGCCGAAGTTAAACCAGTCTTGGCACTGTAAGGGTACGACGCAGCTTGCGCCGTCCAAACAGTACAAACTGGCACAGCTGCGCCAGTGGTCAGTTGGAGAAAAAATTATTATTTTACTTTAGAAATTAAATGGGACAATTATGTGATATGTGTGACATTGATAAACCATGAAATAAAGTGTATTATGATTGACGAAGGAAATATTAAGTAAACCATTAATTAATATTGATTAATTGTGGTAGAATATTGATTACTTGGTAATTAATTAATAATATGTGATTACTATTATTTGCAATATATTTATAAATATAATAAGAATTATTTAGATAATTAATGATTATGGAGATCCATAAATACATTAATCGATGAGGATTGAAGTAATTAATTTTGGTATTAATTAATCAAGGAAGTGAATAATTTATTTAATTGACATAAAACGAATAAGTTATTAGTATAATAAGATTTTATTGACTATTATGTGCATGTGAGTAATATTATATGACTATACTATATAGTGTAGTGTGATTTTTATGTGATTACATAGTGAGTTTTATTGAAACTATATGGTATATGTATATCATGAAATGTGTAAGTAACCATATATTAAGGTTTATTAAAACTATAGGGTATGAATACATCATGAAGGTGTATGTGACAATATGTATGTGGGTATATATTAAAATAATATACCATAAACATATTGTAAGCTATTATTGTTAATAAAGTATATCAGTGAGATAAATTATACATGTACATATATATATGTTACATTTCCATATTACATCTACTACCTTGAAATATTAAATATGTAAATCATATTGTGACACTAAGTTATAATGTATGGTTGATATGCGTATAAAATATAGCATAAGAATAAGAGTTGTGTATAAGTATATGGTCTAATGTTGCAAGAGTGCTGAGTTAAATTGATTGTCCCAAATTGAGTGTCCCATTTGTCTCTCATTTCTCAATCACGTGGATTTCATAAAGGCTAAGGCCTATAATCTTTTTCTTCTCCCAAGCTTTCTAGCTAATGATCATGGGGGGAGTTGTGGCTATGATGAAATCTAACAACCAATTACCAACTCCTCCTTATACTTCATGCAATCTTACAATCCTTTGGGTTGAGTTCTTGGATAATGGCTTGGCATGGTCAAGGAATTCTCTATAAATTGGACACTTCCCTTCATTATCTATGTTGCTTGAATTGTCTGATAATTTGTTAAGTGTGAGATTGAGGGCATACTAGTATTCGAAGTAACTAGAAGTTCATTTGGAGCAAGTTCACTTCACAATTTCAGAGGTATAAGCCCCATTCCTTGCTTTCCATTTTCATTCTCGGCTAAAATGAATTCTTGAGTTCTTAAATTTCAAATTCTGAATTATGTGGAATTAGATGATGATGAGGTTGGGTAATGTTTAATTAGTTGTTATATAATCATACAAGCATGTTTAAACTGATATATGGATGTTTAGAATCAAGTTTGTGTATAATTGTTGTGGTTGGGCTAAAGTTCTGCCGAAGTAGACCATTCTTTGCTCGAACCAGGCATGGCGCAGCTGCGCCGTATTTACACTGAGGCGCAGCGCAGCTGCGCCAGTCTCTGTTTCCAGCTTTTTCTTTCTGTTAAAAATTTGATCAATGTTAGTCAATTATTATGACTTAAGCCAGCATGCAAGCATGTGTAACATTTATATATTAGTATTTTAACCTAATGTGAGCATGTTTGGATTAGAATACGTGATTTACGAAGGTATAGAGTTTAAAATGGATTTAGGACTTTAGAAAGGAACTTGAGATGTAGGTATGCTATGTTCATATACTAACTTTGCAAGCATGTTGGTATGATTTAGAAATGCATGAATAAACTGTTAATGTGTGTTTATATGATTCATAGTTCCTTTGATCTTAACCACCTTATTTAGGATTTGTATTAAAGAAGTTTTAACTTAGTATAATGAGATATCATGCATGATTACTACATGCTTTATATTCCGACCTTGCGAGCATGATAACATGACTTGACTACATATAATTAGAGCCTTAAAGTTGTATTGTATGTGTGAAATTGCATTGTTCAAGTTTAAAATAGTTTCAAAAGCAAACTTGAACATATTTTCAAAATATAGTTGCATCACATGAATGTTTAGATTCTATAGGATTAAGAGGTCATGTTACGTCGATAATATCCCTATACATGATCCATGTGTATTGAACATGTAAAACCTACTAGTAAGGTTACTAAGGAAAAATACGAGAATGTTAACATACTACTTTGGAAGTTAGAATCTGACTTTTATGAGCATGTTTAATGATACTTTTAGTGTTGTTAAAGTATCATACATATATGCCTACGATGTTAAGAGTGTGAAATCAAGTTAGAACTAAATAAAGCATGTTTTCAAAATAATAACTAGGATAGTTACACACATGTGCTATAAATACTCACAAGCATGCATAATATGAGTTTTATAACTACCTTGTATGTTTAGGAGGCAAGCATGTTAGACCGTGTGATTTCACGACCTTGAATGGCCTTAACTTATTGAAATGTTTAACTTAGAACCATGATATGAAAGAAGAAACCTAGATTGACTTAAGGAGCATGAAAGGACCTTTACCATGATAAAATATAGTATGTATGAATGTTGTGCTCATGCCAAACAGAAACCACAAGGCAACAGTTGAGTCTTGGCATGGCCAGAGTACGGTGCAGCTGCGCCAGTCCTAGGATTAGCCATGGCGCAGCTGCGCCAGTCCGGAATCCCAAATAATGAGTTCTGATTTTTGACAGTTGACTTATATGATGCCTATATTGCTAGAAGTGGTTTAAAACCTACTAATACATGTATATATGTGAGGATTAAGTAATAGTATGGTGTTTGTCTTGTAAAAGGAAAGTCAATGGGAAAAAGGGATCTTAACCTTGAACATTATAAATTTGCTTATGAAATAACTAGATAATTGATTTCGTGATAAGTCTATAAGCTGATTTTGTACTACATGTGCATACGTTAATCATGTCGAGCTTGATTAACTAATGTGTTAGCTAATAAACATCTTATACTTATAATACGTTATAAATAGGATTCTAAAGTGTTGATTTATTAACGTGGATAAACTACGCTTAAGGCAAGTTCCCTAAACTTACTCCAATTATTATTGAGCAAGTTTCTTAATTCTTACTCTTTCATTTGAGTAAGTATCTAAACTATCCTTTACGTTGTGCAAGTATCTTACCTTTGCATTTTCTTTATGCAATGGACATGAGTAAAAAAGTTTCAGAATTATATTATTATTGTACTAGAATATTAACCCTATTGTTATATATGTTATATCCGATCATTGATTATTAACATGGTACTATATTGTAATTCAGATATATATATTTTGTTCGTTAATTTCTAAATATGGTTATTCAAGTGTCTTCACTTGGATAACCATTGTTATTAATCACATGTTGATATATATATATATATATATATATATATATATATATATATATATATATATATATATATATATATATACACACACAAACACCTATTGATACCAGTATGTATGCGATAATAAAGAGTTGTCTAAGCTATTTGACCAGCAAGACACATATTTAAAAATATCGTTGAATATGATAACACCTTTTTGTATCCAATCAAATTGTTTTGATTTGGATTCCAGACTAAGTATGAACATCCCGATTAAGGGAAAACTTTTATGTGCCCAAGGCGGACAGAGTGAATGATAATATCATTCTTGCATGTTGTATTGATCAATACAGGGCATAACGGGCTGATCACCTCTCGTGCCCGTAAATTGTGACGGTTTGCGGATGAAGTTCTGCTAAACCTATTCGAAAATTGAGAACAATGTTCATAATATGTCACCTTAACCCTATTTATAGTCAGTACGTAGTTTTAAAAATTTGATAGAGAGTTGTTATGTTATTATTATCGGTTCAGATTACTTCACAACCATTGATTTGTTGTAGAAGGGTAGTACAAAGAAAACATTTAATCTTTTCAGCTAATATTTATAATTGTTATTACTTGCTGGGCACTCAAATGCTCATCCTTGCTAAAATTAAATGTTTTCAGTTAAGTATAACAAACCAGAGGGCTCTGCCAGGAACAAGGGGAAAAGAAAGCTGTTAGAATAAGTTTGTGTTATCTTATGTAATAGCTAGACTTAAATAAGATGGTGTTATTTATTATCTATCATGTAATGAAATGTTTTAAGGTCGCTTAACTGGGATTTTGAAAACTCTGATATGTAAATTAAGTTTGATATTTATGACAATATTATTATTATTCATTTAAAAAAAATGGTATCGTGAAGCACTGAATTCAGGTTTCAAGTACCTGAATTTAGGGGCGTCACAGCAGGTAGGCCCGCGGCTCCTTGGTCTATAAATAAGAGCTCTTGGCAGCTCATTTGAAAAAAGGAAAAAGGAGAGAAAACTCGATCCATTTCAGCTTGTAAACACTGCTAGAGTGCTCTAAACTGAGTGATTTTTCTTTTTAAACACTTATGAGCTTGTGTTTTGCTACATACTGAAATTTAATCGGTTGAAACCGAGTTTTTACGCGTCAAAAGCTATCTGAAGTCTTCTTAGCAGCCCACTATAAGATTTTTCAGATTTTTAAGCTTTCTACTACTTATATATATATAGTCACTAACGTTGAGAGTCGCATTGAGTGGGAATGCCCAGATCGTCAATCCGTGACTTTTTATTGCTTATATATATATATATTACCTGTCGAACTTGAACTCGAATAAGCCTGGATAGAACATTCAGTGCGTTTACTGCTTTCATATATATATATATATATATATATATATATATGTCATCGAACTCTGCTTTGATTGAGCCTGGATATAATATCCGGTGCATTTACAGCTTATATATATATACTTATATATATTTACCGCTTATATAAATATCAACTTTAATCGCTTTCATAATTTAGATATTTAATCTTTCAGCCTGAGGCTAGATTTGCCTCAATCTGGCTACTTCTAACTTTAACCGGTTCATATCGACTAAACTGGAATCGTTGAAACTGGAATGGTTTAGATTTACTCAAATATAGTTCTTTTACTAGCTTTCATACATATTGCTTTTTTCATGTGAGCCTAGGAATCATGTGATCACATATTCAGCTTCAGAATCTAAATTCGGTTCCCGTGATGGACATTTTGCAGCTGCAGTCAGCTTGTAAATTATCTACGGGGACTGAATATCCTTAGATTGCTCTCATGCCCACAATGAGTTCGGTACTGCTATGTATCTTATTTTCTTGAAGATGCTTTGCATCCCGAAAATAAAAGCAATCAAGCCGAACACATAATAAAATAGAAGTATACAAGGCCTCAATTACTATTGAGCATAAGGGTTTGAAAAACCTGTTTTACAAAACATCACTGCTATATCTTATTAAAATTGAACTTTTATACAAAAGTCAAACCCTTTGTATATAGGTGCAAACGAGGCATAACACTACTTCCAAACAATTGCACATAGACCTAACCGCACACACATACACAGATAAAAGTTTAATGAAAAGTGGCGGTAAACGTGTTATCACAGAAGTCAGGGGGTGCCGAACACCTTTCCTCCGCTTAATCAAGCCCCCGGAACCTAACGAATTTCAATTTCCTAGACCAGTTAAACAGTGTCACATCACTAGGTTTTTGTGCAAACCTTTTCTCGGTTGAGTTGATGCAACCATTTAAAAATAATCAATTGATGACTCTCATAATCAAATCGTCGACATATACATATCAGACCTTTTCAAACTTATTTTTTCAAACAAATCTCACCTAAAAAATGAGAACACCAAAAGACAAGAACAGAAAGGGACAAATAAAAATCCCGACGTCGATAGGTGGCGACTCTGCTGGGATTTCAGTAAGAGGGCTTAAGCCGCTATTTAAACTTTTCAAAAACTTTTATCTGCTTATGTGTGAAAACTGCATTTACATTGAATGTATGTATACTAATGCTTTATTTACTGCACTTTAGTGCTTAACACTATATCTGCTTGTGATATTAGTGCTTCGCACATATCATCATTTTCATACGGTGAGACGCGATGTATGTGAATGTATGTTGTGTGATTCCTCCACCAGGATGCTAACTCGTCAGTGTTTGATTACTGGACTCATCAGAAGACTAATTCCACGAGGCTCATAAAAGGCACCACCCAGATTCACTATAGTTAAAAGATCAGATTAACTTCCCATCGAGTAAATTGCGATGATCTGGGAACCTTCATGTCGAAAATCCGCGATAGTAGCCTAAGATAGGTCAACATCTGATAAACCAAACGCGAAGGGAAGTCTCTTCATACCTTCCCATTTCAATTACCTATAATTTTAATTACTTGTAATTTCATCTCAATGTCAATCTCAATGAAATGGAAAATATAAAGGAGGATGTAAGTATGCATTCCTTTTTCATATCAAGACATGTCATGCTATCCTGTCATCAAAACAACTGACATCCGTTTTGTAGGAGAACATTAAAACACTCCTAAACGGACACATTACAAAGCATGTAACATTTCCACGTTTTCCCAGACTAAACTACATAGTCTTTTTATAGGGAAATGATTGGTCCCGTTACTAGTTCAAAGTCCTAAAAGGCAATAATCCCACAGTTAGACATGGCTACAAGTGCCCATCTTGATCCTACTCCTGTCTCTCGCGAGGAGTTCGAAAGATTAAGCAATCATATAATAGAGTTGGCTATTCTTCTTAAAGAACTAAACAAATCCACTCAGGGTCCACAAATACCCATACAAACAGAAGCCTCTGCACAAGGATGAATCTAGGGTCCGAACAGAGAAGTCCCAATACCCGAGTCTTAGACTGAGAAGTCCAACAAAACCACTGAAATCACCCATTTAAAGAAAATCAAGACACCGATGATATTCGAAAGAAAGTTTTACAAATGGAAGAGACCATTTGGTTTATCAAAGGGATTGGAACACACGAAAGTGTTTTATATTCAGACCTTTGCATCTTCCCCGAGATTCATTATCCGAAGAAATTCAAGACTCTCGATTTTGAGAAATATGATGGATTGGGAGATCCTTACACCCATTTAAAAGTGTTTATTGGAGAGCTTAGATCCTACGCCGAGAATGAAAAGTTGAGAATGCAGCTATTTTAGAAAAGTCTGATTGGAGAAGCCAGAGCATGGTACACCAAATTGGATAAATTCAAAATTCATAGCTGGGAGGAGTTAGCCCATACTTTCCCCAGTCAATACAGCTTTCAAACTTAGATGGCTCTAGACAGGTATCAAATTACCAAAGTCAAGAACCAAGTCAATGAGTCATTCAAAGAGTATGCCCAAAGATGGAGGCGACTGGATGCTCAAGTTATCCCATCCATGACAGAAACTGAGATGGTGATGACCTTCATAGATATTCAAGAAGCTCCATTTTATGAGAGGGTCCTAGTTGGAATAGGAAAACCATTCCCAGAAATGATCAAGCATGGAGAAATGGTAGAAATGGGATTAAATTCTGGAAAGATTCAAGACCTCTCCACTTTAAAAGTCGTGGTTGAGCATATCCAATCTAGAAGTTATGGGAACAACTCCCGGAGGGTCCATAAGAAGAAAGAAGAGGATGTCTCCTTGATACTGCAAGGACAAAAAGGCAATCAAAACTTACCCATTCAAAGGAGAAACTACTCCCATTTTCAAGCACAGTCTTCAAATCCTCCCTTGCCAAAGAGTGGAGAAGTCAGATGCTCAAGAGTGTTCACACCCTTAGGGGACTCATTCGAAAACATTTTCAAACTTCTGACAGCTCAGAAGAAAATCACTCATCTCCTTCCACCAGCCAATCCAAGTAGAAAGGGCTTCAATACAAGCAAGAAGTGTGCTTACCATTCTGGAGCTCCAGGCCACGACACTCAGGATTGTTGGGCCTTCAAGCATAAGATCCAGGACTTTATAGACAACGGTGAGATTGTGGTAACCAAGCTCGAACAACCATATGTTGAAGATAACCCTCTCCCCCAACACAAGGAAGAGGATGTTAACATGATCAATAGAGGCAGTGGAGAGAGCTCCAAGTACCTCAAATACGTGGGTAGTTCTTCCTAAACCAGCAAGGATAATTCCGACAAGTGGGATTATTCAGAATTCCAGTTCATGATGGAACGAGAGTTAAAGTCTCTTGACGAACAGGTCAATCAACTAGCAGAACTGGTGATACATCAACACCAAGTCACACGATAGTTGTTCATTCAAGAGCATGCTAGTCTCCTCTCTCTTATCACAAAGACTCCACCATTCACCCAAGAAAGTGAAACCTTGGAGGAAAAACTTGTCAAAAAAACAAGAGCTAAAGCTTGTCTGGACTTTGCCAACAAAAGGGAGTTCACCTATTTAGGCTAACTGATGGTAGAAATATTGCAGATGCAGATCAATGAGGGAAAGATCACAACACTGCTACCTCCAGTCAATTTGCGCTAAAAAAGATTTGATGTTACTGGAGTATATCAATACCACTCCCATTCTCGCAGTCACAACACTGAAGAATGCTGAGCACTTCGTCATCTCATCCAAAATATGATTGACAGCGATGACCTGCAAATGGCAGACGATGACACTGTATCACTTGAGAGTGGGAGCACATTTCCTCCAAGATCACAAAGATGAAAGGAAATCATAGCAGTTATATCCTCTGAGGGAGATTTGGCTGCCACATCATTTACAATTCAATCCATCAAGCTCAAATGAGTTAAAAACCCTTTGAAGGTTGCTCCACCAGCACCATTCATATTGCCATTCAGGTCACAATATCTTATAATCAGCCTTAAGAAAGTTCCATGGAACTATAGAAAGGTTGAAGGATTAACATCAAACACAACTGTTGCGGTATCCAAAGAAAATTCGCTATATCTCCTTCAACGAGTGATGAAGCCAGTCATCAGATCTAAAGGGAAAGTGCCCAAGGAGAAAATTGAAGAATTCCTCCGCAAGATGGAACACAATGAAGCCAAAGTGGTGCAAAGCTTGAAAGAAACACCGCAACAGATATCTATTTTGGACTTGGTATTATCTTCAAAAGATCATCAGAAGGTCTTACTGAAAATATTAGAAGAAGCCCACTTGCCAAAGATAGTGGATGTAGAAAAGTTCATCATCTGGTAGATCATATCTTCAACAACAATGTGATATCTTTCACCGATGATGACATACCTCTGGAAGGGACGGGTCATTGTAAGCCACTGCACATAGCAGTGATGTCTTCCAGATATGTGGTCGGAGGAGTGCTAATAGATGGAGGATCATCCCTAAACATTTGACCCTATGCCATATTGGAAAGAATGAAGATCAATCTCAATCGGATTCGAAGCAGCCATACAATCATCAAAGCCTTTGATGGATCTCGACGAAATGCTGTCAGAGAGATTGAATTACTAGTGGAAACCGGTCCATATATATTCTACATACCCTTCAAAGTGCTCAAAATCACTACAGGATATAATTTACTATTGGGAAGACCTTGGATCCATATGGCGGGAGCCGTCCCATCCACTCTTCATCAACAACTCAAGTATATCATCAACAATAATCTGGTCACTGTCAATGCTAAACCAAAGTATCATGTCCAAAGTGATATACCTCTAAACAGTTTCATTGAACAAGTTGAACCTGTCAGCTTCCAAGCCCTTGAGGTGAGCAACACCAGCTATCAACACATCGGTGCTCCAGCTCCAAAACCCAGAGTTTTTGTCGAGGTAATGTCGTCCAATCAAGAGATGATATCCTTGGGTTTCCAACCAGGACAAGGGTTAGGAAATAATCAGCAAGGAATCAAATGTCCAATTCAAGTTCCCAGTCAGACAGGGAAGGCCGGACTAGGCTACTCCTCTGGTTCCATTCACAGGAAACCGCACAAGCATACACCGGTTCCTTCATTTAGAAGGTTGTTGCCTAAACCTATAGATGCAGATTTTGTACGGCCTCTAAGGACAATTCTTGTCTCTGTGGCGGGTATGCTATTTCTTAAGCCAATACCGGTTAATGGGAAAGAATTCCTAATTCCAGACCCCGACATTGAGGAAAAGAATCAAAGGCGCCAAAAAGACATAAAGAGACATTTTTCAAACATGCGCGTTCTGATCCATACAGAGGGTATGAAAAGGGACATCCTAGATGCTGATTGTCCAGACGTCATGGTCATCATTCAAGAGTAGGAGGAAGATAACCGCCCCTTCATCACAGCTGTCCACCAGGACTTGACCCTTGGCAATTGGAGCAGGACTCCTTGTATTTGCCGAAAAGGGTAAAAAGGGCAGAAAATCCCTCTGCCCTGTAGATAGAAATAACTGCTTACTTTTGTTACATAGTATTAGTAGTTGTTTTTGTCATGCTATGCTAACACTCTGTATGATCAAACATTTTCATATATTAAGTGAAATTATTTTGTTTCAAGACTCTAAAGCTTGATATGCCTAAACTTGCTGATGGAATTCTAATTCTTCATAAGGACTACAACTTTGATGTAAAGTTGGACTCGAACTTGATGGAGATTGAACAAGAGGACTATGAGGTGCCTGAGGCGATTAAAGAATGTGTCGAAGACAAACCCAAGCCAAACCTTGATCAAACCACCTCTTTCAACCTTTGAACCTCAGAAAATCCCAAACAAATCTAGATTGGCATGGACCTTACCCCAAGCCAAAGGAATGACATGGTTGAACTATTGACCCAATTCTAGGATGTGTTTGCATGGTCTCATGAAGACATGATCGGTTTTTCCACTAACATTGTCATTCATCGCCTTCCCATTAAAGAGGGATTCAAGCTAGTCAAATAGAAACTTAGGCGATTAAAACATGAGTGGAGTTTGAAAGTCAATGAAGAAATTATGAAACAATTTCAAGCCGGCATCATAATGGTATCAACATACCCTGAGTGGCTATCCAACATAGTTCTCGTGCCTAAACCCAGAGGGAAGGTGCGAGTTTACGTGGATTACAGGGATCTGAACAAAGCTTGTCTCAAAGACAGCTTTCCTGTATCATTCATCCACATACTCATTGACAATACAACTCAATATGACATGTACTCCTTTATAGACTACTTTTCTAGGTATTATCAAATCATGGTTACTGAAGAGGATCGTGAGAAGACATCATTCATCACTCATTGGGGAACCTTTTTCTATAGACGGTTGTCATTCGGCCTCATCAATGTCGGAGTTACCTATTAGTGAGCCATGATGACTCTTTTCCATGATTTAATACACAAAGAGATAAAAGTCTATGTGGATGACATCATTGTCAAGTCCCGAAGGGAAGAAAACCACATAGACCATCTCAAAAATCTTTTCAACTGGTTGCGGAAGTGCAACTTGAAGCTAAATCCGGCCAAGTGTGCCTTCAGTGTCAAGTCATGAAAGTTGCTGGGATTCCTAGTAAGCCACAAGGGCATTGAGCTAGATTATGCAAAAATTCAAGCCATTATTGAGATGCCCATACCTTAAATAGAGAGGGAAATAAGGAGATTTATGGGAAGAATCAACTTTATCAGCCGATTCATCTCCCAACTCACAGCAACTTGTGAACCTATCTTCAAGTTGTTAAGGAAGAACTCCTCCAAGAAATGGAACAAAGAGTGTCAAAAAGTCTTCCTTTCCATCAAAGTGCAACTAGTCAAAGCTCCTATCTTGGTACCTCCCAGGGATGGTGTTCCCCTATTTATGTACCTATCAATCAATGACAATGCTATGGGATGTATGATGGGATAAAAAGATGATAGAGGCTAGGAAAGAACTATCTATTACATCAGCAAAAGATTCGGCATCAGTGAGCATAAGTATACCTTGATTGAGAAGACTTGTTCTACATTAGCATTGGCTTCCATGATATTACAACATAATCTTCATCGTCACACAACCCATCTCATATCCCACATGGATCCTCTCAAGTACGTGTTCAACAAACCTATTGTAAGACCCCAACTTTTTATGAATAAAGATTTAATTTTCCCTAAATATTATTTTGAATAATAAGGTGTGGATTTGATATATAGTTGTGGGTAATATTTACAAATTTTTCAAAGTAAGCAAGTTGTCATAAAATATTCGTTTGGTCAATGTCGACATCGGGATTTTTATTTATCCCTTTTATGTTCTTGTCTTTTGGTGTTCTCATGTTAGGTGAGATTTGTTTGAAAAAATAAGTTATGAAAAGGTCCGACATGTATATGTTGACGATTGGACTGTAAGAGTCGCCAGTTGGTATTTTTAAATAGTTACACCAACTCAATCGAGAAAAGGTTTACACATTGACCTAGTGATGTGATACTATTTAAGTGGTCTGTGAAACCGAGATTCGTTAGGTTCTGGGAGCTTGATTATGCAGAGGGAAGGTGTTAGGCACCCCCCGACATCCGTGTTACCACGATGATGGCCACTTTTCAATTAAACTGTTATATGAATGCGTGTGTGTGTCAATGTGCAATTATCTGGAAGTAGTGCTATGCCTCGTTTGCACATATATACAAAGGGTTTGAATTTTATATAAAAATTCATTTTTAACAGGATATAGCAATGACGTTTTGTGAAAGAGGTTTTTCAAACCCTTATGCTCAATAGTAATTGAGGATTTTGATACTTCCATTTTTTATTAAATGTCTGGCTTAGTTGCTTTTATTTTCGAGATAAGAAGCATCTTCGAGAAAACAAGATAAAAAGTAGTGCCGAATTCCTTGTGGGCATGATAACCATCTAAGGAAATTCAAACACCGTGAATAATTTACAAGCCGTGTATAGCTGAAAATGTCCATCACAGGAACCAAATCTATATTCAGTAGACTAAATCTGTGATCAAATGATTCCTAGGCTCACAAGATGTAGCAGTTTGTATAAAAACTGTAAACAGTTATATATATAAAAGTTGTAAATATATATATATATATATATATATATATATATATATATATATTCAGACAATCAACCACCACGAAGCACCTTTATGGGGATTGAAAATGTAAATAAAGCAGTAAAAACCAATCAACCGCCACAAAGTAAACTCCAGGCGGGACTAAATATAAAGAAAGCAGTAAAAGGCCACGAAGTGAACTCCAGGCCTGACAGAAATATATATATATATATATATATATATATATATATATATATATATATATATATATATATATATGAACAATCCACTGCCACGAAGTAAACTCCAGGCAGGACGTGAAATTTAAATATATATATATATATAAAAGCAGTAAAAGGCCACAAAGTGTTTTCCATCCCTTACTGGAATATATATATATATATAAAGCGGTAAATGCACCGGATGTATATCCAGGCTCAATCAAACAAATTTTGGTGACAATAAGTATATATATATATATATAAGTATTTATATATATACAAAAGCAGTAAACGCTTCGAATGTATATCCAGGCTCAATCAAACAGAGTTTGATGGAAAGATATATATATATATATATATATATATATATATATATATATATATATATATATAAAAGTAGTAAACGCTCCGAATATTATATTCGGGCTCAACCAAAGCATGGTTCAATAATATATATATATATATATATATATATATATATATATATATATATATATATATGAGTATTTATATATATATATATAAGCAATAAAAAGCCACGAATCGAAAATTCGGGCATATCCACACGGATCGACTCACAACGTTAGTAGATATGTATGTATGGAAGTAATAAAAAGCTTTAAAATCTGAAATATCTTACAGTGGGCTGACAAGAAGACTTCAGATAGCTTTTGACGCCTGAAAACTTGGTTTCCACAGGTTAAAATTCAAAATTTAGTAAAACACGAGCTCACAAGTATTTAGAAAAAAGAAGCACTCAATTTGGAGCACTATAAAAGTGTGTATATAGTGAGATGGACAGGGTTTCATCGCTTTTTCTCTTCTTAAAATGGCCACCCCAAGGCCTCTATTTATAGAACTGATGGTCGTGGGTCTACCCGCGACTGCTCGGGTTGCCCCGGGCCATATGGGTCATGTCATCTCAAAGAACGTGCACTCGTACAACGCACTGTCCGCTTGAATTTTTATAACTTTCAATCTGGGCATCTGATTGAGGCGTGCTATACCTTTTCAGAATGCTGTTGTTGAGAGCTACACAATGACATGGGATAAGAGGTTGTACAAAGCCGGGAAGATGGGTCCATGACTAGATCTTCAAGTCTTCTAATTCTATCTGGTGTGTTGTCTTGTGTAGTAGTCACTCGAAATTTTGTGCTATGGTTCTTGTGGGACACTTCTATATGAAATATGGTTTAAAATGATGTTGAGATGGCGTGAATGTAGTATCAAGGTAGCAAAATGATGATTTTGCCCCTCATCGGGGTTATCTTTGGTTCTGTGTTGATGTAGCAGTCGTTGCTTAGAGTTATCTCTGAGATTGGGATGCTGTGAGTACTATTATGTCCTCAGGGTTCTCTTTGAGGTGTGCCTAACCTTTCGGGGTTATCTCCAGGTTGGAACTAAGGGCCTCAGGGTTATCTCTGAGGTTGGAACTAACTTCTCCGGGGTTATCTCCGGAACTGAAACTGCATCCCTCGGGGTTATCTCTAAGGTTGGAACTGAATCTCCCGAGGTTGTCTACGAGATTGCAATTGAGTATCTCGGGGTTATCTCTGAGATTGAAAATTGAGTATCCCAGGGTTGTCTCCGAGATTGAAAATTGAGTATCCCGGGGTTAAGCTGACTTGACTTCCAAGGTTATCTCTGGAAGACGATTTTGCCCTCCTACAAGGTTTGTAACAGGAATTCAAAATTTTGAGTGTTTACTACAGTACCCATGTCTTTAAAATTTACTTTACCTCCATATTTTGGAGTTCGTCTGCCTCCCAAATCTTGATTTCTCACCACCTACACCATTACAACGTCCCAAATACTAATTTTGAACCTCGAAGACCTTCTTCAAAGCTCTACAAGCCACAAATTGCCTCTAATTTGACATTATTGTTGTCAATCGTTCAATTACGAGGGCAAACCCAACCCTAGCTTTTACCGAACTTTGTTTTTAAAAAACTTGATGTGTCGCCCGCAAATCTGGGTACTTGAAACTCGTACTTGGTGCTCCATGATACCATTTATTCAAACTAATTAATATATTAATTAATTAAAATATTACATCAAAGTTGTCTATTCCCCGGGTACCACAACCTTTAAGTTCATTATTACATGATAAATATATTATCACAATACAAAAGTCTAGTTATTATTAATAACACCTTATAACTAATCTTACAATTTCTTCTTTCCATTATCTTTGCCAGAACCTTCAGGTCGATCTCGCTTTGCTGAAAATATTTAATTTTAAAGAAAGAATGAGTATTCAATTGCTTAGCAAGTAATAACATTTAATAACATCAGCTGAAAGAAATAAATATTTTATTTAAGGTATACTTCTACAACGAATCAATAGTTATGAAGTAAACTGAAATAATTCTGAATAGCATATCAAACCATTTACATTTTTGAAACTACGTATTGACCGTAGATCTTGACCAGTCACTAGACCATGAACTTTTATTTTTAAGTTTGAAATAGTTTGAACAAAAATTCATCTGCAAACCAGCTGACTTACGAGCACGTTGGGTGATCAGCCCATTATGCCCTGTATTGGTCAACACTAATTACTGGAATGACATTTTGTGTTTATTATAACCGCCTTTGGCGCATAAATTTTTTCCTAATTTAGGGATTTTCATACTCAGTCTAGAGTCCGAACCAAAGCAATTCAGTTGGACGACTCTATTGCAACTAATAATATTCAATGAAATATTTAAAACAATGTCTAGCCAGGTCAAATAACTTAGACATCTTTTAAACTATGTATACATACCAAGATTCAATAGTATGCATCAAAACTTGTTATATCAAAGAATTTTGGAGTTTATAGATACTTGTTCAAATACAATAATTTATACAAGTTAGGACACTTGCATAATCAAACTTAGTACACAAAGAGAAGAATAAGAACAAGTATTAAGTCAAACTATTTCAGCTTGGTTTGATTTCAGTACTAATTCGATGTCCTAATTGCTTTATCGGATAATTATTGAGTGTATTTTTCAATAAAACTCTATTTAAAAGTTTCAATATAATTATTTTAGATAATTTAATTATCATTTATAATATTTTTCATAAGCTCATAATAAATTTTAAATAATTATTACCATTTATAATGATTTTTTAAACATTAATATCATTTTTAAAAGATTTAATTACTGAATAATTTTATTATAATTAATATTTAAATAATTTAAAATATTAATGAAATTTATGTCAAAATATCAAAAGTTATTTATTATTATTTAAACAACTATATTTAAAATAAATTGAACATTATAACTGCTTGTAAAATGAATATTCATTTACTATGTTTAAAATAAATCAAGCATTATAACTGTTTATAAAATGAATATTTGGCTATTACATTTGAGATAATTTTAGCATTATAATTGCTTATAAAATGAATATTCGGCTATTATATTTGAGATAATTTCAGCATTATAGTTGCTTATAAAATGAATATTCTTACTAAATATTTGGAGAAAATCAGATATAGTAACTGCTTATAAAAGTATATTTTCTACTTTATAAGAGAAATAAATTGGACATTATAACTGCTTGTAAATAGGACTTTTGTAATATATACTTAAAATAATTTGGGCATTATAACTACTTGTAAAAGTATATTTTTACTAAATATATGAAGAAGAATGAAAATAATAATCACTAGAGTAGTACCTCTTGTAGTTGCTAACTTTACGATTGTCTAGCACTTCGATGTTTCGAAAGTAATTTTTTTATCTCATAATATCTCTTTGAATATAAATATATAGTATTTTTGCTCTTGAAAATGATAGAAAAATGAAGAACTTAGCTCGCTATTTATAGAAAAACTAGTAATTGCCCGTGCTTGAAGGCACGGAGTAACAAATAATTAGATTAAAATTCGAAAAATACTACATTACGTAAAGACTCTTTGTAACCTAAAATAAATTACAATCAGACATAACAATTATCATAATTAACCATACAACCACAATAATTAATACATACTAAATCATCAACACATATTCAACCATCAAAACATCAAGCTAGTCGTTACTAATTTTAAGAAATTTCGACAGATTTTTCTTTAAAAATAGATATCCAGAAAAATCTAAACATGTATACAAACAATCACCATTCCATACCACCAAAACAATCACCATTCCATACCAAAAAAATATACACATGTATCCTATAGAGAAACAACTTCGTATTCTTTACAGATTACACCAAGTATCCTTCAATGTATACATAAAAATATTTAAAATATAAAACATAAGACCCCTTACTTTAGATTAATTAGCAAATTTGACCCTCCTATTTGTCATATTTTTGCTAAAGTGTTCCTTATATTTTTTTTGGCACATCTGTTCCTCAAATATGCATTAGTTGTGCAAAAATGTTCCTTCTTTATTTTTGGTCAATTTTTGTTAGTCAAATATTTTCCCAAACTTTTATCATTTTCATTTATATATCCACTAAATATATATATGTATATTATCATTTTCATTTAACTTGATCAAATTAATCAAATTATGAACTTGTGCGATAAATAACATAAATATTAAAAAAATAAATCCAAAAATTTTTTGTTAATTAAATTTTAAAAAATAATTTTTCGTAATATACATTAAAACATAATTTTTTCTAATATAAAAATAAAATTGTAATACTCATAAAAAGTGCAAATTAACACACAAAAAATATTTTTTTTTCTTCTAAATATTAAAATTTACGTAAAACAAACTTAGAAAAAATTTATTACGAAACAAATCTTATATATCATATAAAAAAATATTAAATATTATGTTAATTATCACATCTAGTATTTTAACTTTAGATATCAAATCATGCCAACAATTAACCAATTTTTTAATTTGTTAACATTTGTTCTATGATAAAGAAAAATTAAAAATTAAAAAAAAAGAAAAAAAAAGAATATATTTAATTTTTTGATTTTGTAACCATTGATGTTTTTTTTATGTATTATACATTTTAAAATATGCATACTATAAAAAATTATTACAATTTAAAATAAAATATTAATTAAGTAAATGGGGGAAGAGGGGAAGAGAGACACAAAGAGGAGAAAGGAGAGGAAGAAAAGAAGGGGAGGAATAAGAGGAGAGAGAAAGAGAGAAAATAAGATTCAAAATGGACCGTTGGATGTTGAAGCCTTAATTAATTTGAGAGCGTCGGATGTTGAAGCCTTTATTGATTTGCGAGCCGCTCTATTTTATTATATAGATATAGTTTCACTAATTGCACGTTAGGGGATCTGTGACGCCCCCAAAATAGGTATACATCACTCATGTTGAGTCGCCAAATACATGGTACAAAATTCAAATACAACTTAATAATACAACTGTCGTGTAAAATACGACAAAACTTAAACTGAGAGTTTTAATACAAATATTATCTTCTAGGCAGTATTCAACTCAAATGGAGTCCTCAATACATTTATTAGCACACTGTTTCATAGAATAGTGAGGACTATTAATGCTATCATCTGGACCGTCACTCCGTTCCCCGACTAGTCCCAGCTATGTTCTCATTTCCTGAAGAGAACAATGAAAGCAAAAGGGTGAGCTCAACTAGCCCAGTAAGAAATATTATAACTAAGATAATGCATAATAATTTATCGTTAGCCTTCAACAATGTTAAACTGATAAAATATAACAAACATCAAGTTTAACTGCAGCGAAACTATAGGGTTTTCAACACATCAAAGCAATGCACAGCGGAATATAAATTAAACAAAACAATCTGAAACCCAAACAAGATCCATGCGAAACAAAAATTAATTCAGTGTAAAAGATTATACCGATTATGAAGCAGGAATTGATGCGATCGAATCTTCAACGCAATCTAAACGAACTGCATCTCTACGGTATCCACACGAACGCTCCGCGAATCGTCTTACGATCTGCAGAAGAAGGAACCGCAGGACTAGCCACCAAGGATTAGGATTTTCGAAATTGTTTTCTCTAGTCTCTCTCTAAGAGCGACTAGGGTTTTGTATTTTGACGTAATAACTAAAATGACTGATATATATATCATATATATAGCAGTTAGGAGGAATTAATCAAAACATAATATTATTAAAATCTGAATTTATATATATATATCTTAATTAAGTCTTACTTAATTAATATACCTATATATATATAAATTATCGTATTAATTTAAATTCGTAATTTAAATACTATCAATCATATTGACATATTTAAATCTTTACAATTTAAATTAATTTCCTTTTAATTCCGTTCTATGTGTGTGACCTTATAGGTTATTATTACGTTGACAATAATTTTAAAATCATATTATAAAATTATAAACAGTGAGCGATATCTAGTAATGCATCACTGCTACCCAAGTAATAATAAGATTGATGATTCAATGCAACCTTTTCGTGACCAATGTTTTAATGTAATTTAATCCTTTTAACCTTAATATCCTAGATTAAACTTGAGTCATGGAATGTGTCATACTCTTCATAATTTAATCTGAGTTTTTCTTGATCAATGAATAGACTATATGAAACAAATCACTATTTGAGCATGACCATGCATTTCATAGTCCTACTCAATCAAGAGGCCTATGGATATCACCCCTAATATATAGGATGGTTAAATTCCATCTAGATCACTCATATTCCTCACACAATTCATGATGTACTCAATAATCACCTTTATAGTCCACCCTATTAAAGGTGACATTTGATGATATCAAATAACATAAATTCCCATATAAAAATATAGTGATTTTAAGTTGGAGGACCATTACATCATTGTCACTATGAGAATTGCTAATGACACTTCGCATAATGGTCCACATAAAATTCTCATGGTGGGTCTATCCAGTACATCGTTCTCTAACATGTACCTATG
Source organism: Panax japonicus (assembly GCA_020205505.1). Lineage (NCBI taxonomy): Eukaryota > Viridiplantae > Streptophyta > Magnoliopsida > Apiales > Araliaceae > Panax > Panax japonicus. Next base: position 48,305,874 of record CM035100.1, read on the forward strand.
CATTGACTTAATATCTCATATATTTATGACCAATGAGATTTGTTCATCAGTCAATCCACATAATAGTCTTAATGCATCATTGTTGTCCCATCAACAATGATACTCGATTAGAGACATTTAAGAACAATGATATTAATTGTAATTATATAATATCATGTTCAAGTCACATACTTGAAACTATATAATTTGTATCACTATTTTAAGGATTTTTATTATGTTAACATTTATATAACGCAGTAAATAAAACCATAATAAAATCATTCATTTATTCAATCAAATATAATATCAAAATGTTAAGCAATTATATCAAATAATTAGCCTCTAGGGCATAAACTCTAACAGGAACAAGCAATCCATTAGAAGAGTTAAGTAGATCATAAAAGCTACTATCTTCTATGATTTAAAAGATTTTTCATCACTTTTATCGCTAAGACTCAGTTTAATAAATAATCTACATCATCGAATCACCCCTGCACTACGGCCAAGGATATTCTTTAGTATCACGACCATAAATTATCCATGCACTATGGGCCAAGGATATTCGTGTATTCATCAATGGTCATAATCATGCCAACAACTGTCCATCAATGCACTACGGGCCAATGATGACTTTTACCACAATATTTATAACATTACGGTCTTGATTATACCGAATAATCCCTGGTCATAATCATACTAAGTCCATCTATGCACTACAGGCCACAGATGACTTTCAACATAATATAAACATGAGAATGATAACAATGATATAAGAATTCAATAAAATAAGTTCAAGGATAAAATTTTAAAGATTTATAATTTAATTTATCCAGAATTCAATATTGTCCAAAATGTCAACACGATACTGCTTTGTGGAGTAAAATTCAAGAATGATAACGTATCAAAAATGATTTGGAACGAAAAGAAATCAATTTTTGTTATGAATAGTACTCTGGGTGAATAGTACCCGAATGAATAGTACCCCGCAAATAGTACTTCGGGAATAGTACTATGTGAATAGTACTTTGTGAATAGTATTTTATAAATAGTACCCGTGAATAGTATTTTTGTGAATAGTACCGTATAAATGGATAGTACTCATGGATAGTACTTCGACATTAAAAACTTAAAATTTAACAAGAATGTGCAAAAAATATCCATGTGAAGCGATACTAGATGAAGCGCAAATTTCAAGGATATTTAATAAATTTCACAGAATATAGAAGAATTACTTTATCCGAATGATGGTATAATCAGGAATACAAGACAAAATAATATTACTCACATACTATAGAGTATGAAAAAAAATATTATTCCTATGAATACTGAACAAAATAATATTCATTACCTCAGAAGAAGACTGGATACTGGAATAGTGAGGTATCAGACTTCTCTTCTACTTTCTCTCTAAAGCTTCTCTCTCTATAAATGCTCTTGTGAGTCTTAGTGAATTGGTGAGAATGAAAGAAGAATGAGCTTTTATTTATAGAAAAATATAGTTTCGATAATTGCATATTTTGGGGCTCGAAATAGTACAGTATAATACCTTCATCTTTTTCTTCATTTTTAATTTAGTCCTGCAAATATTATCAAATTTGCACCACCTCCCCTAATAGTACATCTTGTGAATCAATAGTACAATCATGTGAAAAAAATAATTACAGTATAATACATTCATCTATTCCTCCATTTTTAATTTAGTCATTCAAATATTATCAATCTTGCACCATCTCCCTTAATAGTAAATGCATGTGAATCAATAGTACACACATATGAACAAATAGTTATAAGCATATGAATTAATAGCAATTAATTGCTCATTTATCTGATTAATTAACCGATTGGTCAATATAGCCTCCAGACATCCATTATTATCAAAATAGATGTCGATTTCCACTAACACTAATAGTCCCAACATAATGGAAATATCAATTTCATCTTTAATCAACACGAACTTATTCATCATTAATATTATAACTCATAATATTTAACACCAGATCATTCACAGGAAAGAGGGGGATTTCTAATAAGGATTTCTCCCTATTGGTGCGCAATTAGGTGATCAAACCTCTCATTGACAGAACTTTCTAGACATTGTCAATATTGCAAATAATAATATGAATAACTTTGTCGTCTCAATTATTGATTTAATAATATAAAATATTATGCAGATTATACTGTGATAATTATTGAATCAATAATATGAAAGATATTATGCAGCAATTACTGTAGCAATAATTGAGTATAACTGAGTGACTTCTCACATAAGCATCAATAATCAATACCATGTGCTACTATGCAACCACGCGTATTACTGTACTTTTACAACCGGGTAGTTCAACAGTTTAACGGTAAAACTTTCACCGTTATTTTTATAAAAAGATAATTATGTCGTTTTCTAACTATGACAATAATTTCATTGTGGGGTCCACCAATGATTGTGCCGTCGTATGAATATTCCATATTAAAACGAATATTCTCTGACTAATCGAATATTATATAACCACTTGCTTACCTTGCAAAATTTGTAAATAATACCCACAACTATAACATTATATCAAATTCACACCATAATATTCAAAAATATATTTCGAGAAAAAATTAATCTTTATTCATAAAAGTTGGGGTCTTACAGCCTCCCTTCTTATGAAATTTTGTCCTCAAAATTAGGGTGTTTACCTGGTATGTTGAAGAGGTGAGGATACCTTGACTTCATTTCAGATTCTAACTCCCAGGTCATTTCCTCAACATCGTGGTTTATCCACAAAACTTTGACTTGAGGTATAACCTTGGAGCGTAGAATATGATCCTTCTTATCCAAGATTTTAATAGGTACCTCCTCATACGTTAAATCTTTCGCTATCTCGTCCGGTTATAATTCAATAATGTGGTTCGGGTCTTTCACATATTTACATAACATAGATATGTGAAAAACGTTATGAACACGAGACATACTTGGCGGTAAGGCGAGTCTATAGGCCACCGGTCCTACTCGATCGAGGATTAAAAATGGGTCAATGAATCGAGGATTGAGCTTTCTTCTCTTTCCAAATCTCGTAACTCCTTTTCATGGAGCAACATATAACAATACATAATCTCCAATATTGAATTCCACGTCCTTTCGATGAAGATCAACATAACTCTTTTGTCGATCTTGTGAGGTTTTTATACGTTGTCGGATTGTTTGAATCTTTTTGTAGTCATACGTACCAACTTCGGTCCCAATAATGTTGCTTCACCCACCTCATCCCAGCATACTTGAGAACGACACTTTCTTCCATACAACGCCTCAAATGGAGTCATGCCAATACTTACTTGATAACTATTGTTGTAGGAAAACTCCACCAATGGTAAGAACTTGTCCCAACTTCCTTTAAAGTTAAGGACACATAGTCTTAATAAATCTTCAAGAGTTTGAATAGTCCTCTCCGACTGCCCGTCCGTTTGAGGATGATATGCCGAACTAAATCGTAAATCCGTGCCCATAGCTTTTTGTAAACTAACCCAAAATCGTGAAGTGAATCTTGGGTCTCGATCAGAAACTATGGATACTGTAATACCATGCAATCTTATAATCTCTTTTATGTACATACGAGCAAGACGTTCAAGTATATAAGTTTCTCGTATCGGTAGAAAATGAGCGAACTTGGTCAATCTATCAACAATGACCCAAATCGCATTTATACCTTGAGAAACCTTGGGAAGACCAGTAACGAAATCCATGGTAATGTGCACCCACTTCTATTCTGGAATTTCAAGTGGTTGCAATGGACCTTTTGGCACTTGATGCTCCGCCTTGACTCGTTGACAAGTTAGACACCTTGAGATAAACACCGCTATCTCTCTCTTCATATTTCCCCACCAAAATGTATGTCGAAGATCACGATACATTTTGGTACTCCCAGGATGGATTGCAAACGGTGTGTTGTGCGCCTCCATCATGATTTTATACTTCAAGTCAGAATTGTTAGGAACACAAAGTCTGGAGTTGACTCGAAGTATTCATTCTTCATCGATTCTTGCTCCCGGAATAGCACCTTCTTGCACTTTCTTTCTCATACGCATCAGCTCCAGGTCTGTAGCTTGAGCAACTTTAACTTTATCGATTAAAGTTAGTTCTACTCGTATATTCGCCATCATCACATGGGTCCCTGGAGTCTTTAACTCTATCTCCATCCTTTGTAAGTCATACAAAATGGGCCTTTACGTTGACAATATCACACTCGTACCCGCATATGATCTTCTACTCAATGCGTCAGCTACTACGTTCGCTTTTCCAAGATGGTATTGAATGGTATGATCGTAATCTTTCAATAGCTCAAGCCATCGTCGTTGTCGTATGTTGAGTTCCTTTTGAGTGAAGAAATATTTGAGGATTTTATGATCCGTATAGATCTCCACCTTCTCTCCATACATGTAATGCCTCCAAATTTTTATCGCAAAAACGACAGCTGTCAACTCTAGATCATTAGTAGGATAATTCCTCTCATATTCTTTGAGTTGTCGTGAGGCATATGCTATGACTTTCCCATGTTTCATGAGAACACACACTAAACCTTTGCCTGAAGCATCACTGTATATGACAAATCCCTCTGAATACAAGTATTTTCAATGAAATAAGATCGACAGGTAATGTGAGGGTACCGATTTGAACCAAACAAGACTTATAAATAGTGAATGTAATGAAGGTTTCTCCCAACGGAGTTTCAACAGATAAATCAAAGTCTAATTTCTCCGGAGTCAAATTTAAACGTTGAGCGCAAGTAGGAGAAATAAAAGAATGGGTAGAACCGACATCAAATATGGTATATACTTCACTAGAGTTTATGATAAGCTTACCCGTGATGACCTCGTTCGGGTTCATTGCTTTTTGAGAGGTCACAACAAACGCTCTCCCTTGAACTACTGGTTTTGACTTGTCTGGGACGGCATTTGGTGTCACCGTTCCAACTGGACTTGGCTTCCCAGTACGACAAAATCTAGCTAGATGACCTTCTCTTCCACAATTATAACACGTTTTGGACTGCTGCGCATAGTTTGGACTGATGTGTCCTTCCCCTCCGCATTTGAAGCATATGATATGTGGTCGTTCTTCTTCCTTAACAACGGGTGCTGGAGATGACGTCTTTTTATCATTGTTGAATCTCCTCTTTTTGAAATGTCCACTTTTATTGTCTTGGCCATGATTACCACTGAAGTGATTACCATTTCTGGCATGTTGATTCCCTCCGCGTTTGTTGTCACCGTTTCGATAACTGTTACCATTGGTATTATCATTTTGCCGGCTGCTTTCTCTTGGTTAGATTGACTCATTATCGCGCTCTAATAACTGAGCCCTATTTACAACATCTGAATACAAACACAGTTTGTGAGAAATTAAGTATTGATGTATCTCGGGTTTTAAACCTCTTAGAAATATCCGCGTCATTCTCTCTTCATTATCAACCAAGTGGGACGCAAACCGGGACAACTCGGCAAACTTAGCTTCGTATTGTGACACGGTCATATTGTTCTGCTCTAGCTTGATGAACTCTACCTCTTTCATGTGACGAATACTTATGGGAAAGTACTTGTCGTTGAACAGTTCTTGGAACTTCTCCCAAGACATCTTCAGTGTGGCAGGTTAAGTACGCTTTACCGATTCCCACCAGTAGTCTGCCTCTTCTCGCAACATAAAGGTGGCAAAGGGAACCTTTTGCTCCTCGGAGCATCCCAAGACATCAAATATCTTGGTAATCTGCTTTATCCATGTCTCCGCCTTAAGTGGTTTTGGCTCTCCAATAAACTTCGGTGGTCCCAGCTCCTTGAACTGTTTAGCGGTGACCGTCCAAGAGTTTTCAGTGTTCCCACCTGCATTTTAAACAGGAGTCGTTCTCGCCTGATGTTGCATGAATTGCATGAAGCCTCTGAACATCCCAGTGTTCATCATTTGGTCATCATTATTATTTTCCTGAGGATTATTGCCATCCTGATGGACATTATCCTGAGTACTGATCGTTGGTGACTCAACGGTCTCATGTGCTTCAGTGCTTATCTCAATATTTTCGGATGCCATTTTTAAATACTGCCACAAAACAAGGGTTAATTGACATGTCACATATTATTCCTATACTCTGACCGACCAATTAAATACCAAATAAACTTAGGTAGGTCATACTAGCTAATGAATTCTCCGTCTCTCCCCTCCTAGTTCTTGTCTTACATCTCATCCAGGGATCATATCCCTAAGCTTTGATACCAATTGTGACGCCACCAAAATAGGTATACATCACCCATCTTGAGTCGCCAAATACATGGTACAAAATTCAAATACAACCTAATAATACAATTGTCGTGTAAAATACGAAAACACATAAACTGAGAGTTTTAATACGAATATTGTCTTCTAGACAGTATTCAACTCAAATGGAGTCCTCAATACATTTATTATCACACTATTTCATAGAATAGTGAGGACTACTAATGCTATCATCTGGACCGTCACTCCGTTCTTCGACTAGTCCCAGCTATGTTCTCATTTCCTGAAGAGAACAATGAAAGCAAAAGGGTGAGCTCAACTAGCCCAGTAAGAAATATTATGACTAAGATAATGCAGAATAATTTATCGTTAGCCTTCAACAGTGTTAAACTGATAAAATATAACAAACATCAAGTTTAACTGCAGCAGAACAAGTACTGCATTAGAAGAGTCAAGTAGAGCATAAAATTTACTATCTTCTATGATTTAAAAGATTTTTCATCACTTTTATCGCTTAGACTCAACTTAATAAATAATCTACATCATCGAATCACCCCTGCACTACGGCCAAGGATATTCTTTAGTATCACGACCACAAATTATCCATGCACTACGGGCCAAGGATATTCATGTATTCATTAATGGTCATGATCATGCCAACAACTGTCCATCAATGCACTACGGGCCAATGATGACTTTTACCACATTATTTGTAACATTACGGTCATGATTATACCGAATAATCCCTGGTCATAATCATACCAAGTCCATCTATGCACTACATGCCACATATGACTTTCAACATAATATAAACATGAGGATGATGACAATAATATAAGAATTCAATAAAACAAGTTCAAGGATAAATTTTTAAAGATTTATAATTTAATTTATCAAGAATTCAATATTGTCCAAAATGTCAACATGATACTGCTTTGTGGAGTAAAATTCAAGAATGATAATGTATCAAAAATGATTTGGACCGAAAAAAATCAATTTTTGTTATGAATAGTACTCCGGATGAATAGTATCTCGTGAATAGTACTTTGTGAATAGAACCCGTGAATAGTACTTTTGTGAATAGTACCGTATAAATGGATAGTACTCATGGACAGTACTCTGGCATGAAAAACTTAAAATTTAATAAGAATGTGCAGAAAATATCCTTGTGAAGCGATACTAGATGAAGTGCAAATTTTAAGGATATTCTACTAATTTCACGAAATATGGAAGCAATACTTTAACCGAATGATGGTATAATCAAGAATACGAGACGAAATAACATTACTCACATACTACAGAGTATAGAAGAAAATATTATTCTTATGAATACTGAACAAAATAATATCTCTTACCTCAGAAGAAGACTGGATACTGGAATAGTGAGGTAGCAGACTTCTCTTCTACTTTCTCTCTAAAGCTTCTCTCTCTCTATAAATGCTTTTGTGAGTCTTAGTGAATTGGTGAGAATGAAAGAAGAATGAACTTCTATTTATAGGAAAATATAGTTTCGATAATTGCACGTTTTGGGGCTCAAAATATTACAGTATAATACCTTCATCTTTTTTTCATTTTTAATTTAGTCCTGCAAGTATTATCAAACTTGCACCACCACCTCTAATAGTACATCTTGTGAATCAATAGTACAATCATGTGAATCAATAGTACAATCATGTGAAAAAAATAATTACAGTATAGTACCTTCATCTATACCTCCATTTTTAATTTAGTTATGTAAATATTATCAATCTTGCACCACCTCCTCTAATAGTACATGCATGTGAATTAATAATAATCAATTGCTCATTTATCCGATTAATTACCCGATTGGTCAATATTGCCTCCAGACATCCATTATTATCAAAATAGATGTCGATTTCCACTGACACTAATAATCCCAACATAATGGAAATATCAATTTCATCTTTAATCAACACGAACTTATTCATCATTAATATTATAACTCACAATATTTAAGAACCAGATCATTTTCAGGAAAGAAAGGGCTTTCCGATAAGGATTTCTTCCTATTGGAGCGCAATTAGGTGACCAAACCTCTCATTGACAGAACTTTCTAGACATTGTCAATATTGCAAATAATAATATGAATAACTTTGTCGTCTCAATTATTGATTTAATAATATAAAATATTATGCAGATGATACTATGACAATTATTGAATCAATAATATGAAAGATATTATGCAGCAATTACGCAATAAGCTACAATTGAGTATAACTGAGTGACTTCTCACGTAAGCATAAATAATCAATACCGTGTGCTACTATGCAACCACGCGTATTACTGTACTTTTACCATCGGGTAGTTCAACAGTTTAACGGTAAAACTTTCGCCGTTATTTTTATAAAAAGATAATTCTGTCGTTTTCTAACTACGACAATACTTTCGTTGTGGGGTCCACCAATGATTGTGCCGTTGTACAAATATTCCCTGTTAAAACGAATATTCCCGACCAATCGAATATTATATAACCACTTGCTTACCTTGCAAAATTTGTAAATAATACCCACAACTATAACATTATATCAAATCCACACCATAATATTCAAAAATATATTTCGAGAAAAAATTAATCTTTATTCATAAAAGTTGGGGTCTTACAGGCTCGGCTTATTACAGTTTGCACCCGGCTTATTATAGTTTGGTACCTAGGTTAATTACACTTTAGTACTTGATTAATTGCACCTTAGTCCCTCAAAATATCATCCACCCGGTGACATCATCATAATGATAATACCTTTGTGTTTCTTTATGGCTGATGCTTGTCATGTTTACATTATGCTTGCATTATCTGTGTTTCTTTAAGGATGATGTCATGCTTACATCGCACTTGCACCATCTCTTCTCTGATTGGTCAATTTAAGTTCACATGGATTGGTTTTATTTTGTAATTTCATACATAAATCTAAGGGTAATTTAGTCATTTCACAAATAATTTTAAGGGTACTTTAGTCATTTCACATGTTTCCTTTAAATCTTGACCCTTAGGGTTTGCTAATTAGCATTAGGGTTTACAAATTAGGGTTTAGGGTTTCTGAATCTTGAATTACAACTTCTAAATAAACATTATGGTTTTTTAATTATCATTAGGGTTTTCCCTTATTAAGTTTACTAATGTTAAATCTCATCTAATCAATACTTAACATTAATAGCATAATGCAAATACACATAATCTTAAATACAATTATAATAATAAATGTATTAATATTCAAATCCATATTCGTAATTCAAATTAGGGTTTTGATCAGTTATTCCTCTTGCCTCATTTAAATTTCTTAGTGAATAAATAAATTGACTAACTTGCTAAATTCATATCACACATGCTCAAATTACTACTAATAATAATGATAATAATTAATAAATAAAAAAAAAAATTATTCGTACAAATATACACATATAAGCGTATAAAAATTCTCGTTCCTTACATTATCCCCTCCTTATAAGGATTCCGTCCCTAGAATCACTATTATCGTATGCTCAATTTATGTATATCCTTAAACCATTATTTATTAATCAATCAATTTTTTTTATTGAAATACTCTAACTTAATAATTACTTCATTTACTCTTTCTCATCCCATTCAGAAATGGAAACTCTTTACTTATCTTAAGTCTTACTTGACTTTTCATGACTCATAGTTTCCTTAGCGAAATATAGCTTCATATTCACTCATTTAATTAAAAATACATATTAAAAAGAAAATTAAATATATACTAAAAATTTGAATTACATCTTCCCCCTTATAAAGATTTCGTATTACGAGTCTTGAACTGCTTCGAGTTTTGATCTATTGCTTGCGGTCTGCTTGCACCAATTGTGGTTCCAGCACTGTGTCGTTCAACATTTTCTTTCCTACAAAACTTTTTAGGACGACGTGCCTATATTCGAGAAGTAACTATTTATATGTGTATTTCGCACCAAAACATGGAGTCGATTTATCATAGATACTCTTCCACTTGTTCTTGCTTGCGTCTTTCTATGATTCTATACGATCGAAATTTACATTTTATATCATGATCTAGCTACCAACGGAACTCAAATTATTCCTTCAAAATCCTTTTATTAACTAGTTATTATTATAATATATGTCCTTTCATGAAATTCTCTTTCGTATGTCTATATTCAAGGGATACTATATATCATAAGGATAAACGGACTTATCTTAACAAACTCATGGTAAGGAAAATATGTTATATCCAAATCAAGCATATGCATTGATATAATTTATCCGAGTCATACTTGGAACTCTATCTCCCAATGTTACGGTATCTTGGACCATCATATTGAAGGTCCTTACTGTTGGTTTATTTGGTGGAGTTGGACCAGTTATTGCTAACGTTCCAGTGTTATTCCCTGTATTTGTATTTCCCCCATCGACTCTCCTTTTCAGACAATCCTGTTGTGATTTCGGCACATAAAACACAGCAAAATTTAAAATTTTCGAAGACAATTTTGTAACCCTAAAACAGGATCCCTGTGAAAACATATTAATTCAGTGGTTAGGATTTTACACCAATTATAGAATATTCTGAGACGGCTTCGAATCTCTAACACAATCCAAAAGAGCTGCGTCTCTACGGTATCCACACGAACGCCACACGAATCGTCACACGGTCTACAGTAAAAGGAGCCGCTGTACTAGCCACCAAGGATCAGGATTTTTGAAACTTTTTCTCTCTAGTCTCTCTCTAAGAGTGGCTAAGGTTTTTAGGTTTATGATATCATCCACAAAATGGCTGATATATCATATATAAAGCAGTCCAAAAGAATTAATCAAAACTTAATTCAATTATTAAATCCGAATTTATATATATTATATCTTAATTAAGTCTTACTTAATTAATATACATATATACAAATTATGCTATTAATTTAAATTCGTAATTTAAATACTATCAATCATATTGACATATTTAAATCCTTACAATTAAAATTAATTCCCTTTAAATTACGTTCTAAGTGTGTTGTGACGCCCCCAAAATTAGGTATACGTCACCCATCTTGAGTAGCCAGATACATGGTACAAAATTCAAATACAACTTAATAATATAACTGTCGTGTTCAATACGAAAAAACATAAACTGTGAGTTTGAATACAAATATTGTCTACTAGAGAGTATAAAAACTCAAAAAGAGTCCTCATTACAATTATTATCACACTATTTCACAGAATAGCGAGGACTACTAATGCAAACATCTAGGACCATCACTCTGTTCCCCGACTAGTCCCAGCTACGTTCTCATTTCCTGAAGAGAACAGTAAAAGAAAGGGTGAGCTCAACTAGCCAGTAAGAAATATTATGACTAAGATAATGCAGAATAATTTATCGTTAGCCTTCAAAAGTGTTAAACTGATAAAATATAATAACTATCAAGTTTAACTACAGCGGAACAAGCAATCCATTAGAAGAGTCAAGTAGGGAATAAAATCTACTAACTTTTATGATTTAAAAGGTTTTTCATCACTTTTATCGTTGTGACTCAGCTTAATAAATAATCCACATCATCGAATCACCCCTGCACTACAGCCAAAGATATTATTTAGTATCATGATCACGAATTATCCATGCACAACGACTAAAGATAATCATGTTTTCATCAACGGTCCTGATCATGCCATAAAACAATTCATCTTTGCACTATGGCCAAAGAGAATCCATAGCTATAATCATACCAAAAACTGTCCATCAATGCACTACGGGCCAATGAGGTCTTTTTCCACATCATTTGTAACATTACGGTTATGATTATACTGAATAATCCCTGGTCATAATCGTACCAAGTCCATCTATGCACTACATGCCACAGATGACTTTCAACTTAATATAAGCATGAGGATGATGACAATGATATAAGAATTCACTAAAACAAGTTCAAGAATTAATTTATCCAGGAACTAATAACGTCCACATTGTCAACATGATACTTCTTTGTAGAGTAAAATTCAAGAATGCTTAGAAGAATATTTTCATGAAAAGATACTAGATGAAGTGCAAATATCAAGGATATTCCACTAATTTCATGGAGTATAGAAGTCAAAGTTTTAACCAACATGAGTATAATAAAGAATGGAATAACAAATGAAATCACCATGCATACGATAGACTGCATAGGTAGGTTATTCCAACAGAATAATAAATAACGGAACCAGGTCAGGCGTAAAACGTACAGACAGGATATTCCAACAGAATAATAAAGAATGGAACCAGGTCCGGCGTAAATGCACAGACACGATATTCCAACAGAATAATAAAGAATGGAACTAGGTCCGGTGTAAAACGCACAAATAGGATATTCCAACAGAATAATAAAGAATGAAATAACAGAAGAGTTTCACCAAGTATAGGGTAGCCCGCGTATACAGGTTATTCCAACAGAATAATAAATAATGGAATAACAGAAGTCCTCTTCATGAATACAAAAGAAATAATACCCCTTACTGTAAAAGAAACTGAATATAAGAGTAGGGAAGTAGCAGAATACTTTTCTATAGTTTCTGTATAATTTCTCTCTCTAGAGTTTCAGTGAATTCGTAAGAAATAATGAAGGAATGAACTTCTATTTATAGGAGAATGGACTGAATACTAACTTATTCATGAACGGTCCAGATTAATTTACTTTTAAACGGACGATCCATATTAGTTTACTATTAAAACTTAAAGCAATGGTCCATACTGATTTACTATTAAAACTTTAAACCAGCGATCCATATTGATTCACTATTATAACTTTCCACCAGCGGTCCATATTGATTTACTATTATAACTTCAACCAACGGTCTAAAAAATTAGCACATCTCCTCATGGAATAATATTATACCCAAAAATAATTTGGACCGAAAAGAAATATATTTTACGGGCGATCAATAGTACCCCGTGAATAGTAACTCGTGAATTGTAACTCATGAATAGTAACTTGTGAATAGTAACTCGTGAATAGTACTCCGACACGAAAAGTGCCCCGAATACCCGATTGAACAATATAACCTCCAGACATCAATTATACTAACACAAATAAGTCCAACACAATGGAACAATAAAATTCATCTTTAATCAACACGAACTTATTCATCATTAATATTATAATTCACAATATTTAACAACCAGGTCGTTCCCATGAAAGAAGGGGCTTTCCGATAAGGATTTCTCCTTATTGGTGCGCAATTAGGTGATCAAACGTCTCCTTGACAGAACTTCTAGACATTGTCAATATTGCAAATATTAATATGAATAACTTTGCCGTCTCAATCATTGATTTAATAATATATCATATTATGCAGATGATACTGTAACAATAATTGAATCAATAATATGAGAAATATGATGCAGCAATTACTGTATCAATAATTGAGTATAACTGAGTGACTTATCACTTAAGCATCAATAATCAATACCGTGTGCTACTATGCATCCACGCGTATTACTGTACTTTTACTACCGAGTAGTTCAACAGTTTTAACGGTAACACTTCCGCCATTATTTTCATAAAGTATTTTTGTCGTTTTCTCAATCCGACAATAATTCTGTTGCGGGGTCCACCAATGATTGTACAATCGTACGGATATTCCCCGACAAAAAGAATATTTCCCGACCAATCGAATATTATATAACCACTTGCTTACTTTGTAAAATTTATAAATATTACCCACAACTATAACATCATATCAAATCCACACCATAATATTTAAAAAAATATTTCGAGAAATTTAAATCTTTATTCATAAAATCTGGGGTCTCACATGTGTGACCCTATAGGTTATGTATAAAACCCCAACTTTTATTAAATAAAAGTCTAATTTATTCTAAAATTGTAAAATGTTAAATTGATAAATTGTCAAACGAACAATTAAACGGATAAATGAGCAAATAAAGAGGAAAGGGAATATTTTTTTCAGCCCATGTGGGCGACTGAGTGAGGAGTATCACGGGAAGAATAAGGATTGAGAGAGACAAAAATCATGTGGGAGACATGTAGGGAAGGAAGAAGAAAAGAAAGAAAAAGGAGAAAGGAGGAAGGAAAAGAAAAAAAGGAAAGGAAAGAGAGAAAATAATGGAAGATTTCCTCCATTCATCCCATTCTCTCGGTTGGAAGAAATGAGAAGAGAGAGAGAGAGAGAGAAGATGATGAAGAAGAAGAAGAAGAAGATGAAGAAGAAGAAAGGAAGGATGAAAGAAAAAGGATTTTGATAAGAGGTAATTTTAAAATTTCTTTTCAGATTTAAGTTTTCATAAATTTATATGAAGAGATTTTTTTTATACTTGATTTGGATGATTTAAACTTGTATAAACAAGGATCTAGCGAGAGAAATCTAGAAATCAAAAGAAGAACAAAATTTTGAAATTTTCAGAAAAATTAGTTTACTACTTGATTTTGTAAAATCCATAACTCTTTGTGTATAATGAGTTAGGAGATGAACCATATATCAAAAGAAAGCCCTAGAAGTAAGCTAACTGCAGAAATTGGAATCACCAAAAAATTGTTTATGGATATTTCGTGGTGACAGTTTGACTGAAACTGGTCCGAAGGATTTATAGTCCAAAAAATTATTTTTATTAAGCTCTATTGCGTGAGTTATAATTTTTAATCCAACCGTTGGATCGTTTTAAATTTTGGATATGTTATGCATATATAAGTTGAGTATATGTCCACAAATTTTGAACCGTTAAAGATTAACATATAATCTGTTGTGAATTTCATAAGGTGGTTGGTTCGGAAATTATCAAACAGAATTTTTCGGTAAGCCTTCTCTCTATATTAGAGTCAGAATTTGGAAAAACTTTCTTCTACAAAGTTGTAGAGAATTAAATTTTATATGGAAAAGATAAGAGATCAGGTATTTTTCTAATAGAAAGGCTAATTATTATGAATTATTGAAATGTCTGTATGTGGGAATTTATAATTAATTTATCAGAAAAATTATTTGGGTGAGTGGCATCTAGTAATACATCACTGCTACCCAAGTAATAATATGATCGGCGATTCGATGCAACCTTTTCGTGACCAATGTTTCAATGTAATTTAATCCTTTTTAACGTTAACATCCTAGATTAAACTCGAGTCATGGAATGTGTCATACTCTTCATAATTTAATATGAGTTTTCTTGATCAATGAGTAGACTATATGAAACAAATCACTATTTGAGCATGGTCATACATTTCATAGTCCTACTCAATCAAGAGGCCTATGGATATCACCCCTAATATATAGGAGGGTTAAATTTCATCTAGATCACTCATATTCCTCACACGATTCATGATGTATCCAATAATCACCTTTATTGTCCACCCTATTAAAGGTGACTTTTGATGACATCAAAGTAAATATATTCTCGTGTAGTAATATAGTGATTTCAGGTCGGAGGATCATTACATCATTGTCACTATGAGAATCGCTAATGATACTTTGCATAATGCTCCACGTAGAATTCTCATGGTGGGTATGTCCAGTACATCGTTCTCTAACATATACCTATGCATTTACTCAATATCTCATATATTTATGACCAATGAGATTTGGTCATCAGTCAATCCACATATTAGTCTCAATGTATCATTGTTGACCCATTAACAATGATACTCGACTAGGGACATTTAAGAGCATTGATACTAATTGTAATTATATGATATCATGTTCAAGTCACATACTTGAAGCAATATAATTTGTATCACTATTCTAAGGACTTTTATTATGCTAACATTTATATAACGCAATAAATAAAACCATAATAAAATAATTCATTTATTCAATCAAATATACTATCAAAAATGTTAAGCAAGTATATCAAATAATTGGCCTCTAGGGCATAAACTATAACAAATCCCTCACCATATGATTTGTTGATCCACAAATAAAACACTCATTATTGTTCTTTGGATTGGGGCAGTTAGGAGAGATGTGTCCCTCTTACGCACATTTAAAACACATATACTTCCCTTTTAGACATTCTCCCGAGTAATTTTTCCCACAATTATCGCACTGCTCATTCTTCTTCCTTATGCCTCTCTTCCTATTATTAGTATTCCCTGAATTGTTCCGCTTTCTTTTTCCACTTCCACTGCTTCCTTCAACCTTGACAGCTCCCTCGTTCTTAACCTTATTCTTCCATTCTTTATTGTAGTGGCTCATGGCCTCACTTCCTCCTTTGGCTATAATAGCCTTTTCTAAAATTGATCCGTAAGAATCAATCTGCAATACCGCAACCTTGTTTTAGAGCCTGAGTTTCAGGCTCTACTCAAACCTTCTCGCCTTCCTTGCTTCTGTATCCACTTGGTGTGGAGAGAATCTAGCTAATTCATTGAACTTAGTCATGTATTTCGACACATACATATTTTCCTGCTTTAATTTTAAAAATTTCACCTCCATCCTAGCTTGCATACTGGTAGAGAAATAATTCTCAAAGAACAGTTCCTTAAACCTAGTCCATGTAACAACTCCTGCTCCTGCCCTACTTTAATTTGCCTCCCACCAAAAGTTTGCCTCCCCTTCATTAAATATGTAGCAAAAGTTATCTTATGCTCATCTGCTACCCTATCAATAATGAATGCTTTCTCCATCTCCTTTACCCAAATTTGGGCTTCTATAGGGTCTGTTGTCCCTCTAAATTCTGGCGATCCTAATGCCTTGAAGTCTTTAAAGTTTGCCAACCTATTGTCTGGCTGATTTCCTGCTGCTGGTCCTCTATTCTGCATGGTTTGTTCTAACACATTAGAAAGATTTTGTATTGGGTCTACATTACCTCCTCCATCATTAACAGTCTCCTCTACTCTTTGGTTTCAGTTTCGTCTTCTTAGCGGCATTATCTGGTTAAACAAAACCTTAAATTATTCTTTCTTATTTTACATTTTATGTCCCATCGTATAAGTGTTAACATTTAAAATGTAATGCGTAATCTTAAACTCATACAATCATATAATCAAAATGTTGGATTTTGAAAATTTTGGTTTACTAAGTTAACGAATTATCAGATAGACACTTACTATCTTAATTCTCAAAACTTGTTTACTTAATCAAACATATATTCATATTCATTCAACTAGTTCATAATACTCTATATCGTATAACACATATTGCTATAAACATCTACTATCTCTTCATGACAACAAAAGTCGGGAATCATTTCTACAACTTATACAAAAGTTGAGAGTATTACATTACGCACATATGTATATCATATACACATTTTCTGCCATAGATATTCATAAGATATTAATTCTACTTGTTTCCTACACCCTCCATTGATCCTGGATAACCTTTCGCCTGGTGACCTACTAAACCACGTGTAAAACATGCATCTTGCTTCGGATTAGGACAATGAGGAGAGATATGTCCCTCATATCTATAATTGTAGCATAAATTTTGTCCTTTCATACATACGCCTTGATGTCTCTTTTTATAGTTGGTACACTTTCCTAAATTTTTAAAATTTCCTTGGTTACTATAAGAATTTCCTGGATCATGGTCATTCATCTTTCTTTTCCCCTTTTTGCTTGGAGTTGCACATGGTATGCTTCATTTGGCTCCATTTGATCAATTTAGATCTTCAATTTATCTTGTTCTTCCATTATTTCCATTAACACCTTTTGTAATTAACTATTTAATAGTCTTTCTATTTCCAATAGCTTTTCCAGAGAAGAAACCTTATTCTTCAAATTCTGCACTTCAGTTGATGCCTGATCAGCTCCAACTTCCGTGTCAGAATCACTATCTGTTAGTACCATCATTTCTGGTTCTGGTACTATATTTTACAATATAATTACCCGTTCAGGGATGTTTTCAATGTGAGCCCATATTTCAACTATTGGCTTAGATATTGGCTCAGGTAGAGTGATTTGCTCTTTTTTCACGATATAAGAGTCTATTAATCCTTTTTCGTCTGAAATATGCACATAATTTATTTCTGATTAGTACACAATACACATTATATACACATAGCAAATAATAGTTTCATAAAAATTACTTTTTATTTTATTTTACGATGAATTTCTTTAATTCATCTCCTTTAAACTCTATTTGAGTTATTTACTTTTTATTGCTTCTATCTAGCCTAAGGTATCCTCAAAACCTAAAGCTCTGATACGAATATGTGACACCCCCAAATCCGGGTACTTAAAACTCGTACTTGGTTCTCTACGATACCATTCATTCAAACTAATTAATATATAAATTAAGTAAAATATTACATCAAAGTTGTCTATTCCCCAGGTGCCACAACCTTTAAGTTCATTATAACATGAAAATATATTATCACTACACAAAAGTCTATTTATTACAAATAACACCTTATAACTATTCCTTCAGCTTCTTTTTTCCCTTATCCTTGCCAGAATCTTTTAGTCGATCTCGCTTTGCTGAAAACTTTTAATTTTAAAGCAAGAATGAACATTCAATTACTCAGCAAGTAATAACATTTAATAACATCAGCTGAAAGAAATAAATGTTTTCTTTGAAATATAAATCTATAACGAATCAATAGTTGTGAAGTAAACTGAAACATTTCTGAATATCATATCAAACCATTTATATTTTTGAAACTATGTATTGACCACCATAGATGTTGAGCAATCACTAGACCATGAACTTTTATTTTCAAGTTTTAAAAGGTTTGTATAGAAATTCATCTGCAAACCGGCTAACTTACGGGCACGTTAGGTGATCAGCTCGTTATGCCCTGCATTGATTAACACTACATACTGGAACAACATTTCGCGTTCATCATAATCGCCTTTAGCGCATAAATGTTTTCCCAATTTAGGGATGTTCATACTCAATCTAGAGTCCGAACCAAAATAATTCAGTTAGATAACTCTATCGTAACCAATAATATTCAATGAAATATTTAAAATAATGTCTAGTCGGGTCAAATAACTTAGACAACTTTTAAACCATGTATACATACCAAGGTTCAATAGTATGCATCAAAACTTGTCATATCAAAGAATTTTGGAGTTTACATATACTTGTTCAAATACAACAATTTATATAATTGAGGACACTTGCATAATCAAACTTAGTACACAAAGAACAGAATAATGTTTGAACATATATGAATAATATGAAGACAATAATGAGATATTTGTATTCAATGAATAAATTGAATACTTGTTCAAGAACTGGCTTGTACATAATTAAAAGTTATATATATGATATTTGATTACACAAAGATTCATTGCATGAGATAAATGCAAATATTAGATACTTGCTCAATAAAAGACAGAGTTAAGAAACTCTCTTACAAATATACATTGCATAAAAAAATGCAAAGGGTGGGATACTTGCATAAACGAATAACAAATATCATTATGGATGTGAATAATCAACAATAATCATTCACTGACATGCTTTCAAATTTATAACTCAAGTTGAGTTAGGAAACTTGCATAACATATACCTATTTTCACAAAATAAAAATAGTGTGTAAGGTTTAGATACTTGCCTTGATCGTTGTTTACTGCTATGCAATATATTTTAATATTTTATGACACGGCCTATCATTAATAAGATTATTCTTTCAATTAGAATAATACATCATGACACATAAAATTGTTATCTATAGTCATCATACACCTTAAATACATTATCAGGTATTCTTAATAGGCGTTAGAACATATAAGAACACGTATCAAGTCAAACTCTTTCAGTCTGGTTTGATTTCGGTATTAATTTAATTCCTCGATTGCTTTATCGGATAATTATCTAATTTAGTTTTCAATAAAACTCTATTTAAAAGTTTCAATATTATTTTAGATAATTTATTTATGATTTATAATATTTTTCATAAGCTCATAATAATTTCTAAAAAGTTATTATCATTTATAATGATTTTTCAAACATTAATATCATTTTAAAATGATTTAATTACTTAATAATTTCATTATCACTAATATTTAAATAATTTAAAATATTAATAAAATTTATGTCAAAATATCAAAAGTTATTTATTATAATTTAAACAAATATATTTAAAATAAATTGAACATTATAACTGCTTGTAAAATGAATATTCATTTTGTAAGACCCCAACTTTTATGAATAAAGATTAATTTTTCTCGAAATATATTTTTGAATATTATGGTGTGGATTTGATATAATGTTATATTTGTGGGTATTATTTACAAATTTTGCAAAGTAAGCAAGTGGTTATATAATATTTGATTGGTCAAGGAATATTCGTACGACTGCATAATCATTGGTGGACCCCACAACAGAAGTATTGTCGTAGTTAGAAAACGACAGAATTATCTTTTTATAAAAATAACGGCGAAAGTTTTAACGTTAAACTGTTGAACTAACCGGTGGTAAAAGTACAATAATACGCGTGGTTGCATAGTAGCACACAGTATTGATTATTGATGATTACGTGAGAAGTCACTCAGTTATACTTAATTATTGCTACAGTAATTGCTGCATAATATCTCTCATATTAATTATTCAATTATTGTCACAGTATCATCTGCATAATATTTATTATTATTAAATCAATAATTGAGACGACAAAGTTATTCATATTATTATTTGCAATATTGACAATGTCTAGAAAGTATTGTCGAGGAGAGATTTTATCACCTAATTGCGCACCAATAGGGAGAAATCCTTATCGGAAAGCCCCCCTTTCCTGGGAATGATCTGGTTGCTAAATATTGTGAGTTATAATATTAATGATGAATAAGTTCGTGTTGATTAAAGATGAAATTGATATTTCCATTGTATTGGAATTATTAGTGTTAGTGGAAATCGACATCTATTCCGATAATAATTGATGTATGGAGGTTATATTGACCAATCGGGTAATTAATCAGATAAATGAGCAATTAATTGCTATTAATTCACATGCTTATAACTATTTATTCATATGTGTGTACTATTGATTCACATGCATGTACTATTAGGGCAGGTAGTGCAAGATTGATAATACGTGCATGGCTAAATTTAAAATGGAGGTATAGATGAAGGTACTATACTGTAATTATTTTTTTCACATGTATAGAACTATTGATTCACATGATGTACTATTAGGGGAGGTGGTGCAAGTTTAATAAGAATTGCAGGACTAAATTAAAACTGAAGGAAAACATGAAGGTATTATACTGTAACTGTAATATTTCGAGCCCCAAAACGTGTAATTATCGAAACTATGTTTTCCTATAAATAGAAGCTCTTTCTTCTTTCATTCTCACCAATTCACTAAGACTCATAAGAACAATTATAGAGAGAGAAGCTATAGAGCGAAAGAAGAGGAGAAATCTGCTAACTCACTATTCCAGTATCCAGTCTTCTTCTGAGGTAATGGATATTATTTTGTTTAGTATTCATAGGAAAAATATTTTCTTCCATACTCTGTAGTATGTGAGTAATATTATTTTGTCTCGTATTCCTGATTATACCCTCATTTTGTTAAAGTATTGCTTCTATACTCCGTGAAATTAGTAGAATATCCTTAAAATTTGTGATTCATCGTATCGTTTCACAATCATATTTTATGCACATTCTTGTTAAATTTTAAGTTTTTCATGCCGGATTACTGTCCATGAGTAGTATTCATTTTTACGGTACTATTCACAAAGTACTATTCACGGGGTACTATTCTTAAAGTACTATTCACAGGATACTATTCACAAAATACTATTCACGAGTAGTATTCACAAAGTACTATTCATGAGTACTATTCACAAAGTACTATTTACGGGGAACAATTCTTGAAGTACTATTCGCAGGGTACTATTCACTCGGGTACTATTCACCCGGGAAATTATTCATGATAAAAATTGATTTTTTTGCTGTCCAAATCATTTTTGATACAATATTATTCTTGAATTTTACTCCACAAAGCAGTATCATGTTGACAATTTGGACATTATTGAATTCTAGATAAATTAAGTTATAAATCTTTAAAAATTTATCCTTTGCTTTATTTTAATTGAATTCTTATATCATTGTCGTCATCTTCATGCTTATAATGTGATAAAAGTCATATGTGGCTTACGTGCATAGATGTACTATTGATTGGTATGATTATGACCAGGGATTATTTGGTATAATCATAACCGTAATGTTACAAATGATGTGGCAAAAGTTCTCATTGGCCCGTAGTGCATTGATGGACAGTTGTTGGTATAATCATGACCATTGATGATTACATGAATATCCTTGGCCCGTAGTGCATGGATGATTCGATGATGTGGTTTATTTAATAAGTTGAGTCTCAGCGATAAATTTGATGAAAAACTTTTTAAATCAAAGAAGATAGTAGATATCATGCTCTACTTGACTCTTTTAATGGATTGCTTGTTCCGCTGCAGTTAAACTTGATGTTTATTGTATTTTATCAGTTTAACACTGTTGAAGGCTAATGATAATTTATTCTGCATTATCTTAGTCATAATATTTCTTACTGGGCTAGTTGAGCTCACCCTTTTGCTTTCATTGTTCTCTTCAGGAAATGAAAACGTAGTCGGGACTAGTCGGGGAACAGAGTGACGGTCTGAGATGGTGGCTATAGCAGTCCTCACTATTTTATAAAATAGTGTGATAATAAATATAATGAGGACTTCATTTGAGTTTGAATACTGTCTATGAGACAATAGATTTATGTACCATGTATTTGGCGACTCAGAATGGGTGATGTATACCTATTTTGGCGGCGTCACAGTTGGTATCAAAGCTTAGGGATATGATCCCTGGCTGAGATGTGAAACTAGAACTATGAGGGACAGACAGGAAATTCCTTCGCTAGTATGACCTACCTAAGTTTATTTGGTATTTATTTGGTCGGTCAAAGAATAAGGATAATATGTGACATGTCAATTAACCCTTGTTTTGTGGCAGTATTAGAAAATAGCATCCGAAAATGTTGAGATAAGCAATGAAGCACATGAAACCGTTGAGTCACCAACGATCAATAACCAGGATAATGTGAATCAGGATGGCAATAATCCTCAGGAAAACAACAACGCTGACCAAATGATGAACTATGGGATGTTAAGAGGCTTTATGCAATTCATGCAACATCAAGCGAGAGCGACTCCTGTTCAAAATGTAGGTGGAAACACTAGCAACTCTCGGACGTTCACCACTAAACAGTTCAAGGAGCTAGGACCACCGAAGTTTATTGGAGAGCCAAAACCACTTAAGGCAGAGACGTGGGTAAAGCAGATCACCAAGATATTTGATGTCTTGGGATGCTCCAAGGAGCAAAAGGTTCCCTTTGCCACCTTCATGTTGCGAGGAGAGGCAGATTACTAGTAGGAATCTGTAAAGCGTACTCGACCTGCCGCACTGAAGATGTCTTGGGATAAGTTCCAAGAACTGTTTAGCGACAAGTACTTTCCCGAAAGTATTCGTCACATGAAGGAGGTAGAGTTTATCAAGCTGGAACAGAACAATATGACCGTGTCGCAGTACGAAGCTAAGTTTGCCGAGTTATCCTGGTTTGCGTCCCACTTGGTTGATAATGAGGAGAGAATTACACGGATGTTTCTAAGAGGTTTGAAACTTGAGATACATCAATACCTAATTTCTCACAAACTGTGTTTGTATTCAGATGTTGTAAATAGGGCTCAGTTATTGGAGCGCGATAACGAGTCAACCCAACCAAGAGAGTGCAACCGGTAAAATGATAATGCAGTGGTAGCAGTCATCGAAATGGTGACAACAAATGTGGTGGAAGTTAACATGCCATAAATGGTAACCAATTCAGTGGTAATCATGGCCAAGACAATAAAACTAGGAATTTCAAGAAGAGGAGATCAATAATATTGAAGGACATCAGCACCAGCACCTATTGTTAAGGAAGGAGAACGACCACCGGTCGTATATTACAAATGCGGAGGGGAGGGACACATCAGTCCAAACTGTATACAGCAGTCCAAAGCATGTTACAATTGTGGAAGAGAAGGTCACCTAGCCCGATTTTGTTGTGAACTGAAGTCAAGTCCAGCTTGGATGGAGGCATCAAAGGTCGTCCCAGACAAGATAAAACTGGTAGTTCAAGGGTGAGCGTTTGTCGTAACCTCCCAAAAAGCGAGGAATCTGAACGAGGTGATCACGGGTAAGCTAATTATAAACTTTAGCGAAATCTATACCTTATTTGATACAGGTTCTACCCTTTTCTTTTATTTCTCCTACTTGCGCTCAACATTTAAATTTAACTTTGGAGAAATTAAACTTTGATTTATCTGTTGAAACTCTGTTGGGAGAAACCTTCATTACATCCACTGTTTATAAGTCTTGTTTGATTCAAATCGGTAACCGCACGATACTTGTCGATCTTATCTCTTTGAAAATACTTGCATTTAATGTGATTTTAGGGATTGATTGGTTAAATACTCATCATGCTAAAATCGATTATTTTCGTAAAGTTGTTAGCTTTCATATTCCTAACCAACCTATTATGCGAATTCAAGCAACCAAACCACTAAATTCAATTATTGTCATAGCAAGCCATAAAGTTATTCGTTTATTGAAAAATGGATGTCAAGCTTTCTTAGCACATGTCACGGATTTAAACAAAAATACGTAAGATTTGAATGATATTTATATTGTTAATAAATTTCCTGACGTATTCCCTAAAAAACTTCCTGGCCTACCCCCAGATACTGAAATTGTATTTTGTATCGACCTTGAATCCAGTACAAAACCCATTTCAAAAGCCCCATATCGAATGGCTCCTATTGAACTTCAGGAGTTAAAAACCCAACTACAGGAATGGTTAGACATCGGTTTCATTCATCCTAGTACATCTCCTTGGGGTGCTCCTATTCTATTCATAAAGAAGAAAGATGGAAGTATGCGACTTTGTATTGATTATCGAGAGTTGAATCATGTCACCATCAAAAATAGGTACCCATTACCTCGTATTGATGATCTGTTTGACCAGTTGCAAGGTGCCAAATTCTTTTCAAAGATCGATCTTCGTTCCAGATATCATCAATTAAAGATTAAAACTGATGACATTCCAAAGACTGCTTTCAGAACTCAGTACGGGCATTACGAATTCCTAGTCATATCTTTTGGATTGACTAATGCTCATGCTGGCTTCATGGATATGATGAACCGAGTATTCAAGGAATATTTGGATCACTTTGTGGTCGTCTTTATTGATGGCATCCTCATATATTCCAAAAGCCATGAAGATCATGAACAAAACTTGAGGCTGATACTCCAAAAGCTTTGTGAAAACAAGCTTTATGCCAAGTTGAAGAAATGAGAGTTCTGGCTTGAGGAAGTAGCATTCCTTGGGCACGTCATATCAAATCATGGAATATTTATTGACCCGGCAAAGATTGAAGCAATTCAAAGCTGGGAGCAACCTAAATCAGTGACCGAAGTACGTAGCTTTCTCGGCTTAGCTGGTTATTATCAGAGATTCGTAGAAGGGTTTTCTCGAATCACTACTCCATGAACTCATCTGACTCAGAAAGATACAAAATTTGATTGGAGCGAAGAATCCGAGAAGAGTTTTTAAGAACTCATGAGGAGACTCATTTCAGGACATGTTCTGACAATACCATCTGGCTCGGAAGGATTTGTCATCTACAGTGATGCTTCAGGCAAAGGGTTAGGATGTATTCTCATGTAACATGTGAAAGTCATAGCCTATGCCTCACGACAACTCAAAGAATATGAGAGGAATTATCCTACTGATGATTTAGAGTTGGCAGCTGTCGTTTTTGCGCTTAAGATTTGGAGGCATTACCTGTATGGAGAGAAGATGGAGATCTATACGGATTATAAAAGCCTCAAAAATTCTTCACTCAAAAGGAACTCAACATGAGGCAACAATGATGGATTGAGCTATTGAAAGATTACGTTCATACTATTCAATACCATCCTGGAAAAGCGAACGTAGTAGCTGACGAATTGAGTAGAAGATCATATGCGGGTACGAGTGCGATATTGTCAACGCAAAGGCCGATTTTGTATGTCTTACAAAGGATGGAGATAAAGTTAAAGACTCCAGGGACCCATGTGATGATGACAAATATACGAGTAGAACCGACTTTAATCGATAAAGTTAAAGCTGCTCAAGCTACAGACCTGGAGATGATGCGTATGAGGAAGAAAGTGCAAGAAGGTCCTATTCCGGAAGCAAGAATCGATGAAGAATAAATACTTCGAGTCAACTTCAGAATTTATGTTCCTAACGATTCTGACTTGAAGTATAAAATCATGTTGGAGGCGCACAACACACCATTTACATAAAGCCTCTAAAATCCCATCGTTCATCATCTGATCGATGTTGTTGTTTACCTGAGGATTATTGTCTACCTGTTGCACATTATCCTGAGTACTGATCGTTGGTGACTCAACGGTCTCATGTGCTTCATTGCTTATCTTGACATTTTCAGATGTCATTTTCAAACACTGCCACAAAATAAGGGTTAATTGACATATCACATATTATCCTTATACTTTGACCGACAAATTAAATACCAAATAAACTTAGGTAGGTCATGCTAGCGAAGGAATTCCCTGTCTCTCCCCTCCTAGTTCTTATCTCACATCTCAGCCAGGGATCATATCCATAAGCTTTCATACCAACTATGACGCCACCAAAATAGGTATACATCACCCATTCTGAGTCGCCAAATACATGGTACAGAATTTACATACAACTTAATTATACAACTGTCGTGTAAAATACGACAAAACATAATCTGAGAATTTTAATACGAATATTGTCATCTAGACAATATCCACACTCAATGGAGTTCTCATTACATTTATTATCACACTATTTCACAGAATAGTCGGGACTACTAATGCAACCATCTGGACCGTCACTCCGTTCCCCGACTAGTCCCAGTTATATTCTCATTTCCTGAAGAGAACAATGAAAGCAAAGGGTGAGCTCAACTAGCCCAATAAGAAATATTATGACTAAGATAATGCAGAATAAATTATCCTTAGCCTTCAACAGTATAACAACTGATAGAATACAATAGACAACAAGTTTTAGATCAACAACTACAGCGGAATAAGCAATCCATTATAAGAGTCAAGTAGAGCATGATATCTACTATCTTCTATGATTTAAAAAGTTTTTCATCAACTTTATCGCTGAGACTCGTCTTAATAAATAAACCACATCACCGAATCATCCCTGCACTATGGGCCAAGGATATTCATGTAATCATCAATGGTCATGATTATACCGAATAATCCTTGGTCATAATCATACCAATAACTGTCCATCAATGCACTACGAGCCAATGATGACTTTTACTACATCATTTATAACATTACGGGTCATGATTATACTGAATGATCCCTGGTCATAATCATACCAATAAATAGTCCATCTATGCACGTAAGCTAAAGATGACTTTCATCATAATATAAGCATAAAGATGATGACAATGATATAAGAATTCAATTAAAAGAAGCAAATGATAAATTTTTAAAGATTTATAATTTAATTTATCCAGAATTCAATAATGATCAAATTGCCAGCATGATACTGCTTTGTGGAGTAAAATTCAAGAAAAATATTGTATCAAAAATAATTTGGACAACAAAGAAATTAATTTTTGTTATGAATAATTCCCCGGGTGAATAGTACCCGAGTGAATAGTACCCTGTGAATAGTACTTCGGGAATAGTACCTTATGGATAGTACTTTGTGAATAGTACTCTGTGAATAGTACTTTGGAATAGTACCCCATGAAAAATACTTTATTAATAGTACCGTAAAAATGAATACTACTCATGGATAGTACTCCGGCATGAAAAACTTAAAATTTAACAAGAATGTGCAGAAAATATCCTTGTGAAACGATACTAGATGAAGCGCAAATTTCAAGGTTATTCTACTAATTTTACGGAGTATAGAAGCAATACTTTAACAAAATGAGGGTATAATCAGGAATACGAGACGAAATAATATTACTCACATACTACAGAGTATGGAAGAAAATATTATTCCTTATGAATACTGAAAAAAATAATATCCCTTACGACTGTTGAACGAAAATAATATTCCTACGAATATTGAACAAAAATAATATTCATACAAATATGAAAAATAATATCTCTTCAGAATATGAAATAAATAATACCCCTTACCTCAGAAGAAGACTGGATACTGGAATATTGAAGTAGCAGACTTCTATTCTTCTTTCTCTCTATAGCTTCTCTTTATAATTGCTCTTGTGATTCTTAGTGAATTGGTGAGAATGAAAGAAGAATGAGCTTCTATTTATAGGAAAATATAGTTTCGATAATTGCACGTTTTGGGGCTCGAAATATTACAGTATAATACATTCATCTTTTCCTTCATTTTTAATTTAGTTCTGCAAGTATTATAAAAACTTGCACCACATCCCCTAATAGTACATCATGTGAATCAATAGTACAATCATGTGAATCAATAGTTCTATACATGTGAAAAAATAATTACAGTATACCTTCATCTATACCTCCATTTTTAATTTAGTCATGCAAGTATTATCAATCTTGCACCACCTCCCCTAATAGTACATGCATGTGAATCAATAGTACACACATGTGAACAAATAGTTATAAGCATGTGAATTAATAGCAATTAATTTCTCATTTATCCGATTAATTACCCAATTAGTCAATATAACCTCCAAACATCAATTATTATCGAAATAGATGTCGATTTCCACTAACACTAATAATCCCCACACAGTGGAAATATCAATTTCATCTTTAATCAACACAAACTTATTCATCATTAATATTATAACTCACAATATTTAGCAACCAGATCATTTTCAGGAAAGAGGGGGCTTTCCGATAAGGATTTCTCCCTATTGGTGCGCAATTAGGTGACCAAATCTCTCCTCGACAATACTTTCTAGACATTGTCAATATTGCAAATAATAATATGAATAACTTTGTCGTCTCAATTATTGATTTAATAATAATAAATATTATGCAGATAATACTGTGACAATAATTGAATCAATAATATGAGAGATATTATGCAACAACTACTGTAGCAATAATTGAGTATAACTAAGTGACTTCTCACGTATGCATCAATAATCAATATTGTGTGCTACTATGAAACCACGCGTATTACTATACTTTTACTACCAAGTAGTTCAACAATTTAACGGTAAAACTTTCGCCATTAATTTTAAAAATATTTCAGTCATTTTCTAACTACGACAATACCTCCGTTGTGGGGTTCTCCAATGATTGTGCCTTCGTACGAATATTCCCTGTTAAAATGAATATTCCTCGACCAATCGAATATTCCCCGACTCAACGAATATTTTATATCAACTTGCTTACTTTACAAAATTTTCAAATGTCACCTTTAATTTTAACCTTTATCAATTTAACCATTTACTAAATAAAATAGTAATTATAAGAAAATTGAATACTTTTATTTCATAAAATTCGGGGTCTTACACCAGTCTTATTCTGAGGTAAGGGATATTATTTTTGTCAGGAATAAGTATGTGAATGATATTCCTACTTATATATGATTTGGTTATGATATATATATATATATATATATATATATATATATATATATATATGAATATGCAAGTATGTGTGCATTAAAAAAAGTTGTAAAGTTCTTTGATAGATAATAGAAACATGTGTACAAGGACTTAGAATGAATTGATCAAGCATGTTAGGTTGATCCCACATAAGCAAACAGATTTGTAAAGTCCTTAAAAAGAAATGATGTACAAGGACTATAAACATAGAAAGATCAAGCATGTTAGGTTGATCTTATGATGTAATAGATAGGCTTGTCTGATCGTCGAGCACTGCACCAGAAATTGTAGTCTGCCAGGAGAGTCAAGGAAAACTCGAGAGCTATGAAGGAAGAATCGTAGTCTGTAAGATAGTAGTCTTGGAGTTCGTAGACTGCCAGGAGAGACGAGGAGAAGATCGTAGTGTGTCGAGGAGAACTTCCTCAGGGCCGAAGTCTGCTGAAGAAGTCATGTTCAGAATCGCAGAGACAGCCTGCCTACGAACTGACCGAGTATCTGCTGAAGCCAAGTTAAGAATCGTAGACTACACTCAGAGTCGTAGAGTCTACTGATCAAATCAGAGACAGAGATCGTAGTCGAGCAAGATCAGATGAAGACAACAAACACAACGATAGAAATCGTAGAGTGTCAAGATCTGATCTCGGAGTCGTAGTGTCTGCACAGCCGAAGCTGAATCGTAAAGTGTAGAACTGAGACTTCAACAGATGTGCTCAAAATGCCAAGGTAGAATCGTAGAACAAATACGATTCTTAACAAATGAGCACTCACAGAATATCCAAATAAATGAAGCCTCTGGTTGGCACTACAAAGATACATATCATCTGAAGAAAACCAGAGAGCACTCAACGAATAGCATGCAAGCTAACAGAAGATCTAAGCACCAACCCAATCTGCATCCAGATTGAGTTGTGAAGCCATTCAGGATGAAGTCTTCCACAAGGAGATCAGAAGAAGACTTCAATAATTGACTAAGGAAAGTCAGCAAGTGCAGTAGCTGTCAAATAGATAGAAGACAATGATCTTGGAAGCAACCAGGATCATAGTGTTTGCCAAACAAAGAAAGATCTGATGGAATGCATACAGAGATACTGGACAACTTCTGAAGAATAAGGCTAAAGTGATTAAGCATTGGGTCAGTCCATTGATGATAAGTGAACGGGAGATCCCAAGGAGAAAGTGAGCTGGACACGCCAAAAATCTGAAGTGTCTTGATATTCAGAAGGGGCCAGAACAAAGAAGTCAAGTCATCAGTATCTGAGAGCTGTTGAGGAAAACAGAAGTGTTAAATCACTATATAAGAAAAGGAAGAGGTGTTCTACATTGAAGATCCAATCAACACTCTTCAAGATCGTAGTGTTGTCTCTACCAGTCAACAAGACACTACGATCAGGTCCATGAAGACATGCATCAGAATTATAGAGTTCGAGTAGCTGAAGAATGAAGCATTGGCAACAATTCAATCTGAAGGGTAATATTTGGACAAGAGCTTATTGAGAGCATCGATGCAAAAGGACAATCTCTGATCGAGAAATCAGAAGGAGGAAATAAAGTCTTCGACTTGCCTAAGACATTAAAGTGACATCTCTGACGGGGTAGGTGAAACAGTAGACTGCAGTGTCAGAAAAGTATGGCATGTCACATCTGCAGTCTACACCAAATAACTCGAGATCTGTGAATCATTTCAAAGAGCTTTTAACGGCTACTTCTCAACAGGAAGATTAGGAAGGAGTATAAATAAGCCAGAGCTTCAACGATCAAGTTGCTGATGATTGCTATGTTACAGAATTGTGTTGTTGGTTAAAATGCTACCGTTGACTCTAAGAGTTCCACCTGAGCTGAAATAGAACAAGTCTCAGTGACAGTGAGATTACGAAGGTTGAAGTGAAGCAACTTTGCAGATGGACTTGAACAGATCAAAGCTTCAATCAACAAAGATAAGAATGCCCATTGAATTGGTATCTAAGTTGAGAGCCGAGAGCAAGTACAGAACCATGTCTGCCAACATGTTGAGAAGGGCTCAGGAAATGGTGATGGTGCATAGCTGACAATATACAAAGATGAGCAGAACAGAAGAAGATCAGCTGCATTAAAGATGATGTGGTCTAGCCTCAAAGCAGAATGCAAAGAGGACCACACCAAGATGCTAAGTACAAAAGATGATCAAGCTAAAAGATATCTTAGCAGCTCAGCACCAACATCAAACAACAACTACAACCACAAGAAGCCAGGGCCTAAGGGGTCTTTGTCCGGAGGGTCTAAATGAAGTTCTAAGCCTGCTGGGCTTGAAGAGTTCCAAGGGAACTAGAGAAGTTCCAAGGCTGCTGGCCTTGAAGGAATCTTAGTGATTCAGCGTGTTGCCCTTCCTTAGTGGAAATCCTACTAGTTGAAAGCAGAAGAGTGGATTAGGAGCTTAAGTCTCTGAACAACTTAAAACCCCTTGTGTCTTTTACCTTATGTCATTTACATTATGTATATTAACTTTTATAACTGCTATGTATGTTTTAACTACTTACAACCGAACTAACTCTAAGAACAATGTATGTATGATTATGAATATATTAATGAAGAGAATCTTTTTTACTTATTCCGTTGTGCTTGAAACGATTCTTATATTTTTCATATGTTAAATCATAAGCTATACAAAATAAACCAGAAAAGTATTTGAAATTAAAAAGGATCTATTCAACCCCCCCTTCTAGATCTATATTGTGCCTACTGGGAACTAACAATTAGTATCAGAGCAGGTTCTCACGCTATATTCAAAAGCTAATCGCTTTGAGTTTGATCCTAGGCATAAACATTGTTCTAAACTTAGTTTAGTAGTAAGTAATTTATTATATGAAGATGAGCTTACATGTTGGAAATATTGTGTACAGGTTAAATATGTATATACACCTGAAGCTGCTCAGATTGGTCCATGTTCTTTATTGTCATATCAACAAGACCAATCCTTGCTCATAGTCAATCTTGTAGTCTGACGACCAGGCTAGAAAGCTCAAGAGACATCCACAGAAAAGAGTCAAACATCCATCAGCCTGAAAAGATGAAAAGGCCATACATGCAAAGAAATGCTTATCCATAGAAGAACGAAGAACTTCTCAAACTTGTGTCTGGCCAACCAGCAGCTGGATGTAAACTTTGTAAACTGAAGGAAGTCAAAGAATTAAAAATACTGAGATTCTCTTGGCTTACATCTTCAAGACCACGACTGATTGATTGAAGGTCAACTGGAGAAACTAGCTGTCATGAGCAAATGAGAAACTATGCACATCAATGCCTAACCTTAGTATATCTAAGTTAAATGACTATCAAGGAACTAATAGTAAAAAGGTACGGTTCCTCACTAGTGTAAAAACGTACATCATGTTGCACCTCCTTATGAACTATAACAGTATTCCTTCAAGGAGTCATAATCCACCTAAAAAGGTCAAGAGAGAAAGTACACTAAGTTGGAAGCTCAAATGCTTACAAACTTTCTGTCCATCCAAGTTTTAGATTGAAGATGACATCTTGAAAGAAATCTGAAATAGGTCATAAGCATATCAAAGGTTAAATCAATTTTTATGTGGAGTAATCTTTGCTAATGGGTTAGTATGTATATACAAACCTATGTTCTAAGTGTTTGATAACCCACAGAGGATGATCAGCTCTACAAGTGTATTTTGATGATTTGTAAAAACTGATCACCTCCATGACTCAACAAGATACACATAAATTGCAAAGTTGATTCTCACTCTGTGAACACTAAAATATTGTGAACATAACCCAGCAAATGATGAAGCCATCAAAGAGAAAGTGTGTGTTATTAAAATGAAAAATCTTACACACTCACCCTCATACATCTCAAAATGTATTATCTAAAACTAGTTACATGCATGAATATGAATGTTGGTGATAAATGTGATGGTTATCCAAATACATAAGGAACGTGGGTTTAGAAAACTAACCTAGCAGGACCCATTTAAATGTGGGTACCAAAAATAGAAATGTATCTAACCTTCAGGTACATGGTCTATCCGGCCACACTAAGGAATGCTAAAGAAAAAGACTCCGGTCAAGAAGACTCAACCACAGAAGGCTAAGGACTGTTCAAAAGTAATTCTGATAAAATTCCTAAATGTCCAAGCCTGTCCTTGAAGACCCGCTGAGCTAACCAGAATGGAGCTCAAATGGCTGCTAATCTGTATATGGAAGCAGGCCATTCAACCAAATATGAAAAGGGTCTTATGCGCTCAAAAGCAAGCAAAGCATGATATATAAGAAGAATCCTCAAGGAAGCTCACAGCAGAGGATCATCGAGCATCAGTCAAGAGTAACTCATCGTGGAAGCAAAACTCAGCAAGCACAAGATTTTCAAAGAAGACTGTGTTCGTAGTGCTGTCAAATGATCGTAGAGTGATCAGTCCTGAAAATATCCATGCCTACGATACAAGGAGATTTAAGTGATAATGGTGATTGCAGTTAAAAGAAGATATGAAAAGTTGCCTTTTAATGAACATAAAGAAAAGGGAATCATATCTTTCTGAGAAGACAATATCAACCAAGGGGGAGTAGGAGCAGTGATCTGTTAAGAAACAACAGCACTGAGATATACTATGAAGATATGTACCAGCTATAGAGTCCCAAAACTTTGTGGCTGATGAACCAAATGAAGATCCATAGCTAGTAGGAACGTCTCAAAATTTACTACTGATAACCTTTCAGCCACTTAACCCAAAGTCGTGGAGTGCCCACGATCAAACATCTGATCATAGTGTAAGAACTGGAGGACACCGCGATCACAGCAAATGCAATTACCTGAAGCTGGTAGAGGACTTCCCACCAGAAAAGGTCAAATGAGATACCAGTGAAAATCACTTCTAAAGCATTTCATCTGGAAAGCGCCTCAGGGATAAACCTGACCCTTAGTTCACTCTAAGAGGTTGGCCCTTCCTGAGCTACCTTGACCTAGAAGGAATGCTAAGTAAAGTTCATCTCTAGGACCAAGTCAGTCAACAATCGTAGAGTAGGGGGTGAAGAGAACTCCACGATTGTAGTGCAACCTCAACGATCGTAGAAGAAGACTCGACGATCGCAGTCCTACCAGAGGATAATCTAGCTCATGAGGAGCTCAGAAGAACTGGACAATTGCCCAACCAGTCAGATTAAAAGGAGATAAAGTCGAATGCTGGTTGGAAAAATGTCCTGCTGAAGAAGAATGCCAGAGCATTCATAAAGTTCATCAGTGATCAAGTTATGCCGTATCAAGATGTCAACGCCATACACTGCAACATCTCTCAAAAGATGATCGTTGAGTCAACAAAGGAAAGCGTAGAGACCGTAATTGCTTTATCATGCTACTCTACGAATTAAAATAATCAACGGTCAATCCATGTCATTGACACCTATTTATTTTGAAAAGAAATATTAAACTGAAGAGTTAATGGGGGAGTTACAGCTCATTACTGGATATCGTGCAACCAATGGTTGGTTGACACATCACTGTTTATGCAGAGTTAGAAGGAACTCTCATAAATGAAAATTCAAATTAGCAAACAACTATCAAAAGTTATCGAACCTCTCTCCCTCCCATTTTCAAACCCTAGAATCCTCTCAAAAGCCAAAATCAATTAACCTTCCAAAGTCTTGCCCAAATCACAATCAGTCATAAACTATTCAAATAGAAAACTGGCGAGTAATCACTGGCATTCAGCTCGGAACCAAGACGTTTGAAAAATCCGAAAGAAGTTCAAAGACATTCTCGAATGTCTTGAGGCTAGCACTCGGGTATATACTAAATTGCTCAAGGAATTCTACTCAAATGCATCCATAAATGTTGGAACCCTTTCAACCAAGGTTAAAGGTCAGTCTCTTAAGATGAAATCATCTAATATAAATTAATGCTTAGGTTTCCCTGACCTAGGACTGAGAAACCTTGATGAGATCAACACTGAGCAAGCAAAGGAGATTATGGGGTACCAAAGATATCCCAGCCTAAAGGATATGAAGAAAAAGGAGTTCCCTAAGGAATTCGAGTTCCTTGCTGAAATTGTAGGAAAATGCGTACTATGCAAGGACACTGCACACGACACGGTGCTTGATCAACAACTAAAGATTATGTCTGCAATAGTTCAAAGAAGATGAATCAACTTTGGGGTTATCTTGCTAGATCAAATTTCCAAATGGCTGGAAAAGGCTGAGATGAAGAAATCTACAGATAAACCCCTGACTAAGGTTTTTCATGGAAGACTGCTGAGTATTGTAATGAAGAAGAAGCTAGGATGGAAAATTAAGGATGGTGATGGAGAGCCTCTAAATGTTTATAAAGTAATGTCTCCACAACTGTTTGTGAACTGGAAGAAGAACCCAAAGGAAAACAGAAGGTTGACAACAACTAGGAGCAGCAGCAAGACTTCTGCAAAGAAGAGGAAGGCAAAGGAGATAGAAAGCTCTAAGTCTGATGACTCTGTACCAGCAGCAACCACACCAGCCAGAAAGAAATCCAGAGGTGTGAAGAAAACCAATGCCCCACCAAGAAGTCTCTCCACCAAAGACAAGGATGAAGAAGAAAAAGCCCTGACTGCTGAAACCACAAAGCGAAGAAGCAATAGGTTTCTTCAAGAGCCATTAAGAAAGAGTGCTAAGGTGTAAAACAGGCAAGCCCCAGCTTCCCAAGAAAGTCCATCTAACAAAGTAGAGGACATAGAGTCAGAAGAAGAGAAGGAAACTGATAGTCTCAAGGCTGAGTCCCCTCAGACAAAATCCAGTAATGAAGGTGAAGCTGGAGTAATGGAAGAAAATGCAACATCTTCTGATGAAGAAGAATGCTCAAGCCCTATGGCTAACCCTCAGAGCATTAACTCTAATGATGAAGAAAGAATACAAGCTGACCCAACTCCATCCCCAATTGCAAGTGCTCCAACAAGTCCAGACAAGGGTCAAATGATGCTATGTCTAAAGAAGAAAAACATGGCCCTTCCAATCCTGAAAGCCCCCAAGACGGCTCAAAAGGTGATGAGTCCAAAGAAGAAGGGTATGCCCCTATCAGTGCTAAACCTCAAGGAAGTTCGTCTGATGATCCAAAGGCTTCAAAGTCTGAAGAGGAAGAAGAGTCTGACTCTTCCATAGCTGAACCTCCAAGGAGAAGGAAGAGTTACAGACTACAAGCCAAATTTGCCTCCAAAAAGAGAAGTGATCACCCCAATATTGTCATTGAAGTAAGTGATGATGAGTCGGTATCACAGGAAGAAAGTGCTAAAGATAGGACCAGTGATGAAAAAGATGAATCAGAGGAAGATCTTGTTGAAGAAGGTTCTGGAAATGAAAAGCAGCAAGAAGGACTCATAGTTGGAAATGATCAAAATGGTTCAGGCTCCGAAAGAGAAGAAATGGAGAATGATTCCAATTCTGCAAATCAGAAATTAAAGGAACCAGAATTCTATCATGTCCTCTCTTCAGCAAAAATCACCAGGAGAATAGTGGTAGAAGTCTCGAATGAACCACCAGAAACACCACCAGAAAGATGGGTGAACTATGGAGATGAACAGCTCAAGTTGGTAAGGATGACTACATTTGATGTTGTTAAAAACTGGAACATGGAGCTAGACTGCACAACCATCCTCTATAATCCTGATGATTTGCTGATGAGATGGTTCTTCCAATGGATGTCATGGCTAAAGGCCCATACTAAAAGAGATGGAAGTTACTTCAGTTGGTGCTACTCTCATTTTCCAAGCATGAAGCTGGTGCACAAAACTTCCCAAGGGTGAAGAAGTTTGCCACCAAAATGATCAAAGAATTGCCCCACTTCAAAGTATATCATCATGCTGGAAATCACAATATTCCCTATGATCGTAGAGTGGACTCTCAAGGAAGAAGGATCATGACCAAGGAGTTGATCGTAGAGTCTGTTCACTCTACTACTGATGGTGTTCAATTTCTATACCAGAAGCCTCCATCAGCCTAAGCACTGTTATCTGACACTCCCCCATCCTCAAATAGCAATTGGTACTCAACGATTGTTCAGATTTTCAAAGCTTTCAAAAATCTGTCCAAGAATGAAAATTGTAGAGTCCAATCTGATGCTCAACCAGAGGTTGCCCAACCAGATGATCAAATATCTATGGAGAAGGAGCTGATGAACTGATTGAGAAAATATATCTATTCACTGAAGAGTCAAAGAAGCTGACGACAACAATAGATAACTCAGTTCAAGAGAGACTCCAAGCAACGATGGCTGAATCATCTCTCAAAATCAGAGAAGAGATCACATCTATCTAAAGGCCATAAATGATCAGAAGCTAGATGCACTACAAGCGAAGAAGGCAAATGAAGAACAACTCCAAGTTCTCTCTAACAAGATTGACAACTTGAATCAGTCTTTCTCAGTGCAACTCGAGCTAGGACAACAAGACCTCAAGTTTGAAGTTGTTAACTCCTTCTACTTGATGGAGCAGCTTAGGTCCAACATGGAGCAGCTCTCCCAAATGATTAATGACAAAAAGGGAGAAAAAAGGCATAGAAAGGAGAAGAATAAGAGGCACTCTAGAAAGAGCAAGAAGACTAAAAGGAAAGAAAAGAAGAAGACAACACCAGGGGGAGCTGAGTCATCATGTAACAATCCAAGATTTTATTTGTAATTTAAAATATTTATTAAATTAAATAAATATTTTATTGATGTAGTTGTTGTTTTGTAATTTAAAATATTTCTTAAATTAAATGAATATGTGATTTTTGTTAGTAAATATTTATAAATTATATTGATTAGATAATATTCTAAATTAATTTAATTTATAGTTATTATGTTATAAGATAACATGAGATGTTATATTGTTGTTGTGATGTGATAAATTAAGATGGTATATTAAATTATTAAATAAAATTATAATAAAGTTATAATTTTGTGATGTTTGTTTAAGTGGAGTGTTTATTTAAAATATAGTATGTATAATTATTTTATTTGTTTAAGGTTGGATATGGAAATCCAAATAAATAATATGTAATTATAAATTATAAACTAAGTTGTTTTTTAAAAACAAATTAAAGGAGTTTAATTTAGTTTCTACCTAAACAAGGTTTAAAGATATTAAGTCTTTAATTTTTAAAGAGTTTTTGCCAAACAAAGCCTTATGGATTTTTTATTTTTAATATGTGAATTATAAATAAAATAAAACAAATAAAATATAAAATAAACTTATAGCATATACGTTATATTTTGTAACTGAAAGTAATTTAGTAGGCGTATTACTACCTATCAATTTTGTTTACGCTTACTGTTGTTAGTAGCCTAGTCTGATAGAAGAAAGAAGAGAATTACAGGGAACTTAAGAGAGAATTGAGAGAGATTGAGAGAAAACCTAAGCAATTTCAGTGTTTAGAAAGGGATTATCAAGCAAATTGAAGGTATGTTCTATAACTTTGATATTAGATATGTATATGTATGAATACGACATAAAATTTCTAAGTCCTGTGAATATAATTTGTCTTGAATGATTGTTATGAACTGAATTATTGTATCTATATGTATTTGTGGTGCTAGATGTAAAATCCCGACGTTTATAAAATAAAAGTCTAATTTAATTTATGATTTTTTTAATTGTAAAATGTTAAATTGATAAATGGTCAAATGAGAAATTAATCGGATAAATGAGCTAATAATAGAGGAGTATTAAACCTTCTAGAATATTGTGGTCTATGAGAGGGGCGATTAATGCTAATAGAGGTGGAATAATCTTGAGGCTTATTTTCCTAATACTTTAAACTTTCCATACATTCCTCACCAACTTTTTGTTGATTGTTTAATTTTATTTTTGGTGGGACAAGGGAGTTAGGCAATTGATTGAGCCTAATAAAGCAAAATTAGCAACTTGCTCTTCATTTTCCACACTCCCTCCCGTAGGAATTTTGGGATAGAAGAAAGAAAAAGGAAAGAGAGAGAGAGGGGGAAAAGAAGGAAGAAAGAGAGAAAAGAGAAGAGCCATCAACCCTCTCCTTCATTACATCCTTTCGTAGCCAATCTTCAGCAAAAGAGAAAAGAGAAAAGAAAGAAGAGGAAGAAAGGAAGAAAGGAAGAAAGAAGAAGATGAAATCATGGAAGCATGGAGGATGAATAAGAAATCAAAAGGTAAAACCAAAACTTTTCATCTCTTTAATTTTCCTAAGAGTTTGATTTGTTGAAAGTTGGGTTATAAGGGATCATGATGGATCCAAAGTAATAAGGAAGTATATGATAAAGATTTTATGTTTAATTCATGTCATAATAGAATTTATGATCAAAAAGTTAGGCATGTGTTTGAGGATGAACAAAAGTTATTTTGAGGACTTAAATCAAACTTGTAAAAGTGTTGATAGTTGATTTATGTGTAATATCCGAGGAGGTTGATATATAGATTAAGAAGTTACAAAAATATTCCAATTTGAACGAACTAAAAATGATTTAAATCAAAGTAGTGGTGAAAGTTTTCGTAAAACATGTTAAACGATGAAAAACTTAGTCTTAGGGGACTTTGGAGCAAAATTTTGGAATAATTAATGAATCTAAAAAATTATGAAATCGTAGGGGTTTTTAGAGCATGTTACAAGCTTTCCATAGACTCAAAAATGGACTAATTCCGATAACGGATGAAGAAGTTATGAAGATTTGAAGTGTGTGTCAAAAGATAAAAAAATCTAGAAATCGGAGTTAAGTGTCAAGGGTCGGGCGCCTAGGCGCTTAGAATCTGTTCTTGGGTGCCTAGGCGCTTGCCCAAGGCTAATTTTGGGCGCCTAGGCGCTGGTCAAGTGTTAAGCCAAAATCTGTCCGGACATCCTTTAGTGAATTGGGCATAACCTTTTCATACGAACTCCGATTGAGAAGATTCAAGATGATCCGAAACGAGGATGAATAGACTTACAAATTTTTTATTTAAGTTTTTCAATTTGAGATCGTTAAAAGGGGTCAAAATGGTTATCTTTGGGACTATTGTGTTTTCGAAGACAATCAGAGGACGTCGGGCATGCACGCACGCAACGTGTAATGTTTTCGATGATAAAGGATGTTGTTCTAAGTTGTAAAACATGAAAATTATTAAATATAATGATATTATGCAAAGACAACTTAAATGAATAATGAATTATTAGTTGATGTATATATTATTCGAGATAATTATGATTTGATGTTGATCCTTACTTTTAATAGAATTTAAATTGTTTATAAGTAAGGTATTGATTTGATTCTTACGAAAGAAGTCACTCGGTATTTATTTTAATAATTGCCACAGTAGTTATTACACAGTGACTCATATTATTTGATATGATATAATTAAACCAGTTGGCAGTATTGAGAGTTTATGTTAATAATTGTGAATAATAGTTTAAAGATTGAAAGGTTGTTGATTAAAGATATGTATGATATACAGATGTTTGTTCAATTATTTTCTTCTACAAAAGTAAGTTTGGCAGGACTTGCCGACACTCTACTTTTTCTAAAGTAGTCTGGACCACAACTCAATTATTTTTAAAACGTGTACAAGTTGGTTTAATTTTCTTTGCTGGACCATAAATTCCACTACCATTATTATATACCTCATTTGGTTATTTTGTCAAAGCATGTGTGCTAATTGTTTCCTCAATTTTCAGTATAAATAGGTTGCCCGGTTGAGCAACTAAACACACACCATCACTATACTAAAAATATAGAATTCTTTTACTACAATATTATTAGTATAATATTGTGAGTATTTCTATTGAGTGTATTGTTACTCCAAGTGTAGATAAGGAATGCAAGCATTGTTTAAATTGATCAATTTCACAGAAAGTAGAATCAAGTCACATGCGAAGGTAAGGGATATCATTATTGTGGTAAGGGGTATCATTTTTATGGTAAAGTAACATCATTTTCTTTCATACTCCATATTATGGTAAGATGTTATTATTCGTTTCTTCATATTATCATTAAATGATGAAAGGTCCTGAAAGGATTAGAATATCCTTAATAGTTTGTGCTTCATCTATTATTATGTTATCAATTTGGACTCTGGATAATTAAGTTGAAAATCACTAAGATCTATGTTATCTTATTATTATGACGATCTATGTTTATTCATTATATATATCATTGTCATCATTCTCATGCTTATATTGTGTTGAAAGTCATCTATGGCCAGTAGTGCATAGATGGACTAGGTATGATTATGACCAGGGATTATTCGGTATAATCATGACCGTAATGTTACAAACGATGTGGTAAAAGTCATCTTTGGCCCGTAGTGCATAGATGGACTTGGAATGATTATGATCAGGGATCATTCGGTATAATCATAACCGTAATTGAAAACACGAATATCCTTGGCCCGTAGTGCATGGATAATTCATGGTCGTGATACTATTAAGCTGAGTCTCAGCATTATTGGTTTTACAATTGTATATCTTTGGTCTGTAGTGCAAAGATGGACTGTTGGTTATTAGTTTTACAGTTTTATGTCTTAGGCACGTATTGCAAAGATGGACTGTTGATTTACTTGATTATAAATATGAATTATGAATTTAACTATAATCTGTGGTGGTTCAGGTGAAGACAGGTGATGAGAGTTCTCTTTGTCTTAGGTATTACAAAGAACTGTTGATGAGTATTACAGTAATGAAATATTAACGATGAACTTTTAATCTAGAGGAGATAATAGA
This sequence comes from Panax japonicus, assembly GCA_020205505.1. NCBI lineage: Eukaryota > Viridiplantae > Streptophyta > Magnoliopsida > Apiales > Araliaceae > Panax > Panax japonicus. Next base: position 48,348,226 of record CM035100.1, read on the forward strand.
CATTATGTTCTACTTGACTCTTCTAATGGATTGTTGATTTCGCTGCTATTATGGTTGAAAACTTTTATCTTCTACTATATGTTCTAAATATCTGAATTCTTTTGATAATTTAATTATCTTAAGTTATGATATTCTTTACTGGACTATTTGTGCTCACCCTTTTACTTCACCACCCCTTTCAGGTAATAAAAGTGTAGTTGGGATTAGCAGAGAGAATGTGGGTATAAAGTGTTGATACAAATTAAGTCACAAGCCTAATCAAATTATTAAACGGTGTGGCATAATAATTGTACTGAGAACTTAAAATGTGTGTGACATGTTTTATACATCATTTGATATTTAATTTTGGTGAACTGTAATAGGGTGAGGCGAATCAGAATTTGGAAATGTCAAAGGTGCACTCCATTAGAATGAGGAGAACATAAATCTTCTCGTGTTCCTTCGGGGACTTAATATTTTTACCGCTGTACTTTATATGGCATTGTAATAATTTATATATGAATAATGTCGTATTATATACGTAACAATATTTGTATTTAAACTCACAGTATATGAGTCGTCATATTTTGTACGACAGTTGTATAAATGGAGTTGTAAGTAGGGTATTTTCTGGCGACCCAAGATGGGTGATGTATACCTATTTTGGGGGCGTCACACTAGAACTAGTATTTAGTCAAGAATTATTATGCTAATTTTGTTTAAAAGGGAGAAATAATGTCAGTGAATATTTTTCATATGGTTTATGAAAAGTACCAATTTTGATGGTCAATTCTTATGTTAAACTGCAAATTGAAGCTTGATTATGTTAGTTCATTAAGAAACGAGCCTAACATAATTGGAATGAAGTGATTTAGCCAAGTATAGAGATTATAGTGTTATTTTTTTGGATGAATATCAAAAATGGAGTTTTATATGAAAAACATGGAATTTGAGAAATTAAAATAGCTTAAGTTGTTGTTAAATTGTTCTATATTTATATATATGTGAGGAAACATGTTTGTGATAGTTCTATACCATTTGTTCGTGTTATCATCACTGTTTGGTGGGTGAAATTCGTGTTAGTTAGCTTATGAAAAGTGTCGTAACCATGTTCTGCAAAACTGAGTTCTGTACGTCACGCGGCCGCGCAGCCCTTAGGCGCGGGCGCGCAGCTGCCGCGCGGGCGCGCCGCATCCCATTATAAAACTGGTGCGACCGCGCTAGTGTCCTATCTCAGACAGTGAAGTCTGCTAATTCTGCAGACTTTGGTCGTTCAATGTAACTTATCTCGATGTTAGGTTAATGTGAGAACCATGTAATAACAAGGTTAAACAAAGTTGTGTTATGTGGATTGTAAATTCAAAGTTGTAAAAATGATTTATAAGTCATGAATGTGTTGTGTTATAACTTAGCTTATACAATAAATGGTGAATAAGTCTTGTGATGTTAACACTTGTGATTTTTGAAATGAGCACTAAGATATGGAAGGTGATTAATATAAAGCCATTGAATCCTAGGAAGACTTAAATACTTGGTTGAAATTCAAGTTCGATTAAAGAGAAGTGTAGTATTTGTTAGGAATAAACATATGAATGATATTCTTATTTACATATGATTTGATTATGATATATATGAATGAATATGCAAGTATGCTTGCATTAAGAAAAGTTGTAAAGTCCTTTGATAGATAATAGAAACATGTGTACAAGGACTTAGAATGAATTGATCAAGTATGTTTGGTTGATCCTACATAAGCAAAATAGCTTTGTAAAGTCCTTAAAAAGAAATGATGTACAAGGACTATAAATATAGAAAGATCAAGCATGTTAGGTTGATCTTATGATGTAATAGATAGGCTTGTCTAATCGTTGAGTACTGCACCAGAGATCGTAGTCTACATTTGAGTCAAGGATAACTCGAGAGCTATCGAGGCAGAATTGTAGTCTGTAAGATAGTATATCTCGGAGTTCATAGACTGCCAGGAGAAATGATGAAGGATCATGGTATATCGAAAAGAGCTTCCCCGGGATCGTAGTGTGCTGAGGAAGTCATGTTCAGAATCATAGAGACAGCCTGCCTACGAGACGACAAAATATCTGCCAAAGCCAAGTCAAAAACGTAGACTACACTCGGAGTCATAGATTCTACCGATGCCGAGTCCAAGGCAAGGATCGTAGACTACACTCTGAGTTCGTAGAGTCTATTGATTACATGCAGAGAATGTAGTCGAGCAATATCAGATGAAGACAATTAGCGCAAGGCAGAAACCGTAGAGTGTCAAGATCTGATCTCAGGATCGTAGTGTCTGCATAGCCGAAGCTGAATCGTGGAGTGCAAAACTACGACCTCAACAAAAGTGCTCACAATGCATAGGCAGAATCGTAGAGCAAGTATGATTCTCAACTAATGAGCACTCCCAGAATATCCAAAGGAACAAAGTCTCTGGTTGGCACTGCAAAGATACATCATACATGAAGGGAACCAGAGAGCACTCAACGAATGGCATGCAAGCTGACAGAAGATCTAAGAACCAACCCAATCAGCATCAAGATTGAGTTGTAAAGCCATTCAAGATGAAGTTTTCCACAAGATGATCATAAGAAGACTTCAGTAACTGACTAAAGAAAGTTAGCAAGTGCAGTAGCTGTCAAGTGAACAGAAGACAATGATCTTGGAAAGCAACCGAGATCGTAGTGTTTTCCAAACAAAGAAAGAACTGATGGAAAGTGAACCGAGATACTGGTTAGCCTCTGAAGAACAAGGCTAAAGTGATTAAGCGTAGGGTCAGTCCATTAATGATAAGTGAACGGGAGATCACAAGGAGAAAGCGAGCTGGACGCGCCACAAATCTTAAGTGTCTTGTTATTCAGAGGGGACCAGAGTTAGGCCATCAGTCTCTGAGAATAGTGGAAGCAAACAGAAGTGTTGAAACACTACACAATGGAAGGAAGATGTGTACTACATTGAAGATCCAATCAACACTCTTCAAGATCGTAGTGTTAATTCTACCAGTCAATGAGCAACTGTAACGCCCCCAAAATAGGTCCAATCCAACCAACCTATTTTGAGTCGTCAAAAACATGGTACAGAAAATAACTACAACTTTATTACTACAATTATCGTGCAAAATACAACAACACATATGTTATGAGTTTTGATACCAATATATACCAACTATGACTCATGTCCCAACCTTGGATAGTACGTCACAATGGCACCTTACATAAAGGTACAGTTAATAACTGTTTTAGAAATTAAAATCTTTGGGAAGTGCTCAAGGAAACCTTCGTACATGGGAGGTCATGCGTCTAGGTTATGATAGATATCATATGCCCACAGAATTATCCTTTGTTGACCCAATAAACCCCAAAGAAAAACGAGAAGATTACTATTATATTCTTTCCAATTGTGAGTCTTCTCTTGACATATCATTATCCCCACCATCTCTAATTGAGAATTATACTTCAACCAAACTCCAAGATCATATAGGTAGTGCTTGTAGATATACTCAGCAAGTGGATGTGCACAACCTTGTCTTATGATAACACAAAGTCGCATGTCATTAGACATCTTGTATGATAGTGGCAAAACACCCTTCCAACGTTGGGTTCGCCTCACCCTATTTGGTTCACCAAATATAACTACTAAATGATGTATAAAATACAACACACTTTTCTATACTATTTAGGGAGAACCTCCACAGCTACAGACCACCGTTCTATTCCCCTGTTACCCCCGCTCGACCCAGCTACACTCTTATTACCTGAAAGGAATTATGAAGCAAAAGGGTGAGCACAACTAGCTTAGTAAAGAATATTATGACTAAAGATAATTAAATTCTCAATAGCCTTCATCAATAATAAATCAGAGATTTAGAACATATGGTAGATGATAAAACTTTTCAACCTTAGTTGCAGTGGAACGAGCAATCCATTAGAAGATTCAAATAGACCATAAAGTCTATTATCTTCTCTATGTTAAAAGATCACCAACAATGTTTTAACCCTGTAACATCAATCAATAGTTCCTGTCCACAATCATGTGAATAACTCATAATCATAATTGTAGTTCTAAATTCCTTTTCGCATTCAGGACGAAGATAATTTTCATCACATGTCTTTACCTGAAATATCAAAGATCATGGTTATACCAAATCACAGTTCATGTTCATAATCATACTAATAAATTCATCTTTGCACTACGGGCCAAAGATATTCATCAACAGTTCATCTTTGCACTACAGGCCAAAGATATTCAACAATAGGTCATCTTTGCACTACACGCCAAAGATATTCATATCTCAAAGAAATAGATAATCATTTCAGAATTTATATAAACCATAATTATAACCATGTTGATCAATTCACCTTGCACTTAAGCTAAAAATATTCCATTATAAAGTCAATGGTCATGATCATACTAGTCAACAATTCAACTTTGCACTACTGGCCAAAGAGAACCCATAGTCACGATCATACTAATACTTTACACATCTTTACACTCAACTCAAAGAGAAATTCCATCCCCATGGTTATAAAAATGTTATATATGATAATAAAAACAATAGGATCAACAACTACATTTAATTTCAAGAGCAATATTCATAAATCAACGATAATTTGGTCAGAAAAAGAAACCAATTTTATCGTGAATAGTACCCGTGAATAGTAATTTGTGAATAGTAACTCATGAACAGTAATTCATGAATAGTACTCCATATTCATACACAGTACCATGTAAATAATGTCATATACATGAATAGTGTCGTATACGTGAATAGTAACCCCAACACAAAAAGGTAGAACTTCAATAATAAAATCCATACCAATATTTCGGTATAATGATATTGAAAGAATAACATCATTACGAAAAAAAATATCCCTTACAATCCCTTAAAATCCCTTACCTCAAAAGACAGTACTTCTGACTAGAATACTGGATATAGTGCTGAAGAAACTTGCACCGTATAGCAACACTCAAAATATCAAAATACTCACAAGAATACGCTCGATAATATAGAGAGAGAAAGAGAGAGAAAACTTTAATATACAAAACTCTAAGTTGCCTAGCGATTCTTTATCAATTCAACTAATCCTTAGTTGATGAATGTTCTAAACTCTAAATTACCCTTGAAGTCAACCCAAACCAAACTTCCTTTGGTTTGCTTATGTACTCACACAAATTTGAAAGTATGTTGTCGATGATAACGTTTGTTCAATTTAGAAACTGTTAATGCTCTAGCTCTTATTGATTCATCGATATACCTTGTTCATTAAGATATTATAATCAACTCTTGAATAGTTATTGGTCTCTATCAGATTCAACCAGTACTTGGTTGATGAGCATTCTAAAGATCTAGAATTCCTTTGAAGTTAATTCTCAACCAAACTTCATTTGGTTCAGAACCTGATAATCTAAGCTGAGATGAACAACCCAATATTAGGGGGTTATTTTAGAATTACGCAATAACGTTAAAATTTTTGCGCAATACATAGTACAAAGGGCTGATCACCTGGAGTACGGGATGATATATGGTCCATATAGTCGTTTAGACTGTTAAAGGTTACAGTAGAAACACCTGTTAACCTAGGACATAGATGATGATTATAGTCTTTTAGACTGTTAAAGGTTAAAATAGAAATAATTGAAACCTAGAGTATAGTTTGTGGTCTTGTGACCCTCAGTGTATTCTTTGATGTTGATATCTATTGTTAATTTAACGTTCATTATTCATTTGAACTCATAGTTGTTGAATTAAAGTTTATTGTTCCGGTAAGAATACTTTACCATTGAAAGCTCATATAATTATCATTCATAAACCGTTATTGTATATTATCCTTCTTGTGGAAAATTGTTTGCTCACTCTTGCACAAAATAATGCAGATGAGGTTAAGAAGTTTGAAGAGCTTTCTACAAGCAAGGGCAATGACAAAGTGCTTAATTAGACGACAACATTTAATTTATCTTGTATTTATGAAGTTTATGTACTAGATTTAATTATGATCATGTTTTAATTTCCGCTGATGATTGTATTAAAGGTTAGATGACCTGGGATTTATCTTGAGATTATGTAACCCTTGATGGGAGATTTATTATTTAAGTTTTTGAGTTTAATTATATCCTTTGTTTATGGGTAGTTAGTTATGATTTAATTGGACAGTGAACACCAAATCTGTGGAATTGAAGTATCCGGATTTGGGGGTGTCACACATCATCTAAGGGGGAGCCAAATGATGATGAGCTTAAGGCTGAGGGGGAGCCAGAGCCAGAACCAGAAGAAAAAGAAATGAATAGCCTGATCAACAGACATCTTGGAAGCATACATGGAACCAAAGAGGTACATCTCTAACTTATTCATCTTTAATCAACGCGAACTTATTCATCATTAATATTATAACTCACAATATTTAACAAACATACCATTCTCAGGAAAGAGGGGGCTTTCCGATAAGAATTTCTCCCTATTGGCGTGCAATTAGGTGACCAAACATCTCCTTGACAGAATTTTCTAGACATTGTCAATATTGCAAATAATATTATGAATAACTTTGTCGTCTCAATTATTGATTTAATAATAATAAATATTATGCAGATGATACAGTGACTATAATTGAATCAATAATATGAGAGATATTATGCAGCAACTACTGTAGCAATAATTGAGTATAACTAAGTGACTTCTCACGTAAGTATCAATAATCAATAATGTGTGCTACTATGCAACCACGCGTATTACTGTACTTTTACTACCGGGTAGTTCAACAGTTTAACGGTAAAACTTTCGTCGTTATTTTTAAAAAAAATTCAGTCATTTTCTAACTATGACAATACCTCTATTGTGGGGTCCACCAATGATTGTGCCTTCGTACAAATATTCCCTGTTAAAACGAATATTCCTCGACCAATCGAATATTCCCCGACACAACAAATATTTTATATCAACTTGCTTACTTTACAAAATTTTCAAATGTTACCTTTAACTTTAACCTTTATCAATTTAACCATTTATTAAATAAAAAAATAATTATAAAAAATTGAATACTTTCATTTCATAAAATTCGGGGTCTTACACCAGTCTTCTTCTGAGGTAAGGAATATTATTTTTGTTCAGTATTCATATGAAATAATATTTTATTCCATACTCTGTAGTATGTAAATAATATTATTTCGTTTTAGATTTCGAATTCTATACTCATTTTGTTAAGTTTTGGCTTCTATACTCCATGAAATTAGTAGAATATCCTTGAAATTTGCGCTTCATCTAGTATCGTTTCACAAGGATATTTTTTTCACATTCTTGTTAAACTTTAAGCTTTTCATGCTGGAGTACTGTCCATGAGTAGTATTCATTTTTACGGTACTATTCATAAAGTACAATTCACGGGTACTATTCACAAAGTACTATTCACGAGTACTGTTCACGAGGTACTATTCTCGAAGTACTATTCAAGGGATATTATTCACTCGGGTACTATTCACCCAGGGAATTATTCATGACAAAAATTAATTTCTTTGCTGTCCAAATCATTTTTGATACAATATTATTCTTGAATTTTACTCCACAAAGCAGTATCTTGTTAACAATTTGGACATTATTGAATTATGGATAAATTAATTTATAAATATTTAAAAATTCATCATTTGCTTTCTTTTAATTGAATTCTTATATAATTGTCATCATCCTCATGCTTATATTGTGATAAAAGTCATTTGTGGCTTACGTTCATAGATGTACTATTGGTATTATTATGACCAGGGATTATTCAGTATAATCATGACTGTAATGTTACAAATGATATGGTAAAAATTCTCATTGGCTTATAGTGCATTGATGGACAGTTGTTGGTATGATTATGACCAGGGATTATTTGGTATAATAATGACCATTGATGATTACATGAATATGCTTGGCCCGTAGTGCAGGGATGATTTGATGATGTGGTTTATTTATTAAGCTGAGTCTCAGCAATAAAATTGATGATAAATTTTTAAATCATAGAAGATATTAGATATCATACTCTACAAGACTCTTCTAATGGATTGCTTGTTCCGCTGCAGTTAAACTTGATGTTTATTATATTTTATCAGTTTAACACTGTTGAAGGCTAACGATAATTTATTATGCATTATCTTAGTCATAATATTTCTTACTGTGCTAGTTGAACTCACTCTTTGTTTTCATTGTTCTCTTCAGAAAATGAGAATATAGTTGGGACTAGTCGGGGAACGGAGTGACGGTCCAGATGTTTGCATTAGTAGTCCTCACTATTCAGTGAAATAGTGTGATAATAAATGTAATAAGGACTCCATTTGAGTTTGAATACTGTCTAGAAGACAATATTCGTATTAAAACTCCAAGCTTATGTTTTGTCGTATTTTACACGACGGTTGTATAATTAAGTTGTATTTGAATTTTGTACCATGTATTTGACGACTCAAAATGAGTGATGTATACCTATTTTGGGGGCGTCACACATTTACTATGTTTGAAATAAATCAAGCATTATAACTGCTTATAAAATGAATATTCTGCTATTACATTTGAGATACTTTCAGCATTATAACTGCTTATAAAATGAATATTCGACAATTATATTTGAGATAATTTTAGCATTATAATTGCTTATAAAATGAATATTCTTACTAAATACTTGAAGAAAATCGGACATAATAATTGCTTATAAAAGTATATTTTCTACTTTATAAGAGAAATAAATCGGATATTATAACGGCTTGTAAAAAGGACTTTTGTACTATATACTTAAAATAATTTGGGCATTATAACTACGTTGTAAAAGTATATTTTTATTAAATATATGAAAAAGAATGAAAATAATAATCACTAAAGTAATACCTCTTGTAGTTGCTAACTTTACTTCCAATCGTCTAGCACTTCGATGTTTCGAAAGTAATTTTTTTATCTCACAGTATCTCTTTGAATATAAATATATAGTATTTTTGTTTTTGAAAATGGTAGAAAAATGAAGACTTGGTATTTATAAGAAAACATAGTTTCACTAATTGCACGTTAGAGGCTCAGTTAATTACAGTTTGCACCCGGCTTATTATAGTTTGGTACCTTTGTTAATTACACTTTAATACCTAATTAATTACACCGTAGTCCCTCAAAATATCATTCACCTAGTAACATCATCATGATGACATCATCTTTGTATTTCTGTAAAGTTGATGTCATGCTTGCATCATGCTTGCATTATCTGTGTTTCTTTAAGGATGATGTCATACTTACATCACGCTTGCATCATCACTTCTCTGATTAGTCGATTTAAGTTCACATGGATCGGTTTTATTTAGTAATTTCACAAAAAAAATCTAAAGGTAATTTAGTCATTTCACATGTTTTAAGGGTATTTTAGTCATTTCACAAATAATTTAAAGGGTACTTTAGTCATTTCACATGTTTTCCTTAAATATTGACCCTTAGGATTTGCTAATTAGGGTTTACATGTAAGACCCCAACTTTTTGAATAAAGATTATATTTTCTCGAAATATATTTTTGAATATTATGGTGTGGATTTGATATAATGTTATAGTTGTGGGTAATATTTACAAATTTTGCTAAGTACGTAAGTTGTTATATAATATTCGATTGGTCGGGGAATATTCATTTTAACAGGGAATATTCGTACAACGGCACAATCATTGGTGAACCCCCACAACAGAATTATTGTCGGATTGAGAAAACGACAAAAATACTTTCTGAAAATAACGGCGGAAGTTTTACCGTCAACTGTTGAACTACCCGGTAGTAAAAGTACAGTAATACGCGTGGTTGCATAGTAACACACGGTATTGATTATTGATGCTTACGTTAAAAGCCACTCAGTTATACTCAATTATTGCTACAATAATTGCTGCATCATATCTCTCATATTATTGATTCGATTATTGTCATAGTATCATCTGCATAATATGTTATTTTATTAAATCAATAATTGACCGATAAAGTTATTCATATTATTAAATTGCAATATTTACAATGTCTAGAAGTTCTGTCGAGGAGAGGTATGGTCAACTAATTGCACGCCAATAGGGAGAAATCCTTATTAGAAAGTTCCCTTTTTCCTGGGAATGACGTGGTTGATAAATATTGTGAGTTATAACATTAATGATGAATGTTATTAAAATTGAAGTTGTGTTCGGAGTTGAATTTGGAGACGCGGACGTGATATTTGAGTCCGGATCAATGAAATTAGTAAAAATATTCTATAAACACAAAATTTTCCAGAATTCACTATTTGGTCAAAAAGTCAATAGTTGACTTTTTCGAGAAAAGTCAAACTTCAAAATTTCAAAATTTATATTTTTGATAAAAATGGTTTCATTGTGTTGGAATTATTTGTGTTAGTGAAAATCGACAATTATTTCGATAATAATTGATATCTGGAGGTTATATTAACCAATCAGGTATTTAACCGGATAAATGAGCAATTGATTGCAATTATTTCACACGATTATAACTATTTATTCACATGTGTATACTATTGTTTCACATTCTTGTTACTATTAGGGGAGTTGGTGCAAGATTGATAATACTTGCATGACTAAGTTAAAAATGGAGGTATAGATGGAGGTACTATAGTGTAATTCATATTTCCACATGTCTAGAACTATTGATTCACATAATTTACTATTGAATCACATTATTTACTATTAGGGGAGGTGGTGTAAGTTTGATAATACTTCCATAACTAAATTAAAAATAAAGGAAAAGTTGGAGGTATTGTATTGTAATTTTTTGAGCCCCACAACGTGCAATTCTCGAAATTATATTTTTCTATAAATAGAAGCTCATTCTTTCTTCATTCCTCACCAATTCACAAAAGCTTTAGAGCGATTATTATAGAGAGAACTTATAGAAAGAAGAAGCGAAGTCTGCTACCTCACTATTTCAGTATCAAGTTTTTCTAAGGTAGGGAGTATTATTTCTTTCTTATCCATGAAGAGAACTTCTGTTATTCCATTCTTTATTATTCTGTTGGAATAACCTGTATACGCGGGCTACCCTATACTTGGTGAAATTCTTCTGTTGTTCCATTCTTTATCATTCTGTTGGAACATCTTGTCTGTGCGTTCTACGCCGGACCTGGTTCCGTCTTTATTATTCTGTTGGAATATTATGTCTGTGCATTTTACGCCGGACCTGATTCCGTCTTTATTATTCTGTTGGAATATCCTGTCTGTGCGCTCTACGCCGGACCTGATTCTGTCTTTATTATTCTGTTAGAATATCATGTTTGTGTGTTTTACGCCGGACCTGATTCCGTCTTTATTATTCTATTGGAATATCTTGTCTGTGCGTTTTACGCCGGACCTGATTCTGTTATTTATTATTCTGTTGGAATAACCTGCCTGTGCGGTCTATCGCATGCCTGGTGATTTCTTTTGTTATTCCATTCCTTATTATACTCAGTTGGTTAAAGTTTTGACTTCTATACTCCATGAAATTAGTGGAATATCCTTGATATTTGCGCTTCATCCAGTATCTTTTCATGGAAATATTCTTCTGAGCATTCTTGAATTTTACTCTACAAAGCAGCATCATGTTGACAATTTGGACGTTATTAGTTCCTTGATAAAATAATTCTTGAACATGTTTTATTGAATTCTTATATCATTGCTATCATCCTCATGTTTATATTTTTTTTGAAAGTCATCTGTGGCCTATAGTGCATAGATGGACTTGGTATGATTATGACCAGGGATTATTCGGTGTAATCATGACCGGATTATCCCGGTTTGCATCCCATTTGGTCGATAATGAGGAGCGAATGACACGAATATTTTTAAGAGGTTTGAAATCGGAGATACGTCAATATCTTATTTCTCATAAACTTTGTTTGTACTCAGATGTTGTAAATAGGGCTCAGTTATTGGAGCGCGGTAACGAGTCAACGCAACCAAGGGAAAGCAGCCGGCAGCATGAAAATACCAGTGGTAACAGTCATCGAAACGGTGACAACACGCGTGGAGGGAATCAACATGCTAGAAATGGTAACCACTTCGGTGGTAATCATAGCCAAGACAATAAGAATAGACATTTCAAGAAGAGGAGATTCAACAATGATGGAAAGATGTCATCACCAACACCCGTTGTCAAGGAAGGAGAACGACCACCTATCATATGCTTCAAATGCGGAGGGGAGGGACACATCAGTTTAAACTGCGCGATGCCGTCTAAAGCATGTTATAATTGTGGAAGGGAAGGTCACTTAGCTCGATTTTGTCGTTCACCGAAGATAAGTTCAGCTAGGATGGAGGCACCAAAGGCCGTCCCAGAAAAGTCAAAGCCGGTAGTGTAAGGGAGAGCGTTTGTTGTGACCTCCCAGAAAACAAGGAACTCGAACGAGGTTATCACGGGTAAGCTTATCATAAACTCTAGTGAAGTCTATACCTTATTTGATACCGGTTCTACCCATTCTTTTATTTCTCCTACTTGCGCTCAACGTTTAAATTTGACTCCGGAGAAATTAGACTTTGACTTATCTGTTGAAACTCCATTAGGAGAAATCTTCATTACATTCATTGTTTATAAGTCTTGTTTGATGCAAATCGGTAACCGCACGTTACCTTTCGATCTTATCTCCTTAAAAATACTTACATTTGACGTGATTCTAGGGATTGATTGGTTAACTACTCATCATGCTAAAATTGATTATTTTTGTAAGGTTGTTAACTTTCATATTCCTAATAAACCTATTATGCGAATTCAAGCGACCAAACCATTAAAATCAATCACGATCATCTCAAGCCATAAAGCTATTCGTTTATTGAAAAACGGATGTCAAGCTTTCTTAGCTCATGTCACGGATTTAAACAAAAATACGTCAGTTTTGAATGATATTTCTGTTGTTAATAAATTTCCTGACGTATTCCCTGAAGAACTTCCTAGCCTACCCCAAAAGCGTAAAATTGAATTTTGTATCGACCTTGAACTCGGTACAAACCCCATTTCCAAAGCCCCATATCGAATGGCTCCTATTGAGCTTTAGGAGTTAAAGACCCAATTGCAGGAATTGTTAGACATCAGTTTCATTCGTCCTAGTACGTCTCCTTGGGGTGCTCCTGCTCTATTCGTGAAGAAGAAAGATGGGAGTATGCGACTTTGTATTGATTATCGGGAGTTGAATCATGTCACCATCAAAAATAGGTACCCATTGCCACGTATTGATGACCTGTTAGACCAGTTGCAAGGCGCCAAATTCTTTTCAAAGATTGATCTTCGTTCAGGGTATCATCAATTGAATATTAGAACCGATGACATTCCAAAGACGGCTTTCAGAACTCGGTACGGGTATTATGAATTCCTAGTCATGTCCTTTGGATTGACTAATGCTCCTGCTGCCTTCATGGATATGATGAACCGAGTATTCAAGGAATATTTGGATCATTTTGTGGTCGTCTTTATTGACGACATCCTCATATATTCCAAAAGCCGTGAAGATCATGAGCAACACTTGAGGTTGATACTCTAAAAGCTTCGTGAAAATAAGCTATATGCCAAGTTGAAGAAATGCGAGTTCTGGCTTGAGGAAGTTGCAGTCCTTGGGCACGTGATATCAAATCATGGGATATCTGTTGACCCGGCAAAGATTGAAGCAATTCAAAGCTGAGAGCAACCTAAATCAGTGACCGAAGTACGTAGCTTTCTCGGCTTAGCTAGTTATTATCGGAGATTCGTAGAAGGGTTTTCTCGAATCGCTACTCCATTAACTCAGCTGACTCAAAAAGATACAAAATTCGGTTGGAGCGTGGAATGTAAGAAGAGTTTTCAAGAACTCAAGAGGAGACTCATTTCAGCACCTGTTCTGACAATACCATCTGGCTCGGAGGGATTTGTCATCTACAGTGATGCTTCGGGCAAAGGGTTAAGATGTGTTCTTATGCAACATGGGAAAGTCATAGCATATGCCTCACGATAACTCAAAGAATATAAGAGGAATTATCCTACTCATGATCTAGAGTTGGCAGTTGTTATTTTCGCACTTAAAATTTGGAGGCATTACTTGTATGGGGAGAAAGTGGAAATCTTTACGGATCATAAAAGCCTCAAATATTTCTTCACTCAAAAGGAACTCAACATGCGACAACGACGTTGGCTTGAATTGTTGAAAGATTATGATCATACCATCCAATACCATCCTGGAAAAGCGAACGTGGTAGCTGACGCATTGAGTAGAAGATCATATGCAAGTACGAGTGTGATATTGTCAACGCAAAGGCCAATTTTGTATGACTTGCAAAGGATGGAGATAGAGTTAAAGACTCCATGGACCCACATGATGATGGAAAACATACGAGTAGAACCGACTTTAATCGATAAAGTTAAAGTTACTCAAGCTACAGACCTAGAGCTAATCCGTATAAAGAAGAAAGTGTAAGAATATGCTATGCCCGAAGCAAGAATTGATGAGAAAGGAATACTTCGAGTCAACTCTAGACTTTGTGTTCCTAACAACCCTGATTTAAAGTATAAAATCATTATGGAGGCGCACAACACACCGTTTGTAATCCATCTTGGGAGTACCAAAATGTATCGTGATCTTCGACATACATTTTGGTGGAGCAATATGAAGAGAGAGATATCAGAGTTTATCTCAAGGTGTTTAACTTGTCAACGAGTCAAGGTGGAGCATCAAGTACCAAAAGGTCCATTGCAACCAATTGAAATTCCAGAATGGAAGTAGGAACACATTACTATGGATTTCGTTACTGGTCTTCCCAAGGTTTCTCAAGGCATAGATGCAATTTGGGTCATTGTTGATAAATTGACCAAGTCTTCTCATTTCCTACCTATACGAGAAACTTATACACTTGAACGTCTTGCTCGTACGTACATAAACGAGATTATAAGACTGCATGGAATGCCAGTATCCATAGTTTCTGATCGAGACCCAAGATTCACTTCAAGATTTTGGGTTAGTTTACAAAAAGCTATGGGCACGGATATACGATTTAGCTCGGCATATCATCCTCAGATGGACGGGCAGTCGGAGAGGACCATTCAAACTCTTGAAGATCAATTAAGACTCTGTGTCCTTGACTTCGAGGGAAGTTGGGATAAGTTCCTACCATTGGTGGAGTTTTCCTACAACAACAGTTATCAAGCAAGTATTGGCATGGCTCCATTTGAGGCGTTGTATGGAAGAAAGTGTCATTCTCCAGTATGCTGGGATGAGGTGGGTGAAGCAACGTTGTTGGGACCGGAGTTGGTACGTATGACTACAGAAAAGATACAAATGATCCGACAACGTATAAAAACCTCACAGGATCGACAAAAGAGTTATACTGATCTTCATCGAAAGGACGTAGAATTCGATATTGGCAATCATGTGTTATTACGTGTTGCTCCATGGAAAGGAGTTACAAGATTTGGAAAGAGAGGAAAGCTCAACCCTCGATTCATTGGCCCATTTTTAATCCTCGATCGAGTAGGAACTGTGACGTATAGACTCGCTTTACCGCTAAGTATGTCTCGTGTTCATAACATTTTTTACATATCTATGTTACGTAAATATGTGAAAGACCCGAACCACATTATTGAATTAGAACCAGACGAGATAGAGGAAGATTTAACGTATGAAGAGTTACCTGTTAAAATCTTGGATAAAAAGGATCATATTCTACGCTTCAAGGTTATACCTCAAGTCAAAGTTTTGTGGAGAAACCACGATATGGAAGAAATGACCTGGGAGTTAGAATCTGAGATGAAATCAAGATATCCTTACCTCTTCGATATACCAGGTACGCACCCTAATTTCGAGGACGAAATTTCATAAGAAGGGGAGGTTGTAAGACCCCAACTTTTTGAATAAAGATTAAATTTTCTCAAAATATATTTTTGAATATTATGGTGTGGATTTGATATAATGTTATAGTTGTGGGTAATATTTACAAAATTTGCAAAGTACGCAAGTTGTTATATAATATTCGATTGGTCGGGGAATATTCATTTTAACAGGGAATATTCGTACAACGGCACAATCATTGGTGGACCCCCACAACAGAATTATTGTCGGATTGAGAAAACGACAAAAATACTTTCTGAAAATAACGGCAAAAGTTTTACCGTTAACTGTTGAACTACCCGGTAGTAAAAGTACAGTAATACGCGTGGTTGCATAGTAGCACACTGTATTGATTATTGATGCTTATGTGAGAAGTCACTCAGTTATACTTAATTATTGCTACAGTAATTGCTGCATCATATCTCTCATATTATTGATTCGATTATTGTCATAGTATCATCTGCATAATATGTTATTTTATTAAATCAATAATTGAGACGATAAAGTTATTCATATTATTAAATTACAATATTTACAATGTCTAGAAGTTCTGTCAAGGAGAGGTTTGGTCACCTAATTGCGTGCCAATAGGGAGAAATCCTTATTAGAAAGTTCACTCTTTCCTGGGAACGACCTGGTTGATAAATATTATGAGTTATAACATTAATGATGAATGTTATTAAAATTGAAGTTGTGTTTGGAGTTGAATTTGGAGACGCGGACGTAATATTTGAGTCCGGGTCGATGAAATTAGTAAAAATAGTCTATAAACACAAAATTTTCCAGAATTCACTATTTGGTCAAAAAGTCAACAGTTGACTTTTTCGAGAAAAGTCAAACTTCGAAATTTCAAATTTTATATTTTTGATAAAAATAGTTTCATTGTGTTGGAATTATTTGTGTTAGTGAAAATTGACAATTATTTTGATAATAATTGATGTCTGGATGTTATATTGACCAATCGGGTATTTAATCGGATAAATGAGCAATTGATTGCTATTATTTTACATGATTATAACTATTTGTTCACATGTGTATACTATTGTTTCACATTCTTGTTACTATTAGGGGAGTTGGTGCAAGATTGATAATACTTGCATGACTAAATTAAAAATGGAGGTAAGATGGAGGTACTATAGTGTAATTCGTATTTTCAATGTCTAGAACTATTGATTTACATAATTTACTATTGAATCACATTATTTACTATTAGGGGAGGTGGTGCAAGTTTGATAATACTTCCATGACTAAATTAAAAATAAAGGAAAAGTTGGAGGTATTGTACTGTAATTATCGAAACTATATTTTTCTATAAATAGAAGCTCATTCTTTCTTCATTTCTCACCAATTCACAAAAGCTTTAGAGCGATTATTATAGAGAGAAATTATAGAAAGAAGAAGAGAAGTCTGCTACCTCACTATTCCAGTATCTAGTTTTTTTTTAAGATAGGGAGTATTATTTCTTTCTTATCCATGAAGAGAATTTCTGTTATTCCATTCTTTATTATTCCGTTGGAATAACCTGTATACGCGGGCTACCCTATACTTGGTGAAATTCTTCTGTTGTTCCATTCTTTATCATTCTGTTGGAACATCCTAGTCTGTGCGTTCTACGCCGGACCTGGTTTCGTCTTTATTATTCTGTTGGAATATCATGTCTGTGCATTTTACACCGGACCTGATTCCGTCTTTATTATTCTATTGGAATATCCTGTCTGTGCGTTCTACGCCGGACCTGATTCCGTCTTTATTATTCTGTTTGGAATATCCTGTCTGTGCGTTTTACGCCGGACCCGATTTCGTTATTTATTATTCTGTTGGAATAACCTGCATGTGCGGTCTATCGCATGCTTAGTGATTTCTTTTGTTATTACATTCCTTATTATACTCAGTTGGTTAAAGTTTTGACTTCTATACTCCATGAAATTAGTGTAATATCCTTGATATTTGCGCTTCAACCAGTATCTTTTTATGGAAATATTCTTCTGAGCATTCTTGAATTTTACTCTACAAAGCAGTATCATGTTGACAATTTGGACGTTATTAGTTCTTGCATAAAATAATTCTTGAACTTGTTTTATTGAATTCTTATATCATTGTCATCATCCTCATGTTTATATTTTTTTTTGAAAATCATCTGTGGCCTATAGTGCATAGATGGACTTGGTATGATTATGACCAGGGATTATTCGGTGTAATCATGACCGTAATATTACAAATGATGTGGAAAAAGTCCTCATTGGCCTGTAGAGCATTGATGGACATTTGTTGGCATGATCATGACTATTATTGAATACACAAATATTCTTGGCCCGTAGTGCATGGATAATTGTGGTCGTGATACTAAAGAATATCTTTGGCCGTAGTGCAGGGGTGATTCGATGATGTGGATTATTTATTAAGCTGAGTCCCAGCGATAAAAGTGATGAAAAACCTTCTAAATCATAAAAGATAGTAGATTTTATTCTCTACTTGACTCTTTTAATGGATTGCTTGTTCCGCTGCAGTTAAACTTGATGGTTGTTATATTGTATCAGTTTAACACTGTTGAAGGCTAACGATAATATATTCTGCATTATCTTAATCATAATATTTCCTACTGGGCTAGTTGAGCTCACCCTTTTACTTTTATTGTTCTCTTCAGGAAATGAGAACGTAGCAGGGACTAGTCGGGGAACGGAGTGATGGACCAGATGATAACATTAGTAGTCCTCACTATTCAGTGAAATAGTGGAAAATAAATGTTATAATATTGAATTTGAGTTTGTATATTGTCTAGACGACAATATTTGTATTAAAACTCACAGCTTATGTTTTGTCGTACTTTACACGACAGTTGTATAATTAAGTTGTATTTGTATTCTGTACCATGTATTTGACGACTCAGAATAAGTGATGTATACCTATTTTGGGGGCGTCACATTACAAATTATGGATTAGGGTTTACTGTTTGTAGATCTTGGATTACGGTTTCTAAATGAACATTAGGATTTCTTAATTATCAATAGGGTTTCCCCTAATTAAGTTTACTAATGTTAAATCTCATCTAATCAATACTTAATATTAATCACATAATGCAAATACACATAATTTTAAATACAATTATAATAATAAATGTATTAATATTCAAATCTATATTTGTAATTCAAATTAGGATTTGGATCGGTTATTCCCCTTGCCTCATTTAAATTTTTTAGTCAACAAAGTACTAATAACAATAATAAATAAATAATAATAATAATAATAATAATAAAATTCATTCGTATAAATACACACATATAATTGTATAAAAATTCTCTGTCCTTACATTTGTTTCAGCCGTATATGTCAAAATGAATAAAATAAATTGCCTTCATTGTATTTTAGTTGTATTAAGTAATTATATTAGTATATTGTAATAGTATATACATTTAAACCGTATTAAATAATATTCAGGAGTATTTAAACTGCATTCCTTGTATTTTAGTTGTATTAAATAATATATTAATATATTGTAATAGTATATACATTTAAATTGTATTAAATAATATTCAGGAGTATTTTTTGTTTAAATTTTTTTTAAGATTATTTTGTTTATTTAAATATAATTGGAGTATGCAAATGTAAAGTTTTAAATATTAAGATAATAAGTGTAAAACGGGTCATTCTATTTAATAAATGGCAAACAAGGACTATTAATGTTGGTTTCAAAACAGAGTATAGAATGACTGAAACCTCATCCAAAAAGGCATAAATTCTTGATCCATTACAGGTTAGTTTTCATCTCAAATTCCTGTTTCCCCTTTCCAATACATCAATAAAAAACTAATTAGAAAGTGAATTAATCACAATAATCAATAAATATACCATATTTTCTATATCCGTACCAAATAATCTTTTCTATTTCCACCATATATATATATATATATATGTATAGAATCAAATTATACAATCATATATATATATATATATGTATATAGTGATGGGCTTAAAGAATTAGAAATGTGCAATTATTTATTTATTTATTTTGCAAAATGAAGTGTACATTTTTTTTGGGTTATATGTACATATATTTGTATGTATATATGCAGGAATCGATCGTATGAGAGCAGTGTAAGTGAGGCGAAAGAGTATATCGCCGCCGATGACGTCACCAATGCACCGCCATGCACGTTCCGGCTCTACCGGAGCCAATCTGAAGAAGCCCAACACCAAAGCAGCGGCTCAGCGGCTGGCTCAGGTGATGGCTCATCAGTCAGCCGCTGACGACAGCGATGAGGAGGATGATCTATTGTACGATTACACGCCAGCCAATGTCTCCAGCATTGGGCTTGGTGCTGGAGGCAGGGCAGCCAGACCTCGTTCCCCTATGGTAACTAATTGCAGATTAAAGAAAACTAGTAATTGCAGTTTTTTTTATTGGGAATAATTAAGTAATTGTTGCAATGGGGTTTTAATGTTTAATTATGACTATGTTACATGGTAAACATGAAGTTTATTTTTAGATAAGTTGATCAATATGGTGTTGACACTCGTAACTTGATCAATTGGTAAATAGGGTGCTGACACGCAGGCAAATCTATATGTGTTAGTATTTTATTGGTCAATTGACCAACTTACTAAAAATAAACTCCATGCTAATCGGATCCATGTTACACATACTTGGATACTTGGATAGAATATCGGTTTGTACACGGTATTTGAAGAGTCAGACACGGTACTCTTCAACTTCGCATAAATTTTAAATTAAAAAGAAGTGTTTGTATTGTCCATATGTTGAACATGGTATTTTAGGGTAAATTGAATACTATGTGTAACATACTTTTTTACTCTATAATTTTTTACTCTTTTGACTCTTTGTTCCACAGAAAAAGGTGTCATTTACAAATATAAGGATGTATTCTTGTTCTATGTTTACCCTTAAAAATAATAAATTTGGTAGTTTACTAGTTACAACATGATATTAGATCATTTTATAATTTTATACTTTTATCAATAGGAAGAAGACATATTTTGGTGGAACACAGTGAGTATTTCTTTTTCCTTTTCTTTTTCTTTTTTTTACATAGGGCAGAGTATCATTATTTTGAGTCTTCTGACATTCATGTAGATGTATGGATATTTATATAGAAGATTTATTTACAGATACATTAATAGGGTAAATAAGATTAGTCTTATACCAGTGAAAAATTTCTTCAACGAAACAAAAAAACGAACTAAAGACGAACCGGGTTATAGCGACGGTTTTTTGAAATATAGTGACGGTTCGAACCGTCGCCTTATTAGATATATCTGGCTATAGCGGCGAAAAAACCGTCACTATAGTTGGTTCGTTTTTGGTCCAATTTGTTTGGTTCGCTGGAGAAGCGGACTGCTTGTATGCCTATTGTTAATTTTCCATTACATTGCATGGAGAAAGTTGTTTTGAGAGAGTTCTTTTAATTGGGTATTCATTTTATGGTGATTTACTGATAATTGGTAGGCTAACCCATAGTAATTACTTGGACATGATATTATGAATTTGTCTTTTTGTTGAGAGTTGATTATAATGCTATTTAGTCTAAACCTAGGCATGCTAATAACCAATAATTTCTTGCTTATATGATCTCATCATAGGGCTTTGTGAATATTCTATTTGTAACTTTGGACCATTCAACTCAAAACCTGTGTTACTCGGCCACGGATGGAGTGTCCGGTTGGACACGGTATCCGACACGGGTACTTCTCAATTTTGCCAATTTTTTACTCTAAAGTGAAGTATCCAATTTTTGGACACGGTGTCGGACACGGGTACTTCAGGGCAAAGTGAAGAGTCCGAGTAACACAGCTCAAAACTAGTTGTTAATTAGTGAGTAGCCGATCATATTCATATTTAGGATTGCGGAGCTTTCTTTGTGTCCTTTGAGACTTTATATGCTCAAAGAGCCCTCTGGTGAAGCCAAACACGTATACAATTTTATTTTTGGTGGCATGGGGCCTTTGGTCAAATAAGTGAACAAAATTGCTTGCTCTGATACTATGTTGAAGTATTCAGGTCAAACCCAATTGAGAATGAGTGGAGTAGGTAGTAGGTATATAATAGGATCGTAAGGCTTTACTTGAGGGATTTTATATTCTCAATATAAACATTTATAGCTACCTGAAGTTATGGATATATGTGGCTGGATTGATGTTTTTAAGTTTGGTTGAAGATAATATGAATACTGAAGAATTGCGTGTTCTTAGATTTATCCCTTTTGTAAACTTCAGAATCTAATTCTTGGTTATAGGTTAAATGGTAACATTGTTTGCAAGGCTTGAAACTTCTGTGTTTTTTCTGTTAGTCAATCCGTACCTCAGTGGTAGAACGTCCTCTACCTACACGATCATCAGCAGGAAGCCGAACATCTCAACCTGTCAACTATGCTGACCAACAATCTCCACAGGCTCGTTCATTAATGGGCGGCCGAGCACCTCAATCTGCCAGTTATTTTGACCAACAACTTCCATCGGATCGTTCATCAGTAGGCAACCGAGCTCCACAATCCATTAACCATGTTGAACAATCGCCTTCAACTGGCAGTCGAACGCCTAAATCTGTTGAACAACAAGTTTTGCCATTTGTCAGCAGCCGAGTACCTCAATCTACCAACTATGTTGAACAACAACCTTCATCCGCTCGCTCAAACTCAGCTGCAAAATCATCTCAGTCTAATCCTACGGAACAATCTCAATCTACTCGTTCTTCATTTTCTATGCGTTCATCTCAAAGCCCCAACTCTTTAGAACAAGCTCAACCTCCTTCTGCACGTTCTGGTTCAGGTATCCGGACATCTCATTCTGTCGGCTCCTTGGAACAACCTTTGTCTGCTCGTTCTGCTGCAGCTGCCCGTCTCAATTTAGGAGTCAAGCCAGTTGCTATGGTTCCCCCAAGTATACCTTTGTCACTTAGGCCTACCCAATCTGGGATTCCTGGAGAGCTTCAGCATGAACTTATAAAAGATAAGAGGTATGCTGAAACTTTGAGATTTGTTAGACTTCTCTTTCTATGAGCTTTTCTTCTTTTTTTCTTTTTCTTTTTTTTTGACATCAGTATTATCCTTACATCTTTATACTTGTAATTTTGAAATTTAATTTTCTATTTCCAATTTATTTTGCGCGTACTAACTAGCTTCCATTTAATTACAGTACTTAATATCGGATAATTCACATGTATTGAATGATGGTTTCATATTTTCCTCCAACAAGATAGATAATTTCTTGAAAAATTAACATAAATTTAGCAACTTGTTGTCTGCTTAGTTTTATTTTTTCCCCGTAGGAATAGAATGCAATTTAATTAAGATTGTTGGTCCAAATATAGTTGAGCAGCATTTGGTTATATTATACTAAGAACCAAACATAGTGTCGGTTTTTGTTAGTACATATTCTGGTCCCTCCATAGGCTCTCTGTTTTATTCTGTACATGCGTGATGTTGTAACCAAACCATAATCGTTTCATTAAACTTTTGTCCATCTGGAACCCTATACAAGGGACTGGTCTCTATCTCGCTTGATGGTTCCCCTCTCGACGATGATTGATTGTTGACTCGACATTAATTTCGTGCTTGAGTTGGAAGGTTATCTAGATTCACAGACCAAAAAAGCTATTTAGATTTATTTAAGCTCATTTCCTTTATACTATTTATATTTATTTAATATTTAATGTTCTTGTCTGATTGATTATCAGATTGTCCCTAGATATGGGTAGTATGAAATTTCGGGAATCTAGCAACCAGCGTACTACTTCTGCTTTACAAGACGAGGTATGAAAATTTTCCAGTTGATGATGTATCTGCCGTTAAGGAAAAAAAATACAGAGACACAAATTGGAGATATCATTAATAAGGAGTGAACTTGTATTGCAGCTCGACATGCTACAGGAAGAAAACGAAAGTTTACTTGAAAAGGTGACATCATAGTAATTATTTTCAATTATTTATTACACTATAAAATTCATGCATTCACACTTTTTTATTTGGAGTAGTGCTTGGAATACTAAATTGATATGCCATTATTGTATTGGTTGCTCAATAATTGACATTTTTTACATTATGAATCACCAAAATATTATTAACCAAAATGACGCATCAATTTTGGTACCCCAAATTTTATTCTTGGGAATTACCATTTCCACAAGCAAAATTGATATTTCCACAAGATCTCACTAACATAAAGGTCCCATATACTATTCATATGAGGGAAATCTTGCAGAAATATCAATTTTCCTTGTGGAGATATCAATTCCCTTATTCTTTTGTTGTAGAGGTTTGATTTAGCATCGAGCATAGTAATCTTTTTTAATTTGGTTCACCAAAAATTGGGTGATATTCATTTCTGGTATTATCACTTTGATATTGCTGTTATCACACAATTCAACATCTGAATGAGTTGAGGGATTTATCATGTCTTTGGCCACTCTGTTATAATGTGTCTTTCAGCTTCGACTTGTAGAAGAGAGATTTGAGGAATCAGAAGTGAGGGCTAGACAGCTCGAAAAACAGGTAACTTTTATCCTTGAACAAACTAATTTGCAAAGAAAGTGTTCATTTTAACGACTTCATTGCATCAATTTCTTTTTGTTTCATTCTGGTTACTAGCTGAGTAGCTGTCTTGATGTGGTCAACATGTTCATATGGACTTTTTTCCGTTGTAAAAATCTATTTTAAAATTTTAGCATCAGGGTTACTCTAATTTCCTAAAGTTTGTTAACGGCTAATGTGGTTTTTTATCCTAGGTTGCAAGTCTTGGAGAAGGTGTATCAATGGAAGCACGTCTTGTTAGCAGGCAAGGATTAAGAATTTTGATAAGTAGCTGTTATGGTGCCAGAGTTTATAAATTACATTCTTATTCTTATTTTATGCTCTTCAGGAAGGAGGCAGCTCTGCAAGAAAGGGAGGTCAGTACCTCAGACTGACACACATGCGTATATATGTCAATGAGCATCATATCCTCGTTCGAAAATTGACACATAATACAGCCATGCTAACACTAATACTCCCTTTGTCCTGTACAAAGTTGACTTAAGTACAACTTTCACACTAATTATGAAAAATCAAAGTAGAGAAATGAGAATAAAAAAGTTCTAATTTTAACCATAATGGACCCTACTTGAGTACTTTTAAGGGTAAAATAATTTTCATTCAATATTTTGGATTTGAATTGCGTATTTCGACATCTTTTGGGGAAATGTTTTTTTTGTCCTTCATACATATTTTGTGGGACGGAGTATGTATAAGACTAAGAACATATTCATGACTACCGTATTCTATATTCTTATGTGTTTTTGTGCATTTGTTCTTTGAATCTGTCAGGAATAACTTGATCATTCTAAATATTCCAACCTAGTTTAGACATCAATTTGAATTCATGAACTAACAATATATTCTTACTAGAAAAATGTCCCTTTCATGAACAAAATAGGATTAGGTTGTAAATTTCTAAAGAGGGTTTGACTAGTCGAGATCATAAAATTCATCTCGCCTGTAGACTCAAAGTATACTTACTATGGCAAAGTAGTCTGCTACCAAAATCATCCCCTCTTAACATATGCCATAAGCACCATTTTTTTTCAGTTCCTGGCCAAGCCTGAAGAAAATATGTTTCAACACACCTGCTCTCTGGTCAAGATTATACACGTATCAATTCAACCCAACTACGTAAAACATGTTCACAGTGAATTACTTTTTCACAGATTACCTTTAAATGTCATTCAATATGGTGAAACTGTGAATTTCTTTTTGTATGAGGTAGGATCATTTTTTGTATGGGTGCTTTTGGGGTATATTTGTCTATATCTTTGTAGAAAATGGAAATTTTATAGCTGCACTTTTTTGAATATTTTTTTCTTTTTTATTTTTTCATGCCATATTTCACTTTAAGTACAGATTTTCACTCTTTTTTTGTCAAATTAAACTAGGTAATTTTAGAATAAATGAATATACATGGGAGGGTTCTAAGGTAATCTGGAATGTATTTGTGCTATAATCAAGCTATGTAGCACAATTGTTACATAGGAAACTACTATAGCTGTCTTGCAGTGCAGTTCATTTTGTTTTGGGGATTTTTGGGGACATGTTAAATACATATGTATACCTATCGTTCCGATACATTTATAGATACTTTTAGAAAAGGTAAGCAGTTCTATTGAAAAGAATATATAATTCATAAATATGTTTTGTGGAATGTATTGAAAACCTTCCGAAAAATCCTAAAACAAATTAAATGATCTATGTTTGTAGGATGAAGGGGGTAGAGTCTCTGTCACTGAACATTTCCTTAGTGGCCTCAATCAAGTAGTACCTGCACATTCTCATCTCTAATTACACATCAGATCTTAATCTAGGTTTATGTGCTTTTGGCCAGCAGGTGAAATGCGTAAGTGAGGTATTGTATTTAAAGAAAATTCTTCTTGCAGGCTGCTATCAAAGCTGTACAACAAACTTACGGTGGTAAAGGTGAAGAGATTATATCCCTTCAGATGGAAGTTGAGGTATTCCAAACTTCTGTGTTCTATGATTTTCCTTTTCCTGCTATACTTTCCAATAGCTTATGATTTGTAAGTTATGACAATGTGCATTGCGGTGCATTTATTGTATCCTTACTTTTCTATTAATAAAATTTCTTCTTTTATCAAAATAACAAGAAAAAAGGAAAAAAAAGAAGGATGTGTGAGGCAGCCTAATTATGATTCTGTTATTTTCTAATTAGTCTGCTAGGGAGGAAGCGATATCTACTCTGGAGCAACTTCATGATGCCACGTGCCAAGTTAAATCACTTCGAACTATGACAAAAAGAATGATGCTCACTCAGGAAGAGACGGTATATGTTAATACGGGTCGTAGTCATATTCTCTGTTGAACTTATTTATGTCATACTTACATAGGTCACAGTTTTTTATATTAGGAAGAGGTTGTTCTTAAGAGGTGCTGGCTTGCTCGGTACTGGAGTTTATGTGTTCACCATGGTAAATTAAAATTTTATTTTTTCTGGTCTATCCGAAATGTGTTTTTCCCCTTCTCAATGCTTTTGTTTATTGTTATTTTTTATTTTGCTGGGTTCTTTTGTTTTATAAAAGTGGAATAAAGAATATACCGGGACCTTTCAAAATCGAAGAAATGTAATAGGGAGGAAGAAAATGAAGTAAGTATTAAGAAGAAGAATTAAAGATGATGGATCCTCATCCTCTTTAAGATTAGAAACCAGAATTCCAAGAAATGGAATGACCTTCATAACTAAGGAAACTAGATGTCGGAACATTGTGAACTACAGAAAGAAGTGACGAGGAAAAGCTGTTAAAAAAGAGACCTCCAAGATCCTCCCAAAAACGAATAGGACCTCCAACCTCAGCGCTATACCTAACAAGAGCAAGGAAGAATTCTATACTTGAATGGATGGAATCAGCATCCCAGCCATTCTGGTAGGCCGAGGCCCAAGCCATACTTGCTGCTGATCACCTTGTACTTCAGAAAATGAGCTTAAAAGGAAAAGCTACAACCACTTCCTCATCTCAGAGATATTCTTAGAAACTACGTTTCCAAGACCTAACCCTCTCTTCTCTAGGCCCACAGACAAATTTCAAAAGACTAGTGATCTTACCCAACCTAAGTCCTCAGTGGCCCTACCCTAAGGAATCGACACACTATTCTCACGAGAGAATCAGCTAAACCCATAGAAAGAAAGACATAGTACTGAAAATAAGGTTTGAATCTATCCTTCCTTCAATAGAGAAATAGGTGCGCATCTACCCATCAAGCCTCTTAGACACCCTTTAAACAACCTGGTCTAGAATAATTACCCCAAGAATATCCAAATAGGCAAACAGCAAAATATAAGTACTACAGCATTTTGTGGCAAGTTCTACTTAATTATATAACTCTTTTTCCTTTTGCATTCACTGCTGATTAAATTCACTTGCAGATGCAATCATTCTTTTACCATTTTGACCCATTCCTCTTGCAAGTAAACCAGTAATTGGATTTTTATCCACCCATTTTTATAATATTACAGTTTTAGCCTTTAGAATAGATTGGGAAGATTTTCTTTCAAATTCTACATTCCAAAATATGGTCTTAGTAGTATAACATTAAAATTTTCTTAAATGTGCTTCCTATTAATGGTCTTAGAAACTATGTTCTGCATGACGAGATATTTTATGATTGGCATTGCAATGTTTTGCAGGTGTTCTTTCCGAAATAGCTACAGCAAGACATGAATACTGGTCATCATTTGCCCCTCTTCCTGTTGAAGTTGTATTAGCTGCTGGACAGAAAGCAAAAGATGAAATTTCTCTAGGTAAATTATTGTGGGACTCATTTTGTTCCTTGAAAGCTTTTTATGTACTTCTCAGTTTACTCACCTACTCTTCCTTTCTCCCCCCACTGTATTCATCGCCACTCTATTTACTTAACAGTGAACAATGATTTGGAGGAAAGAGGAAACCTTCCACAGGATTTGAACAGTGAGGGAAACGTTGAGCACATGCTATTAGTGGAGAAAGGGCTTCAGGAACTGACTTCACTCAAGGTTTCTGTCATATACTTATGTTTTAAATGTTGTATAGATTAGCTTATATCAATTAATTTTAATTTCTATTATTACTTGATGAGCTGCATATACATGTATCTCCTACTGTAACTGTGTACAAAAGTTATGTTCAGTCTGTAATCACAATTGTTTCTGTAAATCTTTGTCTATAGTTAGTGGAGGTTAGTGTAAGGCCAAGGGTAAACTGGGCATATGTGATAGTTGTATTCTAGAAGATGGAGTGAGCATGTGAGCACATGGGTAGTTAGTTAACTATGAGTGAAGATAAGAAAACTAGTGAAGTTTAGGGGATATACATGTGTGTAAAGGATATATATGCGTAAAGCGAAGAGTATTCCCCAACTACTGAGATATGAATTCTGTAATGAATTGAGGAAGGAAGCTTTCAACTGCTTCTCCTCCCTTTCTCTCTCTCTCTCTCTCTCTCTCTCTCACGAATTCAAAGATGAAGCTCTGAATTCCTCTCCTTCCTCCCTAATTTCTCTGGCTTCTCTTTATATCTATCTGTATATCTCTATTTCTCTCTTATTCTTTGGTTAGGCTACAAGCAGGGTCTGACAAGATTGGTATTAGAGCTTCTGGTTGGTCCAGAACCATCATCTTCTTCCTCTAGTCGGCTTTTTTTTTTCTCCGTCTTCAACCTCTGATTTCTGTTTCTTTGTAACTTCTATCTGAATTCTATCTGTTCTAGACTTCTAGTCTCATCTATTACTTCTAAGACCATGTTTGTTAATAAAGATTATAATCCTTGGGATTATAATACCTTCATGGGATGACTATTAATCCTTGGATTAAATAGTTCTAATCACATTCATGTTTTTTTTATGAGATTATTCATAGGATAACTTAAAATAATCTCATGTTATGTTTGTTTTTTTCAGGATTAATTAAAGGATTTGATAAAAAAAAATATGGTTTGGACTATTATACCCTTACCAATAATAATATATTTAAACTTGTTTATACATTAAAAAAATGATGAACAATTAATTATAAATTTTTAAATACTGCTGAAATAAGTTGGTGAGTTCATAATTTTTCACCATGCTCTTCTTATGTAAAATATTTGAGAATCAAATTATTATAAATTAACAAATAAATAGTGCAAAATACATGATATGTGAAATATTAAAATTTCATTAAAAATTTCAAAAACTAAAATTAAAAGAAAGATTAGGATTATTCGTTCTAAAATTCTAAATCCACATATATTAGTTGAAATATAACGTGATTAAGCCTAGCTCTTTTTGTTCACAAGGGAAAACTCTTTAAAACCAATCGTTCTTATTGCCATCTGCTAAACTTTTGAGAATTTTCAATTTTTTAGAAAAAGAATAATATTTTCAGTTATAAACATGGATTTTATTATCCATAAAAATAATAACTTCATGAAAAAAAAGGAACAAGATATGCTACTGATGATAAGGAGTTGGAGGGAGGATATAGCTCCATGGCGAGCTCTGGTCCATATGTCCACGTGGCAGACATACTATTTGTAGTAAATATTATTAATGTTTTATCATGCATTAAAAGCTTTATTTGATGTAAATAAAGTTAAAGGTTAATTTAGTCCATAAATTGTTTTATCTCAAATGGTAGGAATTATAATTCGTAGTTATATGGGACTAATTTTAAAAACAAACAAGAGACTTGGGTCCAATCCAAGTGTAATCTTGTAATCAAACATAACCTGAGACTCTAATCCCAGCCCCAATCCATCATCAACAACTCCATATTTCAGTCACAAGGCAGCAGAAAAACCACTTCACTGTTTTCTGCCAACACCTGCAACTCGGAAAATTCAAGAGTTAAATAATTGGTTTCAGGTATTAAACTCATCAAACCCGCTCGTTTCAGTCATATACACATAGCCCAAACTATAATTGTCATAAACAACAACACCCAAGCATATTTCAATCCATAAATTGCTGTTTACTCTCGGTCGGCAAAAGTTTGCGGATTATATGATATAATTTTGTTTGATATGTTTTTGTTTGTGTTGAAGTGATTCGAAACAGCTTGTTTAGTGTTTATGCTACATTTTGATCTCTTGATGCTTGTGTTGTGTGCTCATTTACTCTTTAAAAATTCAACGAGATTGTAGCTAGTTTAATTTAAAACTTATTCTTCCTCGGATACTCAATTTGTTTCACTGAAGATATCCATTTCACTTATAAAGCTACTGTAAGGACCAAACGAGAACTTTATATGATTATATATTTAAATTTTTACGAATAATTTTTTTTAGCGAATGTGTTATGAGATATAAATTAAACAAGATAGTCAATTTAGTTATTTTAAATTAACTAAGATCAATACTTCATCAAGTTGATTAAGGAGGAGTAAGATAAGTTATGTTGAAGCATTAACATAGCTTGAGTGTTAGCCTTGAATGTTAAATAGAAATATTTATAATCTTTAAAGGATTAATTAGTATGACTATTATATAGTGAATAAATATGTGAGGACTGTGTGGAAATGGGTATGACTAAATAAACATATATACTATATTTATGGATATATACATCTATAGATTTCATTGAAAATAAAAGCTTCATAACCTAATGATACATTAGGTGAGACAATTAAATAACCTAAGGGTTATGGTAATAAGGAATAGTTAGTATTTAATATGTATATTAACTTAAGTGAATAATTTTATTATTGCAAGTGATTAATAATTGTAAACCTAATTAAGTTACAAGTTAAAGAGATATGTGTATGTAATTAAATTCCATAAGATTAGAAATGAAACCCTAAATAAACAATTAGGGTAATATATATTAAAATGGTTAAACTATGTTTATTACATAGCCTAAAACAATTAAAGGACAACCCAAAAGAAATAAAATGCAAGCCCAAACTTAGCCCACTTGATTAAGGGTATTTTAGACCTTTGATTAATCTAATTTGTGCATTAAAATAAAGGCAAAATGGATGGGTTATTGGGCATATGGGACCAGTCATAGGCCTTTTAAGGCAAAGAAATTAAGCTAATCAAGTTCCAAAAGTAAGAAGTCTTACACACAAGGACAAGTGTGTCATGCCACCTTAATGGCATGGTTAAGCATGATTAGAAAGGGATAAGGCTAACCCTTTTGTCCAAGGGGCAAAAGAAACATGAGAGATATTAGCATTCCACTCCAATTCACCAACATGATATCTATCTTCATTTCATTTTCCTTCACCATTCTTCTACTTCTTCTATTTTTCTCTCAACTAGCAAGAACATAAAGAGAGCAAGAGAGAGAGGAGAGGTTCGGATTCTAAGTAAGAAGGAGGAGCATATTGTTCATGCATCCCAAGTTCTTAGTCTACTTTGGAAAGAAAAGAAAAGCATCCCACAAGACAAGGTAAGAAAATCAAACCCTAGTTTTTATGTTCTATGTGATCTTGGAAAAGATTCATGGAAGTGCAAGTTCTAATAGGTTAAAGTCTTATATGAATGATATATCTTGAGTATAATATGTTTAACATGTCCATCTATATAGTTTATGTTGGAAAATTTTGAAAAAAAAAGAAGCTAAGGTAGTTTTGGAAAAAACCCTAATTTAAAGGGGTGATCAATGCTTTTCATTTGAAATTTACAAATGGTTTTTGTGATTTTGTTTCTTGGTATGCTAGAACTATGAGTTAAGAGAAAAACCCCTTTGGAAGCATGTAAAAATATTAAAAAATGAGTGAGATATGGATTTATTACCAAAACACCTCAACTAAAGAATTCATGTGCAAGAGCAGTCACTTCTGGACCAATTTCCGGGACCAAAACATATCCAAAATTGATGTTTAATGAATGAAAACTGTAGTTCGGGAAGATATGAATCCAACGAGTCTGATTGGACCCAAATTGGAGTTGTAAATTTCATTTTATTCAAGTTTTAGTGAAGGACCCTAAATCTGGAAAAAAATCAAAAATCCTAAAAACCTACTTCCGGTTCAGCGGAAACCGAACCGGCCGGAACTTTCCGGCGACCGGTTCGGCCACTTTCCAGCCGGTTTCGATGGTGGTTCTTGGACCCAAATTTTTCTAAAATTCTGAAGAATATTAAGATATTTAATCCTAAAATTTTCTGAGCAGTTAGCTAATTATTAAGTAATTAGTGGATTGCTAATTTATAATTTTTAATGCAATTAACGGATTATTAAACTAATTACATGAAATTTGAATGTAATTAACTATTTAATTATTATCTTAGTAGTATTGGGTGATAATTAAGTAGAGTTAGTAATAATAAAGTAACTATCGATTATTTAACTAAATTAAATAATAAATAGGGTTAAACCATTTATTAATATTAAATAATGATTAAAGAATGCTTAAGTAAGATTATGTAATAATGTAATTACTTACTTACATTGACATAAAATTTATAAAGTAATTATTTATTATTTAGTTAATATTAAATAATAAATAAGAATAAATGATAATTAATTATTCTTAAGTTAAAAAAAAGAATAATTAAAGACTTATGAAGTAAATTAATTATTTATTATTCAAGGATAAATAAATAATTAATTAATTAATAAATAAGAATAAATGATAATTAATTATTCTTAAGTTAATAAGAAAGAATAATTAAAGACTTATGAACTAAATTAATTATTTATTATTCAAGGATAAATAATAAATTAATTAATATTAAATAAGGACAAAAGTTAATTAATTGTTCATTTATTAATAGTAATGAATAATTAAGGACTAATAAATCAATTATTTATTATTCAAGGATAAATGATTAATTAATTATTACTTAATTAATATTAAATAATAATTAAAGACAAATAATGTTAATTATTCAATATTTAATTAACATTAAATAATAAGTAGATGTAATTAGCTATTATTTATTAAATAATAACTAAAGGTAATTAATTGATTACTATTTAACTAATATTAAATGGTAATTAAATGAAGATAGAGTTAATAAATAAAGATAATTTAAATCACTCATTTATTAAACAATTATAATAAATTGTTTAAGGATTTAATAAGTGTTTTTTACTTAAGAAAGACCTTATAAATTTATAAAAGGCAAAACTATGAATTTAGCCACTATAGTTGGCAAGTTTTACTTAATGCACAACTGAACTTTTAATTTTTTGAATTACCCCATTAAACAAATTAAAATTTTACAATTGGAACATTCTGTTAACTGTAGCTCAATTCTGTTAATATAAACGTTAGCTTTTTCCTACGTGGCTTTTTAAAAGAAAAGAAAAATGACTCGACCACTATCGATATATAACAACTCAGCTTCTCTTTCATTATAAACTTGCGCATTTGGTTTTTGCAAACAAGGGATCTAGTGCTCCAAAACCAACTTGGAGATCAATTCGCCCAAAATTAGAAGGGGGAAATTTGGGTTATTGCTATATTTCATCTCTTCAAAGCATTCGAACTCCCAGAGGAACGTTAATGGCATCTTGTCTTCCTCCACCAATCACCACTGCCACTCATCCTTTCTTTCTTCTCTCTCAAACGTCGTCAAATTCAATACAAATAACACCCAAAAACACCCCTCCTTCAAATCCCTCATTTCCCAACCTATCCCACCCCCAAATCCAAGATCGCCGACTACCTTCCTTCGCCTATTCGCCACCTCCAATTCCACCTCCCCATCCACTACATTCCACGGCGTCTGCTACGTCGTCAGCGACAACATCGACACCGACCAAATCATCCCCGCCGAATACCTAACCCTAGTCCCCTCCAACCCCGACGAATACAAAAAACTCGGGTCATATGCCCTGGTCGGACCTTCCCTCCTCCTACCAGCCCCGCTTCGTCGACTCCGGTGAATTCAAGTCCAAGTACTCAATCCTTATCGTTGGAGACAACTTTGGCTGCGGTTCGTCCCGTGAACACGCTCCCGTGGCCCTCGGAGCCGCTGGGCTGGCGGCGGTGGTGGTGGCGGAATCGTATGCGAGGATTTTTCAGGAATTCGATGGCGACGGGAGAGGCTTATTCCATTGAATCGGAGGTGAGGATCTGTGAAGAGTGTAAGACTGGAGATGTGCTGACAATTGAGCTTGGACAGAGTTTATTGATCAATCATACCACTGGGAAAGAGTATAAGCTGAAGCCAATTGGGGATGTTGGCCCCGTTATTGAGGCTGGTGGAATTTGGTTTGCAAAAACCAAATGCGTAAGTTTATAATGAAAGAGAAGCTGAGTTGTTATATATCGATACTGGCTGAGTAATTTTTCTTTTCTTTTAAAAAGCCACGTAGGAAAAAGCTAAAGTTCATATTAACAGAACTGAGCTACCGTTAACAGAATGATCCAATTGTAAAATTTTAATTTGTTTAATGGTGTAATTCAAAAAATAAAAGTTCAGTTGTGCATTAAGTAAAACTTGCCAACTATAGTGGCTAAATTCATATTTTTGCCATTTATAAAATCATTAACTTAATATTTATTAAATATCTTGGTTAATGATGGTACTTTATACTATGTGAATATTGTGATTGAATTATTTGCTAGATAATAACATAAGTAAGCGCATAGACGTACGATTATACGCAGTACTAACTAGTAGACCAACATCGTCAATGCTAGGTCATTCAAAGAGTTTTAATTAAAGCTAGTTAGCCGTAACTCGTCAAACAGACAAGTTTCCTAACTCAAACTCAAACTCGAGTTATTATTTTTCAAGCATGTTAGTGGATAATTATTGTTGATTATTCCACATCTATGATATTTATTGATATTCGCATATTGTGCAAGTTGTTATTAATATGCAAGTTCCCTAACTCAAACTCGAGTTATTATTTTTCAAGCATAGTGGTGGATAATTATTGTTGATTATTCCACATCTAAGATTGTTATTGAATATTCACATTTATTGCAAGTTTCCTGACTCAACTTGAATTATTAATTTCAAAGCATGATTAGTGAATATCTATTGATAGTTATTCACATCTATAATGATTATTGTTATTCGCACATAGTGCAATTGATTCTTGTTCTATTATTGGATTTATTTATGAGCCATGTCTCAGTTATTTGTTTTGGCTAGACTAATATTTGTTAAAGCATGAAACGTTCTATTTATTATGAACTGATTTATTGTTGGAAGATCTATTCCAGTGATTTCGGCTATATCAATATTGATATTATATGTTGAAATCGTAGTATTTCTTTGAAATCAATCCAAACCATATTGTTGTGATACGAACTTATGATATAAGACTGAGAAGAACAACCCTTATAAAAGGGGGAACTTCATTGTCGTAAAACGACCCTTGCGCGCTATGTTGAGTATTATGCATAATATAGGGTACAATGGAGCTGATCACTTCATGTACTTGCAGAAGAGTATAATTAGTTTTTATAACTAACTTATATTCTTGAGGTAATTCAGCTTTAATTACTGATGATTCCTCGAGTAGTTCTTGATCCATTTGTGATGACTCAGCATGAAATCTGGGAATATCCCACTTTGTTGAATATTGTTGTAGTATTGATTATTCTTCTTAATCAATTGAATATTATTGAACCTTCGGTAGAATTTTACTCTTTTATTCGTGGAATGTTATTCAGTATGAAACTAAAGAAAACCCTTGTTGTTGCAAATGATTTATTATTCAGCTATTTCGAAATCGTTTGAATATCGTTGAAATTATAGAAAGTTAAATTCTTCTATACCTTTTATTGTACGCTTTAACTTGCAGAACAAACTCGTTGCTCACCCTTGCTTAAATAAAATATTTCAGCTAAAGTCGAGATAGCAGAAGGTTCTAATAAGGACAAAGGCAAAGCAAAGGCGATCGAGTAGTATCACGTTGTTAAATGATTATTATATTATAATTTTGTTTAAGTCTTTTATATTAATAGACATGAAAGGTTAATGTTAGTTAACCTGTGATAGTGATGGTGTAATTATGTAAATCTTTTGTAATATTAAAGGTGTGTTTAAGTTAGGGTAAAGAAGTCCTTGGGATTATGTTATGAAACTATATTATAATGAACATTATATGTTTATTATTCCGCAATAGTTTATAGAATGCTTATGACGATGATGGATCGTGAGCATTGAATCTGAGATTAGAGAACCTGGATTTGGGGGCGTCACAGCTAGTCAAACTCCCTTACTCATAATTAGGTAGTATTGTTGTTGCTTGATAAATTTTCAAACTCATAATCACACTTGTTCATTTCAACTCTCCCCTATGTGATCATGGCTAGGCCTTTACAAATGTTGCAGCAGGACTTTTTGAGTTACAGGAAGTACACTAATGACAAACTGCAACTCTTTGATGAGAAGATGGATTACTTTATGGGTGGTATGAATGAGCTACTGAAGCAGAGGGGGTCAGATAAGGAATAAGGATTTGAGAATCCTTTTAGGAGCAAGGAAAGAGGAAAGAGACTAGTTCATATGGGACATAGAAGGGATAGGGGTTTCTTTAGAGACCCTAGGCATGCTGAGCAAGAAAGAGTTGGGAGAAATGAAGAAGATGATGCTCAATGGAGGAAAAAGAACCAAAATGATGAAAATGAAGAAGAGGGGAAAGAACTTGAGCATCTTAAGTCGGTGTTTCCATCCTTTACTGAAGGTGATGATACAAAGAGCTAGATCCAGGATTGTGATGAGTATTTTGGAATATATGGGATTCATTCTCAGAGGAGGATTGCTATAGTTGGGATGCATCTACATGGCTCTCCAAAATACTGGTACAAGTTTTATGTAAATGGCAAGGATGGGCTTACATGGAGAGAGTTTGCAGATGACTTCATTGTAAGGTTTAGTGAGGCTGGTGCGGAGAATATCTATGAGCAATTCAAATTGTTGAAACAACTTGGCACTGTGAATACATACTATGATGAGTTTAAGAGGCATAAAGGGAGACTGCTAGAGAAGTTGCCTTACTTGACTGAGGACTTTTTTGTGGGGAATTTTATTGGAGGCCGTAAAGATGAAACTAAGAAGATAGTGAAGTTGCTTGACCCAAAAACTCTTTCCCAAGCCTTCAAAGAAGCCAAGTTCTATGAAAGTCATTCCTAAACCTGCCAACACCTACCCTAAACCCAGACTTATTATACAAACATTTAGCCCAGCACAAAAAAGGACCTCCCTGCACCTCCTACAACAAAACTCCTATGCTCACCTATCCCAAAAGACTTTAACAAACCTAAACCCATTACAGCAGCCCAAAGAGATGAGAGGAAGGCTAAGGGCCTTTGTTTCTACTGTGATGAGAAGTACACCATGGGTCACCAATGTAAGGCTCCCCAAAACTTCAAGATCACCTGTGAAGAGGCTAAAAGTGTGAGGAATACACTGGCCCTCCTGTATTTGATGACAAACCTGAGAACCAAACCCAAGAAGACCTAATAGTTACTGAAAATATAGAAGTATCTCTCAATATCCTGGAAGGACAAGTTAGTCCCTAAACCATGAAGATGACTAGATAAATTGGAAAGAGACCCGTATCTATCCTTATTGATGGGGAGCAGTACCCACAACTTCCTTGATCCTAAAACAGCCCAAAGATCCAGGTGCACATTGGACCCTACACCTCTCATGATAGTCTCAGTAGCTAATGGGAGTCGGCTAGCCAGTGATCAACAATGTACACACTTTAAAAGGAAAATGGGATTTCTACTTCAAGGATAAAGTTAGGCTGCTACCTCTAGGAGGTTGTGGAGTGGTATTACGGGTTTAGTGGCTAAAGAAGCTTGGTCCAACCACTTTTGATTATGAGAACCTAACTATCCAGTTCAACTATGGGAGTAGAAGGTTCAACTGCAAGATATCATTGAGCAAGAACATGGCCTGCTGGTAGTTGTTCACTGTCCCTAATCAAACTAAACACACACTTCCACAAAATTCCAACCCCAGTTGTCGTTCACTTCAAAACTCAAACCCCATCTTAGATTCCAAGCTACAAATCTTACTTGAAGAATATGCAGACATTTTCCAAGAAACCCGGGGCATACCACCTAAAAGAACTCTTGATCACAGCATTCCTCTCAAAGCTAATTCCTCCCCATTCTCTATTAGGCCCTACAAATGTTCCTATGAATGAAGTGGAGGAACTAGTCTTAGAAATGCTATAGTCTGGTATCATAAGACCAAGTCAAAGTCCTTATGCCTCACCATAACTCCTAGTTAAAAAGATAGCTGGCAGATAGAGGTTTTATGTCCACTACAAGAATCTCAACTATTTGACCATCAAGAACAAATATCCCATTCTCTCATTGATGAGCTACTGGATGAATTACAAGGAGCTAAGGTTTATGCTAAACTAGACTTGAGGGGTGGGTATCACCAAGTTAGAATGAAAGAGGAAAACATTGAGAAGACAACTTTTAGAACACATGAAGGGTTATTTGAATTCACAGTCATGCCCTTTGGGCTTACAAATGCCCCTGCTACATTCCAAAACTTAATGAGCCAAATGTTACAGCCTCTCCTAAGAAAGCATGTACTAGTATTCTTTGATGACATCTTGGTATATTCTAAAGAAATGAAAGAGCATTACAAAAATCTTAAAGAAGTGTTTCAAGTAATGAGAGAGAACCAATTGTTTTCTAAAATGAGCAAGTGCGCATTTGCTAAGTCTCAGATTGACTATTTGGCGAATGCCATTTCAAGTGCAGGAGTAGCAGTAGACCCTACTAAGGTCCAGGATGTGTTAGATTGGCCTTCCCCTAGAACCATCAAACAGCTGAGAGGTTTCCTTGGTCTCACTGCGTACTATAGGAAATTTATTAAGGGCTATGGAACTATTGCTAAACCTCTGACCACGCTTCTTCAGAAAGGAAAATTTGGATGGAATCAAGAGGTTCAACAGGCCTTTACAACTCTAAAGAAGGCTCTCACTACACTAGTCTTCGCCTTACCAGACTTCACTAAGACTTTTGAGATTGAAACTGATGCATTAGGAACAGGGATTGGAGTCATTCTAATGCAAGAAGAGAGGCTTCTTGCCTACTTCAGCAAGGCTTTGGGACTCGAGGCTCAGAGTTACTCCACTTATGAAAAGGAATTAATGGTTGTGGCTGAAGCTATTAAAAGATGGTCTTTCTATTTGGGACAAAGACAGTTCAGTTCATCATTAGAACAGATCACCAGTCCCTAAAATACTCTTTGGAACAGAAGGTGGTAACTTGTTTGCAGTAGAGATGGATGAGGAAACTTTTGGAATATGACTAAATCATTGCATACAAGAAAGGGAAGGATAATACAACAACAGATAGTTTGTCAAGAAAGTCTGAAGAGGGAACAAACCAAGAACACTTTCATGAGCACATGAAAAATTTGAAGGGGGAGGGAGTGTCAGGCCAAGGGTAAACTGGGCATATATGATAGTTGTATTCTAGAAGATAGAGTGAGCATGTGAGCACATAGGTAATTAGTTAACAATGAGTGAAGGATAAGAAAAGTAGTGAAGGTTAGGAGAGTCATTATCAACATTTGTTATCTATATATATGTGTAAATGGAAGTGTATTCCTCAAGTTTTGTGATATGAATTGTGTAATGAATTGAGGAAGGAAGCTTTCAACTGCTTCTCCTCTCTTTTTATCTCTCTCTCTTCTCTCACAAATTCAGAGATGAAGCTCTGAATTCCTCTCCTTCCTCCCTAATTTCTCTGGTTTATCTCTATTTCTATATGTCTATCAATATTTCTCTCTTATTATCTGGTTAGGCTACAAGCAGGGCCTGGCAGTTAGGGATGCTGAAACTATTTGTTTTTAGATGGAGTTAACAAAATGAATGATTATGTAGTTCTACCCGGGTTTTTACCATCTAATCCTAATCGGTTGAATCCTAACAAATATATCAAATTGGAGGTTCTGGTGGAGTAGTAAAACAAGCATAATATTTTTTTTTGTCATTTTGTCATCTTCTCCTCTTTTATTCACTAATAAATAATTTGTTTTCATTTTATGGTCTGAAATTCCCCTCAAATTATCTTTGTTCTGTTAAATAGCAACAGGTCATCTATCTTGATAAAGCTTCATTTCATGAATCAGTAAAAAAGTAAAAATGGGAAAGAAAGATAATGCTTCACTTCTCAACAATTTATTAGCACCTTAACTTTGACTATATTATAAAACCAATTATTTCTATTTTTTAAAGTTTGACATTAAAATAAATGTCAGTCTTGTCACAACTTTCCTATTCAAGTTACTGCAAGTATGCTTCCACATATTTATGTAGTTGTATACAACACGGGCCAATTTCAGGAAGAAGCATCTGGTCGGCGAAGGAGTTAGCTGGACCATAAAGGGTTTGTATTCCCCTTGATTTTTTAAAGTCTTCAGAAATTACTTAACAGAAGTGGTTGATGTCTTCCTATATAGTGGATCATACATCTGTATAATTCTCTCAGCATTGAACAGTTACCTGCTGAAGAGAAGTCTTGTTTCTGGCCCAGCTGCTGGCACTTCTTTTAGAAACGTATACTAGTCCTTTCGGGAAAAAGCACCTTTACCCCACTGTGGTCGTTGTGTTTTAAGCAATTAGTCAGTGTAGTTTTAAAATTTTCAATTGCCCCACTGTGTTTTTTAAAAATTGTTAATCAAGCCATTCTGCCAATTTTATTCACGGACGTTAAAAAATTAGACCAATTTTCCTACGTAGCTTTTGAAAAAAAAATAAAACAAGTTATTTCTTACGTGGCAAGCCAGTCAACCAAATTCCTAATACTTGAAAATTGGAAAAAAACATCTTTACCCTATTGTGTTCGTTGAGTTGTAAGCATTGAGCTACTGTACTTTAAAAAATGCAATTGACTCGCTGTGGTTTTAAAAAATGCTTAATTGGGCCATTTTGTCAAATTTAGTGGATGTCTGTTTATTTATTTCTTACATGACATTTAAAAAAAAAGAAATTCAAGGAAATGACGTGGAATCAAATAATCAGACACGTGGATATGGTATGCAAATGCTAAAAGTGAGGTAGAAAAAATTTATAATATGTATAATATTAATAAAAATTAATATTATAATGTTTATAATATGTATGTTTTATTTTAAAAATAAAAATAAAAATAAAAATACTTTTATGTTTTAAAATACTTATAAATTTTTTAAAAATAAAAATACTTTTATGTTTTATTTTCTTTCTTTTTCTTTACCTAAATATTTATAATATGTATAATATTAATAAAAATTAATATTATAATATTTATAATATGTATGTTTTATTTTAAAAATAAAAATAAAAATAAAAATACTTACTAAAATTTTAAAAATAAAAATACTTTTATGTTTTATTTTCTTTCTTTTTCTTTACCTATTATTTCTCTCTCTTCTCTAAGTTCTTTCTTCATCTGGATTATTTCCTTCAGATCTGGGTTTAATTCCATTACCCACAAATCCTTCATCTCATCATCTTCCTCCACTACAAAGTCTATTTTTATCTTCTTTTTCCACATGTCTTTGTAATGAATTTGGGGGAACATTTAGGGTTTCAATTTTCTCATTTTGGATTCTCCCCCAATAGATAATAGTTAATGATTTTGGCATTCTCTGTTCTAGAGTCCTCTCCTTCTCACGCCATTAATGGCGATAATCCCATCTAATCAATAACAAAGAACCCCAATTATCAATACCCTGAAAAAGGGTATGTAACGTCTTGGTTCGTAAAAGTATGAGCTAGAAAACTACCGGCTGTCACGCTGCATGTTTGGAACCGAACAACCGGAACATCATGTGATGAAGCTACTATTTTTGGCCATTGAAATAAGTTATCACAAATGAGTAGATCTGGTTTCAAAGTGTTTAGGGTGTTGGGGAAGGATAATTTTGACATTTCAAATGCTTTTAGAAGGGTAGAATTGAGATTTGGTGGGAGGCCATCGGTGGTGTGGGAGCGAGGAGAAAGTTCAGGTAAGGTTGGTAGATTGTGTTCCACTAGTTGTATTGACTTGGTGGTATTTTGATGATCATCACCACTAAGCTTTTTCTTTATGAAGATGAGATTTAGAGGTATGGACCATAAGTAAATGAAAAAGTTTCCTTTTTAAAGTACAGTGGTTCAATGCTTACAACTCGACGAACACAATGGGGTAAATGTTTTTTTTTCCAATTTTCAAGTACTAGGAATTTGGCTGACTGGCTTGCCACGTAGGAAATAATTTGTTTTGTTTTGTTTTTTTAAAAAGTCACGTAAGAAAATTGGTCCAATTTTTTAAGAATTGGACGGAATAGCTTGATTAACCATTTTTTAAAAACACAGTGGGCCAATTGAATTTTTTTAAACTACAATGACTAATTGCTTAAAACACGACGACCACAGTGGGGGTAAATATGCTTTTTCCCTAGTCCTTTCTTTGTCAAACTTTCCTACAATTTAAGAGAATATACAAAAAATTATCTTTAATGATGCATTGAACAGCCTGTAACTGTCAACGGGCTTTTTTGTTTGTTCTTTTCCTCTGGAAATCAAAGTTCAAAGTTCAAGAACTAACTTAGTAACAAAGGCATAATAACGTGCAACTTGGTGTATGAGAATTGTGGTATATTTGCAACTTAGTATATGAAATAAATCATTCACATTAAAAAGTTGGTCAGTTGGATTGTTGGTAGACAGTTTTATTCAAATTTTTCGTTGTACTTTTGATATTCTTCCTTTATATCCTTTAAAGTTTATCCTTGTTATCTTAGTTGGAATTTAAATATTAAAAATTCCCAAAAAACATATCGGTTCATATTTCAATAGATGAACTAGACATATCCATGTTTCTAAGATTAGGGGTTAGGATTTCAATATTGAGGAATCATGAAAGTTAAAAAGAGTAACACCCTAGTCACATCGGAATGTGTGGAATATTTTGATATGTATATAAGAATTCAAACAACTATTAGTAGTACCTATAGTCATGTCTGTGATGGGCTAAGATGACCGAAAAAGATACTATCGAGTCAATGAATTGGGTCTTGGTATTGTTTTGATTTAGACTCGGATTTGACCGGGTTGTTACAATAAGGGTATTGTATCAAAAAAAGTTTTTGATTTTGAGTTGTATCCAATCTAAACCTTTAGAGATAGAATAGTTTTTCTTGCTTCGTTGTGGGCTTCAGAAATGGAAGCTTTAGGAGTATACTCATAGCTGCTCTAGAGGAATTTGAATAGTAATCTCAATTTCTTGATTTTCTTTTGTGGTGGTTAACCTTTTTTCAAGTTAGTGGATTTCTTATCCTATGATATACTCCCTCTAACCCATAATAAATGTCCTAATTTAACTTTAATGACTAAATTGTCCACTTTTAAAATTAATAATTAAAAATAATTATATAGAATTTTTAAATCATGAAAGTTGGCTTTGATAGTAATTTTTTCATATTTTATAGTGATAATAGTCTCTCGACATATATCTTGAATATTTTTAAGATTTGTTAATTTTAAATATGGTCAATTTGACCGTGAAAGTCAAACTAAGATGTTTATTGTGGGACGGAGGGAGTACTACTTTATTTTCTCTATTCATGGTATCATCTCTGTCTACAAAAATATAATTCTATTCCTTTTCTTTCTCCAAAGGTAGAGCATGCCCTAGCACTTGCAATGGCTCATAAGAGACGCACAAGTCCGCTGAAATCTGGTTTAACAGGTGTGCAGTAAATTTTGTGTATTCCTAAATATTTCATAACTATTTTCAAGCTGCATGTTGTAGTTTCCCTTTAAATTGAAGATTATTGAGTAAAATACAATTTATCACCTGTGGTTTATACATTTTTACACCATCTGTGGTAGAAAAAAGCCGCCAATTAACAGGGAGTGTGATTCACTTGTCCAAAAGCAAGTGAAGGGTGCCTCTTATGGCTAGTTAAGATGTGTAAAGGACTAAAATCCCCTATTTTAGTCTTGTATAAACAGTAATGAGTTATGTTCTTTCTCTTTCTTTCTTCTCATTTTTTTACCAACGCACAAACAAAATCAATAAGATGTTCTAGTTACAACTCCCTATCAAAATTAATCATAAATTATAAAAATTGAGCTTTTGAATTTTTTTTAGTGAATGGTGTTTATTCAATATAGCTTTTATTTAATCATTAAAATAACATAGAGAATAATTCTGGTTTGTTGCCCAAGGATGGGAAGTAAAAGAACACGATAGAAAAAGGAGCTAATAAAGGACACAACATTATTAAATCATCAATTATCAATTACATTATAATCTAAGTTTTCTTACAAATTCAGTTCCACAATTAATTCCACAAGAAAGCTACTATAAATTTATTTATTATCATGTTGGCTCTGACAAATAAGTGAACTTGGGAGTACTTGAGAATTTGTCTGCATAGTTAAAAGTACTAAGAAAATATTTCAAAATGACTAAGAACACAACAGATTTTTAAGAGGTTCGGAGTACAAAAGTCTTGTATTCTC
This sequence comes from Panax japonicus, assembly GCA_020205505.1. Taxonomy (NCBI): domain Eukaryota; kingdom Viridiplantae; phylum Streptophyta; class Magnoliopsida; order Apiales; family Araliaceae; genus Panax; species Panax japonicus. Next base: position 48,392,905 of record CM035100.1, read on the forward strand.
TTCTACTCCAAGAGTAGGGATATTCCACTAAGGAGGGGTAATCACTAAGATTACAGTTCACAAATAACTGTTTTACAACTGATTCACTAAGAATCCCTCAAGTCACATACCAGGAATACACTGATCACTAAGATCACAATTATAAAGGTAATAACTATGAAGTTGGTTTGAGGTGCTGTTAACTGACAATGAACTTCTTGATCGAATAACTTAGCAACAGTTGAACTTTCTTAGAATCATAGAGTAGGAAGCTTTTTGAACTTTTAGATAGGCAACGTTTTAGCTTTATTCGATACTTAGTGATGGTTGAAGTTTGCTACCCTTTTATAGAGCTTTCTTGGGATCTTCCTGTTGAGATTTTTACCATTGCTTTAATCTTGTCTAGGATACTTGTTGATTCCTTATCGTTGACTCTTCATTGTTGTCTGCTGGACCACCTCAGTTCGTTATCCACAGTACTGAGCGCACTGTGCAATTGCAGACACATGTCCTTGTCCTTGCTGGTATAGCTGTTACAAATAGTTCCAAGCTTCCTTAACCTTATCTAAAACCTTTGGAAGGATCAACATTGATATATTTAATGCTAGGACTAGGACCTTGTCATAATCTGACCCTGATGAATTCAGGTGCTCTACGATTTTATCTGATCGTAAAGTTACTTTTCCATATAGTAGAGTAATTTGTTTGTAGTCTTGTTTCTATGTTTCTGAGTTCCATGCTCTACGATGTTAGGTACTTTACGAACTTGAAGTTCCTTAGAGTAGTTCTACGATCATCTTCTATGTCCTACGAACTTGATAGCTACTTCTTCTTTGCGATCTGTCTTCTTCTTTATTTCAAATATTACAACTTATAATTCTATGAAATGGATTAACCTAACTAATTTGATCCCTAACCAAGTCCTTTTACATATTAATTTCTCACAAGTACTTAACAACGCTTCTGGTTTACAAATATACATTACTTTTCATTTCATCATCAAATCAATTTAAAATGCACATAAATCTTAGTACTAACAACTATTTTTCTCACTGTCTGGAAGTAAGCATATGGCGTTTGTATCAACTGATCATTTACAGACCATATGATGAGAAGAAGGTAATGTAGGACAAGGTGGGAAGAAGGAATAAGAGTACATATCTCCATAGAGAATCGGTAAAGAAACACACACAAAAGCACACAACTTTTATCTCAAATCAATATATTCATATAATCTCTAAAAATAATGAAGTATTATAATGCTTAAATAGAAAACCCAATACTTGGGGATTAAGTAAAAAACCCTAACTTAGAAAGGAAACAATCTAACTAAAATCTACTACTATAATTCAAACTCTCCTAATGAAAAGCTACTACTATAATATCCTACTAAATAATTTCAATAATAACTCAACATTTATCTCTAAATAACAATACAAAATTAATAATAACTTATTAAATTTCTACTTCTGTACCGCATCATTCTCCTTGCCTTTAAAAGAACTCGTCCTGGAGTTTTGAAATATCCTAGAATAATAAACCATGGTCCGAGAGATGTCTTCCAATAAAATATTCTCATCCGATGTTTTAATGTTATGAGCGGGAGCTGTCGTTTACACTCCTAAATTAACCTCACTTTCACTTTACAAATTTAAACAATTAGCACAATAGTAAGCAAGGATCGATCTCACAGAGAGTAATTTGTTTTATATTTATCCTATGATTTCTAATGAAAAGGGGATTTTGAATTAATTAATTAAATTAACAAGACTAAACTAATACGAATAAACAATTAATAAAAAGCTTCAGTTCTTCAGTTCAGTATCACCTTTTTACAACAATAGATTAATCAAGTGTAACATTATTTACCCTTCAATGAAACTAATAGCCCTAGGTAACAACAAGCTCTGCTACCCAAAACTCCCCTTAGATTGTCACTCAATGAAACAAGCTCTTCACAAGATTCTAACAATTATATAACCTAAAATAAGCTCTCTAGATTTAATATAATAACAACATTAAGAATTATGGAATTAGACTATTCCAAGCAACAAACACATAAGCTCGGATTGTTTAACTTGTCTTCTGATAATCATAACAATACTCAAAAGCTTGTCCACAATCATATATTACTAATTACTACTTGTGATTAGAAACATCATCGGCCCTGGGCTAAAGCCCAAGGTGCCCGGGCTTTAGGCCCACAAATTTTTAGGGCCCCCTTTAAATATTCTCTTCTTCCTTTCATTACTTAAATAGAATACTTAAATCAGAAGGCTAAGTGTTAAATGCTATTCCAGTATTCCTTCTCATAAATTTCAAGCTAATTTCAGGTATTAATTCTATTTTTTAGGGTTTTGAAATTAATTGTTTTGTTTATGAGATTTAGAAGCATTGTTTAATTTAATTGGGCTTGATGACTGATTGAGTAGATTTGTTTATGCTATTATGAATCAAGTGAAAATTTTAATCTCTTTTGAGTTTTTATAATTGTTTGGGAGTAGTGTTAGACTCTTAATAATTATAAAGGATGCCCTATTTGATAATTAATTTATAGATAATCACGAGATTGTGCTAGAGTTTTGTAGATTTTTAAATTTTAATTCACCATGGCTCCTAAAAAGTATGTCTAGATCTGAAAAAAGAAAAAGAAAGAAAATATTGAAATAATCGGTTATTATATTTGGTATTCTTTTGTATTGATGTTCTTTTGTTCAGGAAAAGTTTTTAGTTTTTTTATACCTATCTTAATAGCAATTCGACCCTTTTTTTGTCGCTTTAGGTCCTGAAAAACTCAGGGCCGGCCCTGATTAGAAACAATATCAATTACACGTAATATTATTCCTTGATCTAACATATGATATTTGTTAACCAACTCAATCCTGCAGAAATCAAATCATTTAAACCAAATAGTATTCAGAAATTAAATCAGATTATCAAGAATGAATTTTATGTGAGAAGGAATAAATAATGAATACTCATTTAACCATTAATTATAAATAAGGTTCAACATCCCTTAGAACTAAATAAAAAGAACTTAGCTCATGTCTTCAATCCTCCAATGTTGTAGATGAGAGAATATAGTAGATGATTGAATGAATAAAACCCTGACTAACATCCTCTATTTATAGTGCTAGACAGAGTCCTAAATCCTATAGGAAGTAGAAATCCAAATCCTAAAAGGAATTACAAATCATAACTAGTTTCCATAAAGAAATAGAATCTAATTTGGAAATAAATCTAAGTATAAAGTAAATCTTAAAACTAATAGAAACAATAATCTCATTCCATGTTGAAATCTGCCAAAATCTGCATCTAGAAACTTTTCAAAAATCCAAGATTTTTCA